>CM065481.1:28015433-28600236 GCA_032873175.1 Leptopilina drosophilae
ATCTTGGTCTGCTGTATGAGCGATGTTATGCTTTTAAGTCCATCCTTGATTGTCATATTGACATTTCTTTGGACTTCGCAGGATTTTATCATCTTACTGACCTCTTCTTCTATTGCTAGAATGCATGCCGCCTCTTCTTCCCGCAGCTTTATGCATTCATCTCGGTCCTTGTTGCAGCTAGCAATGTCATTCGCTGAAGCATTACTGAAGACAGAAATGCAGCTAGCCTGACTTGTCACACTGCTCGTACTCCCTCGTCTCTCCACCTTCTCCACGATGATCTGTGGAACTGCCAACGCGTTGTTGCCCTCCTGCATCCTTGGGCCACTGGCCATTATCCTCACGCTCGAAAGCGCTTGATGATCGGAACCAGTGAGAGTGTTTGTTTGTTGTTTTTACAATCGCTCATACTGGGTGTTTGTCCCGTATCGAGGGACAATCGGGCCTTGACAGGGTACTACCATCTGGTCAGGATGGGCCCTGAACCGCCTCCGTTAGTTACATAGACGTTATAGCATTGCCGAAGCATTGATGCGACGTGTATGATATCCAGTGTCAGGTGAGCTAAGAAACTCGGACCTCGAAGGTCGGTGTATCTCTCCCATGGACCAGAAGTAAACTTCGGGCCATGATCGCTGAGTAGACACTATTATTATTATTATTATTATTATTATTAATATTATTATTTTATATTATATTGTTATTATATTATTATTATTATTAATATTATTATTTTATATTATATTGTTATTATATTATATTATTATTATTAATATTATTATTTTATATTATATTGTTATTATATTATTATTATTATTATTTTGTAGTCGGAAGTGGATAATCTGCGAATTCAGATACCTAAGTAATAAATTCACAGGTTATGTGGGGATGACCGCTTTTGTTCTGGTCGATCAACTAGAAACCACTCATGCTTTATTCTAGGACATCTAATCCACTTGCGGAACTACCTATTGGCTTTACTTAGCAAGTGGAAGTCCTCTCTCTTAGTCCTCCCTGTCCGTCGAGTTAGAAAATTATTTCCATTAACCACCAGGAGGGAGTTGTGGGAGTGGGAGGAGGAACCAAAACTACTTCCTCCTCCCCCTCCCGCAAATCGCCCCCAGCGATTTCTCCAGGTCAACCTCTTCTTCCATCCACATCTTTTGTCTTCATTACCGAAGTAATGAAGAACTCGATGTGGCGCCAAGAGTCCGCGCTTTGGAGCATAATCGAGACCATGTTATCAGCGGTGAATTGAGTTTTCACCGCGTCAAACATGGCCCGTCTTAGCTCACTCCATTGCTTGCAGGAGAAGAGAGTGTGTTCCGCGTCGTCAATTTCAGCGCCGCAATACACACATTTGCGTAAGGTAGTAGCCAACCTCTCCGTGCTTTCTTTCTAACCATGTGGCGAGGTGGGGAATCAGGCGGTAAGTCCACCTTCCTTTGGATTCCCCATCCCATCTTGCCTGCCATCTATCGACGAGTCTGATTCTTGCCGCTTTGCGGATAGCCATCTTTAGACTACCGCTGCACTGTTGTTCCCGCGATACCGCCCGCTCTTTGTTGATCCGAAAGACTTCCTGTCTTTCTTTTGCCAACAAACCTGTTGGCGGTGTACTCGCAAGATGCTGCGGGTCGTAAGGGCATCGGCCCATTCAGGGGCAGCGTAAAGCTGCTTTGCTAGACCCACAGTCGCCACTAAGCGCCGCTTTTTTTCCCTGGGACCACCAATGTTGGGCATTAACCTCGATAGGTTACCCATACATTCGGTGAGCTTGAGCGCTGTGGTATCCACGTGTTGGCCAAAATTTAACCTTTGATCCAACGTCGCTCACAGGTACTTAAGCTTTTTTCCCCATGAGACTTCAGTTCCACCTATTTTCACCTTAGGGGCTTCAAAAGCTCTCCGGACTGTAACGAGCAAAGCCTCGGTCTTCTCTAGGGCCATTTGCGGCCCGTGACGATCTAACCAACGCTCTACTCGCCGCAGACTTTCATTGAGCTTTATCTGAAAAAATTTGGTTTCCCGTGCTCTACACACCAGAAGTACGTCATCTGCGAAGGCTTTCAGGGTTGTGTCTTCAGGCAGTTCCATTCTCAGGAGTCCGTCGTACATGACGTTCTATATAAATGGACCCACCTTCGACCCCTGTGGTGCCCCGCAGGTCATTTCTTCCTTGAAATGACACACATTGCTTTCGTACACGACCCATCTGTCGCTAAGATAGTTGTCCATTATTCGCAACAGATAAGTCGGTACTCCTTTTTGTCTTAACGACTCAATGCAGATGTCCCATCTCGCAGAAATAAACGCATTCCGTATGTCGATGGAAACAAGAGCACAGAAACCCTTCTTCTTCCCCTGATTGACTTCCTTTGCCAGGTTCACAACAGAGAGTATTGCGTCAACTGTTGACCGGCCTTTCCGGAAGCCAAACTGGTTCTCCGATAGGCTATTTTCGCCTACCAGGATTTCCTGAAGTCTTTCTAGAACCATAGCCTCCAGAAGTTTCCCCATCGTATCCAACAGACAAATTGGTCTGAACGATGAGACTTCATCTAGAGGCTTATCGCCTTTCCTAAGAAGGACCAACTTTTGCACTTTCCAGTCGCTGAAGAACTCTCCAGCTTTTAAACATGCATTAAAGACGTTGAGAAGCAACTCTGGATACACTGCGATCACCTCTTTTAGGATCTCGCTCGGTATTCCATCATTGCCTGGCGCTTTGCTGTTCTTCAACGTCCTTGCCGCCTTTATAAGGTCTTCCTGCTTGAAGAGATCCTTTATCTGTACTACGCAAGTATAGTCCTCCTTGGGGCTCGGTTCCACGTAGGGAAATAGCGCTTTTATGATCTTCTGGACCCATATCGGATTGCCTAGACCGGGGGTTTGTTGCCTTGAAACTAATTTCTTAGTAACAATTTTAAACGCCAAACCCCATGGATCGGTCTCGGGCGTTCCGATTAGGTCCTTCCAGCACTTACGTTGACTACTCCTTATAGCCCGCTTGAAGATGCGTCTGGCTTTATGCAAATCTTCTTGCAGCGCGAGGTCTCCCTTAGAATGGGTATATTTCCTTCGCGCCGCGTTGCATTCTCTTCTTAAGCGGGCTAGTTCATCGCTCCACCTGTACAGAGCACCTTTCCTTGCTTTTGTTTGGTGCCGGCGAGGAATGGAGTGGTTGCAAGCATCTACTATAACTTGCCTCGCCTCTCGCACTATGCCCTTTAAAGAAGTTGGCTCCTTCTGCCAGTTGAGTCTCTTAAAAAGGCGAGCCTCAACCAGAGATTTTGCCAACTTCTCCCTGTTCAGTCTCCTAAGATTCCAGGAGGATCCATTCTTACACTTTTGTGGGTGAATGTGCCCTCCCGCCTTTTCCTCGGAGACTGAAAACTCAATGTACTGGTGGTCGCTCATGGTCACTTGGTCCAGCACCTTCCAGTTTCTTACTCTGCGGGCCAGGCGGGGAGATGCTAATGTCAGGTCAATAATTGATCCTGACGCTCCCCGCCTAAAAGTGAACTCTTTCCCCCGGTTCATCACTACCAGGTCATTCGTCGAGACCATGTCTGTGACCAAGACCCCCCTCCTGCCCTGACGGGTTTCTCCCCATTCCGGCGACTTACTATTGAAATCTCCCGCAATGAGGACATCCCCGTCGAAAGCATTTATGCTTTCTTCAAGAGAGCTGATCTCGGCATCGAACTTCTTAAGGGGATCATTTGGGGAGAAGTAGCAGCTGTATATACGAACACCCGCCACCTCTACCCAAACAAAACCCTTATCGGTCTCCAAGAAATCACTGACAGTGATGTCCGGGTTGAGCACTTGTATCCCGGAACTTTCTGATGCGTCCTGAAACCAGACAGAGAATTCTGGCGTTTTACACTGCTCACTGTATATCATCCCCTCTCTGTATTGCAGTCTGCATCAGGAGGTCCAGCGCGGCTCTTCCTCTTCCGAGGTTAACCTGGAGAACCCCGTATTTTGGTTTTCAAGCCGGACAGGATTCTCCAATAAACTGGGCAAGCCCTGCTTCCCGGGAGGTGGCTTATCTCCTTTGATCCCTTGTCGGAGCAAGTCATGCAACGAGCAGAACCCTTACACAACTTGCTCTTGTGGTCCAGACCACCACACTTCCAACAAGCATTTCTGCGGTCTGGGCCACTGCAACCTCGTGCCAAGTGGCCGTAGCAAAGGCATCTGAAACACCTATCTACTTCCACTCTGGCTCGGACTCTGCAGTTGACCCAGCCGATCCTGACTCGTCCGGTCCTAAGTAGCGATTCCGCGTCCACGTCTGGCAGACGCAGAATAGCCATCTGCGTTTTACCGTAACGAGTCACCAACTGGCAAGGCACATCTAAATTGGGCTTGCCCAGAGAACCCTGTACGGCTTTAACTACCTTTGATACCACTACGGTTTCGTCGAGGTCTACAATTTCAACTGACCTAGTCGAAACCACAGTGGTCACTTCCGCCTGACCTTGAAGGGCCGTAGTCAGCTCGTTGCTGAACTTTGTAAGATCCTGTCCTTTCTTAAGAACCAGGAGGATTTCGTCCTTCCTGGATCTACGGACCGACAGGACCTCAACATGACTTTCAGCAGGGGTGACCCCTGTGAACATATTGTCCATAATCTTTAAATAGTCTCCTCCTTCTCTTGCGCATATTTTTATGGCGTCTGTCTCCTTTCTTTTCTTTTTTCTCTCTGTGGGCTTTTTCGGCCCCCCACTGGGTCTTCCCCAATTTTTTATTTACCCTTTTTCTTTTTCTTCTTCCCTTTAACATTAACCCAGGCGTCTTTGTCGGGTTCCTCGGTTGTTCGAGCCTCATCAGCAGAAGCTTCTTCAGCAATCTGCTGAGGAGACTCGGACCCCTTTCCCTTTTTAGACATCCTATCAGGAGGCATCGTCGAGGCCTCCCTCTTCTTTATGTCTGAAGAGGGGTCTCCACCAGAATTTCTCCCTTCTGTCTCATTATTCTCCTCGCTTTAAGGGGAGGAGGGAAAGATTTCAATTTTTCAAAAATTTCTCCCCCCTCTTCTCTCAGATCCTTAGCAATGCCGTAGATGCTTTCTCCAAAGTGGAAAGCCTCTACGGCGCTGTCCTTCACTGGCTTCGGGTTATTTTTCAGGATTCCCTCCTTAACAATTTTAAGGGCCCTGAACATACCCCCCGAGACTTCACATTGTCTATCCATGAGCTGAAGTATATTTTTAAATCCCTCCAGCAACAGGGATATTTCTGTCTTTCTGGTAATGGAAGCGAAGGTTTCAACAACCTCCGTCTCCATTACGTCTCCGTCGTTATGGTCGAAAAGACCAGTGTGCTGTTGGCCCCCCCCCCAAAATCCGTGGGCCTTGCGCCGACCACCGGGGCTTTCACCCGATCGGAATCGGCGGCAGGATTACCCTCGTTCGAGGTACCTGCTTGGGGGATAACGTTTTTGTCATCACACATGTTCATTAAAAAAGTTTTTCCAGGTTTCGATATGGGTGTGATAATTGTCAGTGTAAGTGTATATGTGTTCTGTTATGTAGGTGGGTGTACCCATATCAGTGTAAAAGAAGTGTATTTGTGTTAATGTTGTCTGAAGAGCCCCCAAGGCCAAGACAAGCCGGAAATCCCCTTTCTCGCACTACAACCAAGGGAATAACGCGTTTATAGCGCATCCCTCACACGTACTCAAGAAGAAGCCTCTCCGGAGGGTTCCCCTTTTATTTCGCACACCAGTTCCTGCTATCCCGCAAGTTGAATCCCCCCAATCTGCGTCCCGAGCGCATGACTTAACATGATCAGACGTGCCGGTAGGGATGACCAGCGTGGATAATCGGAGATACCCATTCATGGAAGATGCCGTTTATAGACTATCTCTTCCACAGTCACAAGACAAAACAAAACAATAATTCCATACTGAACCCACCGGTTCAGAATCTTCCTGACCATTCAGAGGGATATTGCGTTTATAGCCATACCCTCCATTTACACCATAATTTTCTACCATACAGATGTCCAACTGGTCTCCACCCCAAAGGCTCCCCAGACTACCCTCCTCCTCCTTCAAACCACTTCACCCATATACGCACATTCGCATAACATAATATACAAATGACAAATAATTATTATTATTATTTTTTTTTGCTTAGGGACTTTTGGGAAATCTGCCTACAGATACTTTGGATTCCGCAATCCAAGGTTATGTGGGGTTGGTATAACAAAACAGAAGAAAAATAAAAAAAGCAAATAAATAAGTATTATAGTAAATTTAGAATACTGGCGACCTACTGCCAGCCCGACCCACTAAAACCCGTAACCCTTCTTTTGGAGACCTTTACCCTCCCTCGGAACTGTAGTAAGACTTTAGCCTTCGAGGGTGGCGCTCCAACTCTGTCGCTGATGCGACTTTATTCTTTACCTGCGGTTCTCCTGCGTCAATAGTAAAAAAAAAATTTTAAACCATTTCAATATAAAAGCGGAATTAACAGCACAACAAAAATTAAAAAAAAACAAATGTTAAAATAATTTAAAATGTCAATAGATAAAACACTAAACGGGTCTAAAACAGAAACATATGAAACAAACAGATTTATAATGTCAAAAAGTAAAAATTGTATAAGGACAAATAAATCTCAGAATAAATTAAAATAAATAAGGACGAATAAATCACAGAATAAATTAAAATTTTATAAGGACAAATAGAACACAAAATAAATTAAAAGTGTATAAGGACAAATAAATCACAAAATAAATTAATACAAAAAAAACGAACAAACAAATTAAAAGCTGTTTAAATTACGCTTTTGGCGGCCGTCGAGATCCTTCCTCGACATGACCGAGATTATAAAGTTCTCGACTTTCCGCCAATTTCCTTCTGACTGGGTCATCAGCGATACCATGTTCTCCGGTGTAACTTGACTGTTAACACCTTCGAACATGGCCCGCCTCTCCAAGTCCCACTTCTTGCATGAAAAGAGGGTGTGCTCTGCGTTGTCCACGGGGAACTGACAGTACGCACACACCTTCTTTTCGCGTAATTTAAAGCGATACAGGTACGCGTTAAAACACCCGTGGCCTGTAAACGCTTGCGTCAAATAATAGGAGACTTCTCCATGCTTTCGGTTTATCCAGGTGGTGAGCGTTGGAATAAGCCGATAAGTCCATCGGCCTTTTTCCTCCCTGTTCCATCTGTCTTGCCAAGTCTCGACGAGTCTGCTCCTCGCATTCTTGCGGATGCAGGCCTTACTGAGTCTTCCCGACTCTGGGTTCTGGGGATTATTTCTTTCTTTAAAAAGAAGAAACAATTCCTCCCTTTCCCTCGCCATAAGATCGGCCGGCGGGACACTTGCAAGGACATGCACAGCACTTGTCGAGACCGTACAATACGCAGATACGATTCTGGCATTGATACCTCTCTGGGCCGACAGCATGTTCTCGCAAATTGTTTTGCTTCTGAACTTAAGCGAAGGAGCCCAGGCTGCTGCTGCGTAAAACAGCTTAGCATGGGCAACACTCACCTTCAGTCTCCTTTTCTTTTCGCGTGGTCCGCGAACATTGGGCATAAGACGTGCCAAATTTGACGCACTCTTAATCGCCTTATTTAACGCCGTTGCTATGTGGTGATGGAAGTTTAATCTTCCATCGAGCTCCACACCTAGATACTTTATATACTTGCTCCATTTGACCTCGAATTCGTCTATCACGATTCGTGGGACTGTATAACCACGTCTGTCTATGACGAGCAGAGCTTCGGTCTTTTCTAAGGCCATTTGAAGACCTCTGGCATCCAGACAGCTCTTGACTCGCCGCAGACATTCGTTCACCAATGTCCCAAGGGCTTCATCGCTTTCGGCTGTGCATACAACCAACGCGTCGTCCTCAAAGCCGATGATAACCGCGCCTTCGGGTAAATCCATTCGTAAGAAGTCATCGTAAGATACATTCCATACGAATGGTCCCACCCTCGAGCCTTGAGGGGCACCACTTTGCATCTCTTCCTTCAGAGTCTAGGTATCACCCTCATATACCACCCACCTGTCGCTAAGATAATGATCCATTATACGCAACAAGTAAGGTGGTATTCCTTTGCTCATCATCGACTCGATGAGATCTTTCCATCGCGCGGAGTTAAACGCGTTGCGTATGTCTATGGCTACTAAAGCACAGAAGCCCTTTTTCTTCTGTGGTCCCAACCTGTTCTTCCCGGCTTTCGCTATGTCCACAACTGCCTTAATGGCATCTACTGTGGACCTGCCTTTACGGAAACCAAATTGGTAATCGGATAGACTATTCTCTCCGGTCAAGTGGCTTTGCATTCTCTGCAGAACCATGTCCTCTAGAATTTTACCCATCGTGTCAAGCAGGCATATAGGCCAGTATGACGAAGTTTTATCCAGAGGTTTATCTCCTGTCCTTAGGAGTACTAGCCTCTGTCTTTTCCAGTCACGGAAGAACTCTCCATTTATAAGGCAAAGATTGAAGCATCGAAGCAGAATCTGGGGTGAAGAATCGATTACCAATTTAAGGATCTCGTTACTTATCCCGTCGATTCCTGGCGCCTTGCCTGTTTTCAATCTTTTGCTTGCATTTCTCAATTCTGTGAGAGTGAAGAGTTCTTCCTCACCGACCTCACAGGCACTCCAGTCCATCCTAAGCCATGGTTCCGCAGAGGGGAATAGAGCTTTTATTATTTGTCTGACCCAATCGGGATTGTCCAGGCCAGGGGTCTTTTGCCTCATTCCTAATTTCTTAGTAACCAGTTTAAAAGCCAGACCCCACGGGTCCTTATCAACCTCCTCGATCAAGTCCTTCCAGCAACGACGTTGCGACGCGCGAATCTCCTTTTTGAGGGCCATCTTGGCCTCCTTATACGCTTCCTTTAACAAAGTATCTCCCTTTGACCGGGTGTAAGTCCTTCTTGCTGTGAAGCATGCTTTACGCAAGGAGGCCAACACACCCGACCACCAGTACACCGAACCTTTCCGTGAAGCAGTGCGTTTGCGACGTGGCATAGAAGCGTCGCAAGCAGCGATGATGGTTTTCCTCACCGCTCGCACCTCCACTTCCAGGACATTTGGCCTCTGCACCCAACCGAGCTCATCAATGAGGCGGGATTCTTCCAGGGAACGGACAAATTTTTCCTTGTCAAGCTTTTTCACGTTCCAGGAGAGGCTTTTTCGACACAGAGCCTCCTGTCTCTTGCCTTCTCCTGTGTCTCCCACTGAGACTGAGAATTCGATGTACTGGTGGTCACTTGCAGTATACTCCTCAGAGACTCGCCAGTCGTTTATGCGTCTAAATAGGGCTGGTGATGCGATCGTCAGATCAATGATCGATCCAATCTCACCTCTCCTAAACGTCCAAGTTCTGTCCCTGTTAACAACCAATAAATTGTTTCTAGAGAACATTTCTCCGATCATTCGTCCTCTTTTATCGAGCCTCGACTCGCCCCACTCCGGTGACTTGGCATTGAAGTCACCAGTGACGAGTACGTCCAACCTGGACTCTCTAAGACTCGATTCAAGTTCCTCAATGTCGGCTTCGAAGTCTTGCAGTGAATCGTTAGGCGAAAAGTAACAGCTGTACATTCGCATGCCTGCCACCTCCACCCACACGAATCCGCTGCTCGTCTCTAAATATTTGCTAACTCGCACTTCAGGATTGCACACCTGCACGGAGGCTCTTCCTGATTTGTCCTGATACCAAGGAGCCTGATCATTTCTTTCTGCATCTACGACAATTTTTCGTTCTGTCAGGTCCCTTGCATGCACGTGTCACATGACCATAGACAAGGCACTTTTAACACCTTATAACCTCTACGTAAGCTCGGACAGACGCATATGTCCATCCTACAAGGATTTTGCCCTCCTTGAGGAGCGTATTGTATTCGATTTCGGCTAACCGTACAACAGCTGATTTGGTTCCACCAAAGCGAGGGAACAGTGAACAGGACAGCTCTGAACAGTTCTGCCCCTTTACGCTAGCTATAGCTGAAACCACGTCAGCTGGTGTCGTGGTTATTAGTATTATTATTATTATTATTATTATTATTATTATTATTATTATTATTATTATTATTATTATTATTATTATTATTTTTAGCTTTCTGCAGGGTAGTTAACATAAACTTTACAACCGAATAAATCCAATTGGAAAGGTTATGAAAACAGTAAAATCTTTATAGAGAAACAATTTATTACAAATTGAAACATACAGGACTCAGTCGATTGCCTAATGTTTAGACATCAGGACTCACATCGACCATACCATGTTAAAAACCCATTTATATTAGACCTATTATTCACCTACGCAACTACCTAGTAGCTTCAGACTTCGTAGATGAATAGTCCCACTTAGTCGCATACGCGACTCTTCCGTGCCGCTCTTGTTCTGGCCTTATTTCCTCCTTGTTCTTGACAGAATCTTCTTAGCTTCCTCTAAGGCAGTCCTGAAGACGCTGCACCGACCTGATCCGGCGACGTGTTGGATGTCCTCCTTCTCGCCGAACTTCGCCTGGCATAAGAAGCAGCATGAGCTTTTCTTACAATCTGCTGCTTTATGGCCAGCTTCTCCGCACTTGAAGCACGCAGCTGACCTATCTAATCCTTGGCAATCTCTGTCTAAATGGCCATAGTCAAGGCACTTGTGACCATCACTCTCCTGCTAATTCTGCAGAACACAAAACCGATTTTAATGTGCCCCATCTTCTTCAATCTGGCAGCGTCCTCCTGGGTTGTGACCACGACAGCGAGCTTCATGCCTCGCTTATTTGGTCCGAGGACCGTCACCTTCCTGCTGGAACCGTAGATAGTTTGTCTAGGGCCTCCTTGACATCCTTCTGTTCGGTAAGCGCATCCATATCGCGGACCTCCAGCGTAGCTTGCCGGTCCGGCATCTGCACCTTACCCCTTGTCTAACTGGCCTCCAGGTCAGCCTCTTTTCGAACTTTCGCCAGCACTTCGGCGAAAGTATTTCCTTCTGCCACTTTAACAATCACTGTGGCTCTTCCCTTCTTGACCTGGTCTGGCTTTGGAACCATTTTGATCCCCTTGCCTCTAGTCTTTTTAGGAGGTCTCTCCTCCTTTTTCCTTTTTGGATCCTTCGCAGGCTCAGGATCGCTTATTATCTTCCTTTTCTGAGAATCCAAGACGACGTTTCTTAACACAATTGCATTACAACGATCTCTTCTTACTCTGCGATCTTGTCTAGCTTCTTCCGACCAGGTCAATCCCTGGTAGAAAATCTCGTCCTTTTTTTAAGCCGCTGCGAGCTTCATCTTGGTCTGCTGTATGAGCGATGTTATGCTTTTAAGTCCATCCTTGATTGTCATATTGACATTTCTTTGGACTTCGCAGGATTTTATCATCTTACTGACCTCTTCTTCTATTGCTAGAATGCATGCCGCCTCTTCTTCCCGCAGCTTTATGCATTCATCTCGGTCCTTGTTGCAGCTAGCAATGTCATTCGCTGAAGCATTACTGAAGACAGAAATGCAGCTAGCCTGACTTGTCACACTGCTCGTACTCCCTCGTCTCTCCACCTTCTCCACGATGATCTGTGGAACTGCCAACGCGTTGTTGCCCTCCTGCATCCTTGGGCCACTGGCCATCATCCTCACGCTCGAAAGCGCTTGATGATCGGAACCAGTGAGAGATTCAGCCGAAGCATTACTCCGCAGGTACTCTTGTACCTGCGGAGTGTTTGTTTGTTGTTTGTTTGTTGTTTTTACAATCGCTCATACTGGGTGTTTGTCCCGTATCGAGGGACAATCGGGCCTTGACAGGGTACTACTATCTGGTCAGGATGGGCCCTGAACCGCCTCCGTTAGTTACATAGACGTTATAGCATTGCCGAAGCATTGATGCGACGTGTATGATATCCAGTGTCAGGTGAGCTAAGAAACTGGGACCTCGAAGGTCGGTGTATCTCTCCCATGGACCAGAAGTAAACTTCGGGCCATGATCGCTGAGTAGACACTATTATTATTATTATTATTATTATTATTATTATTATTATTATTAATATTATTATTTTATATTATATTGTTATTATATTATTATTATTATTAATATTATTATTTTATATTATATTGTTATTATATTATATTATTATTATTAATATTATTATTTTATATTATATTGTTATTATATTATTATTATTATTATTTTGTAGTCGGAAGTGGAAAATCTGCGAATTCAGATACCTAAGTAATAAATTCACAGGTTATGTGGGGATGACCGCTTTTGTTCTGGTCGATCAACTAGAAACCACTCATGCCTTATTCTAGGACATCTAATCCACTTGCGGAACTACCTATTGGCTTTACTTAGCAAGTGGAAGTCCTCTCTCTTAGTCCTCCCTGTCCGTCGAGTTAGAAAATTATTTCCATTAACCACCAGGAGGGAGTTGTGGGAGTGGGAGGAGGAACCAAAACTACTTCCTCCTCCCCCTCCCGCAAATCGCCCCCAGCGATTTCTCCAGGTCAACCTCTTCTTCCATCCACATCTTTTGTCTTCATTACGGAAGTAATGAAGAACTCGATGTGGCGCCAAGAGTTCGCGCTTTGGAGCATAATCGTCTCAGCTGACTCCATTGCCCGCAGGAGAAGAGAGTGTGTTCCGTGTCGTCAATTTCAGCGCCCTAATAAACACATTTTGCCTCTTCTCTGATCTTAAATCTGAAAAGGTACTGTCGGAAGCAGCCGTGACCAGTCATTGCTTGCGTAAGGTTGTAGCCAACCTCTCCGTGCTTTCTTTTTAACCATGTGGCGAGGTGGGGAATCTGGCGGTAAGTCCACCTTCCTTTGGATTCCCCATCCCATCTTGCCTGCCAACTATCGACGAGTCTGATTCTTGACGCTTTGCGGATAGCCATGAGGCCCCATGACGCGACTGCTTTTAGTCCCAACGGCCCGTGGAGGCTCAGTAACCTCGGGAGCGCCAACTCCCGAAAGGGAGAAGGAGCTCCGACACTCCAATTCCCTCCCTTGCGGTACTAGGGTACCCAGGGTTTGTCAAGCCCGTAGAATGACATGCACATCCTCCCTGGGGTTCGGTTTATATTAGACTTGCCGTGCCGACACGGCGCCGCCCATCATCATCGTAAGCCACTGCTCTATAGGAAAGCCTAGGACGAACCGAGTACTAACCGCAAGCAGTGGCGCCACTCCAAGACTCATTTAGTAGCCTTTTACGACATGCAGCCGATCGCAGGGGGCCTATCGTGCACCCGGGCACCCCACGGGTACCTGAAACCAGACAGAGAATTCTAGCTTTCTACACTGCTCACTGAAGATCAGTATATCAGCCTGTCTCTGTCTTGCAGTTTGCATCAGGAGGTCCAGCGCGGCTCTTCCTCTTCCGAGGTTAACCTGGAGAACCCTGTATTTTGGTTTTTAAACCGGACAGGATTCCCCAATAAACTGGGCAAGCCCTGCTTCCCGGAAGGTGGCTTGTCTCCTTCGACCCTTTATCGGAGCAGGTCATGCAACGAGCTGGGTCCCAGCAAGACCTGCTCTTGTAGTCCAGACCACCACACTTTCAGCAAGCGTTTCTTCTATCTGCAGCCCCGTGCCAAGTAGCCGTAGCACAAGCATCTAAAGCACCTGTCTACCTCAACTCTGGCTCGGACCCTGCAGTTGACCCAGCCAATCTGAACTCGACCGGCCTTAAGTAGTGACTCTGCATCTACATCAGGCAGTCGAAGAATTGACATCTGCGTGTTGCCGTATCGAGTCACTAACTGACAAGGCACTTCTAAATTGGGCTTGCCCAGGCAACTCTGTACAGCTTTCTGTACTCCAGAAATGTTAACGGTCTCATCGAGGTCAACAATTTCGACTGACCTCGTCGAGACCACCTTCGTAACTTCTGCCTTGTCCTGAAGGACCGTTGTCAGCGTATTACTGAAGTTTGCGAGACAACGTATGTGACCTTGTGACAATAACTCTCCTACTTATTCTGTAGGACACAAAACCGATCTGAATGTGCCCTATCTTCTCCAGCCTGTTGGCGTCCTCTTGGGTGGTGACCACGACAGCGAGCTTGATACCTCGCTTATTTGGTCCAAGGACCGTCACCTTCCTGCTTCCTTCAGGTACCGTAGATAATTTGTCTAGGGCCTCCTTGACATCCTTCTGTTCTGTAAGGATGTCCATGTCACGGTTTTCCAGCACAGTCTGCCGGTCCGCCATCTGGACCTTACTCAGATAGTAGATTACCTTTGTCACCTCCTCGGTGAACAGTTTCTTGTTTGAAGACCCTCCAATTTTGATGAGAAGTTCTCCCTTTTTAATGGGTAAAGCTCCCACAACCCTTGTCTCTCTGGCCTCCAGGTCAGCCTCTTTACGAACCTTCGACAGCACTTCGGCGAATGTAGCTCCTTCAGCCACTTTCACGATCACTGTGAACCTTCCCATCTTAACTTGACCTAAGTTTTTTTCCTTTTTTGGCTCCCTGCCTTTCTACCTTTTAGAGAGTCCCTCCTCCTTTTTCTTTTTTGGGTCCTTCGTAACCTCAGGATCACTTCTTTTCCGTTTCTGAGCCTCCAAGACGACGTTTTTAAGCATTACTGCATTAAAACGGTCACGTCTCGTTCGTCGGTCCCTTTGTGCTTCCTCTAACCAAGTTAGTCCCTGGTAGAACTTCCCTTTTTTTTAGCCGCCACTGCGTGCTTCATCTTTAACTTTAGTATGAGCGATGTTAAACATCTAAGTCCATCTTTGATTGTCCTATTGGCATTCTTCTGGACATCGCAGGACTTCAGCATCTTGCTGATCTCTTCCTTCATTTCTAGAATACTTGCTGCCTCTTCTTCCCGCATTCATCTCGCTCTTCATTGCAGCTAGCAATGTCAATCGCAGAAGCATTACTGAAGACAGAAATGCAGCTGGCTTGACTAGTGACGTTGCTCGTACTCCCTCGTCTCTCCGCCCTGTCCACAATGATCTGTGGTACTTCCAATGCGTTGTTGCCCTCCTGCATCCTTGGGCCACTGGCCATCACCCGCATGCTCGAAAGCGCTTGACGATCAGAACCAGTGAGGGATTTAGCCGTAGCATTACCCCGCAGGTACTCTTCTCCGTTTTTACAATCGCTCATGATGGATGTTGCTTGTTTGCTGGTTTTGGTCCGTATCGAGTATTTGATTTCCTTAATACCACCTATTTCTAGAAAGCTGGCACGCATCCGATAGACGACCAGCAACCCCGCGCAAAATAATAAGTTCTAATGCCACATTCCGAATTCCACATTCCAGATTCCACATTCCAGATTCCAGATTCCGAATTCCACATTCCGGATTCCACATGCCGAATTCCACATGCCGAATTCCAGATTCCACAGTCCGAATTCCACATTTCAGATTCCACATTCCGCATTACACATTCCGGATTCCGAATTCCACATTTCGAATCCAACATTCTGGATTCCACATTCCGCATTATACATTCCGAATTCCACCTTGCAGATTCCACATTTCGAATTACACAATCCGGATTCCAGATTCCGTCTTACACATTCCGGATTACACTTACAGATTCCTCATTTCGGACTCTACCTTCCGAATTCCACATTCCGGATTACACATACGGATTCTTCATTCCGGATTCCACATTCCTGATTCCACTTTCCGGATTCCATATCACACATTCTTCATTCCTCATTCCTGATTCTATATTTTACACTCCGAAATCCCTTATTTCACATTCCACATTCCGAATTCCGATAGCCACAAATGCCACAATCTGAATGTTCGATTTTAAACCTCTGGTCAATTAGAAAATTACCATAAAAAATTGTCTCTAAAATGTGTCCATCCTGTCCTTAAGGCTATATCCAAGTTGCAAAATGTAAACAAAGCAAAATGTAAACAAACCAAGCACCAAAATCAGCTTTTTTATACATCTTTTTCTCTCACAAAAATTACCATTAGAAAACTTATTTTTACAAAAATGATGAATTAGAGTGTCAAAGTTTCCAAAAAAATCATTTTTGAGTGTGATCAATAAATAGCAATTAGTAAACCAACTAATTTAAATGACCTGTAAAATAGCATTTTTGACGCGTCGCAAAAAATAAACTGTTTGAGTATATCAACCGCACTGATGATGAAGAAGTCTCATATCAGCGATTGGACCTTCAACATGTGGAAAGAGAAATTTTTCCCTTTCCTCCATAAAATTACAAGGAGAAAGGGTAAAAACTTCTTCATCGTCCGTGCGGTTGATATATTCAAACACTTTATTTTTCGCGACCTGAGACTTTGTTGCTTTATGCGCAAGCGCAGAGCGTACTAAGAATGCATTGACAGCATCATGTGGAAGTGCACATTTTCTTTTGAATGAAACTTAGTTGTTTTCTCATTTTTTCCAGCTATGCAAGGCGTAGTTACCAAATAGAATACGTCAGTTCACCATTTTAATAAAGAAAATGTAATTTTATATTCATTTGTAAAAATAGGAACCGCGAAAAAAAGTTCACAATTCGGTCTTCTGTTACTGCTTTTTTTCGCGGTTCCTATTTTTACAAATGAATATAAAATTACAATTTCCTTATGAAAATGGTAAATTGAAGTATTGAATTTGGTTACTACACCCAGCATAGCTGAAAGCATGTGAAAATAACTGCGTTTCAGAGTAAAACAAAATGTGTCTTTCTGCATAGTGTGGAAATTACAAGGGAGAGGGCAAAAACTTCTTCATCGTCCGTGCGGTTGATATAGTCAAACAGTTTATTTTTCGCGACGCGTCAAAAATGCTATTTTACAGGTCATTTTAATTAGTTCTTTTACTAATTGCTATTTATTGATCACACTTAAAAATGATTTTTTTGGAAACTTTGACATTCTAATGTATCATTTTTCTAAAAAAAAGTTTTCTAATCGTAATTTTCGTGAGAGAAAAAGATGTATAAAAAAGCTGATTTTAGTGCTTGGTTTGCTTACATTTTGCAACTTGGACATAACCTTAACGCCGGGAAGGACACATATTTTACTCAACTTTTAGAGCCATCGTTCTTAGCGATTTCATAAGTTAAAAATTTGGTAGGTATCCAGCCCTATAGAGTTTTTATCGCTCTTTCAGAATCTGAAGTTCAAATTTTAAAAAAACTTTAATTTGAGAAAGTTGTGAACAGTTTTTCGACAAAAAACTAAATTTTTTTTACTTTTTTGGAAAAATGAATTTTTTTAATTAGCAAGTAAAAATGCATGCGTAAAAACTACAAATATCGCGTCCGCAAAAACCAACCTTTAAAATGGCGAAATGTACGTTTAAAAATTTCAAAATGTCGGCTTCAAAATGTCGATAGAAGACATTTTTTTAAATAAACGTTAAAGTCTAGTGTACGAATTTAAAAAAAAATTTGGATAATCTTGTCACATTGTATTTAGGGGTTTTTGAGGTTGCTGATTACGAATCTAATATTAATTTTTCAAAATTCAAAATGGCGGAAACCAATATGGCGATTGTAAATTTAAAAAGTCGTCAAATCTTGTTGACAGATTTTTTATTTTTCGAGAACATTAAAATGGATTTTTTTAATTTTTTTTCTTAATCTACAAGGTCTAGTACGTCGAATTATGCATTTTTAATTAATTTATTGATACTTTAAGCAATTTATTTCATTGTTAGCCAAAGAAATAAAAAGGGACCACTTTGTCGATTTGTTGCAATAGTTGTTTCTGTTTCAAAGTGGAGAGGGTGGAAAAATTTAAATCTTTTTTTATTTCTCATCTTCAGGGTGTACTAGACTTAAAACAACTCACATATGAATAAGTTCCTAGAAGAACCAAAGAAAATCGCATAACAATTATTAATTTCGTTTTTTTTAATGAAAATTTCGATATTTCATAAGATTATTCACGATAAAGTCCCTTAGAAAATTTTTTTTATGTCTACTTTCTCTTTTTTCGCTTCAAATAACTTAATAAAATAACATCTAACCAGTAACTTCCAAAAAAATCAAGTTTATTAATTAAAAAACACATTTTTAGAAAAGGGACCACTTTGTCGGTCTGTTGCAAAAGTTGTTTTTGTTTCTAAATATTGGGGGCGGAAAAATTCAAAACCTTTTGATTTTTCATTTTAAGGGTATGCTAGACTTAAATAAACACCTATCTGAGTAACTTCCCAGAAGAACCAAAGATATTCATATTATAATCTTTGATTTCGTTTTTCTCAAAATGACGTATTTGATATTCCAAACTTTAAAATTCTGTAACTCATTGAATTTTTCAGCCAGAAGGTTGTAAGACCACTCAATATTTTCCAAATTTTGTCAGGAATTCGCGCATATAGATAAGTCCAATAGTGTCAAAGTCGCCCCTTTTCATGCAGGCGTTCACATATTACGATTAGCATGTGATTACTATATATAAAAATCTCTATTGTGGATACCTATTTCTTTAATGCAACTTCAAAGTTGAATTATTTTTTGATGGATCTCAAAAATTACTTTTTTAAGTTTGAGTAAAATTTTTTAATTACTTAATATTTTAAAGTGAAATATGAAAAATTCAAGGACATAAGTTTGAAAATCTAGGACATTTTTTAATTCAACGACAATTTCAGGACCAATATAACCCTAAATTAACTTCACATTTACAGATTATACTATTTAAACCCCATACGGTTTAACCCGAGTATGCTCGGGATGTATCATTCATTTATTTGAAAAATTCATTTATTTATTTATTATTATTATTATTATTTATTTATTTACATTTGAAAAAATGTAATTCGAGAGTCATATAAATAAAACACTCAGCGTAATTTGAAGCCAAATATAGTTGTATTTCAAATTAAATTAAATATGAAATAATAAAAATTAATTTTTAAAATATTTTTAATTAATTTCCTACAAAATTGAAAAATAAAAAAACCATAGGAGAATTAACATCTAAGATAATAAATAATAACATCCAGATAATATTTATTAGCATTTTTATTAATATCTAGTATATTAAAATTTATAATATACACTTTTTTCATTTTTGTGCTGCATTTGTGATAAGTGGACTTTTTCTGGTTTAAGATATAGACAAACAGTATTTATTTAAACTTTTATTGTAAAAGAAGAATAACCGTTTGTGGGAATGTGGTATCCGAAATGTAGAATCTAGAATGTAAAATGTGCAATCCAGAATGTGGATTGCAGAATGTGGAATCCGGAATGTAAAATTTGGAATTCTTAATACTGAATGTGAAATCCGGAATATGAAACGTGAATCCGGAATGTGGATTCCTGAATTGAAATGTGTAATACGGAGAGTGGAATCCGGCATGTGTAAGTCCGAATGTAGAATCTGGAATGTAGAATCCGGAATGTGGAATCCAGAATGTGGAATTCGGAATGTGGAATCCGGAACGTGTAAGTCGGAATGTGGAATTCGGAATGTGTAATGTGGAATCCGGAATGCGAAATTCGGAATGTGGAATTCGGAATGTGGAATCCGGAATGTGGAATCCGGAATAAGTTACGTAATCGGCCCCCAGGGGAAAGCAAGTCTGTTGCCGAAGGAAAAAAGAAATTCAACACTCTCCAAGAAAATGAATCCTGGAAAGAGGTCAAAAAGAAAAATAGAAAGAAAAAAGAGAAAGAGAAAACGGAGGGGTCGAAAAAAAACCAAGTCGACTCCCCCAGGAAAGGAAAGCAAGGAAAACAGATGCAATCGTGATATCCACAGATGATAAGGATATCATGGTTGCTATGAAGGCAGCGGACAGGCCTGAGGAAACAGATACGGAGATACTGTCCGTTCGGAGAACCAGGAAGAATGATCTTCTTCTGGTTCTTAAGAGGGGACAGGGTCTTTCGGGTTTCAGCAATGCTCTGGCCACTGCGCTTCAAGGAAAAGCGGAAGTAAGGACTGTGGTTTCGACGAGGTAACAGGGTCCATCATCGATTTGACAATTGCGTCGCCCCGCGTGGCCCACAGATTACGCGAGTGGAGAGTGATGGACGAAACAACCATGAGCGACCACCAGTACATTGAGTTCATAGTCGTCGAGAAAAATCCGGGAGGGAACAACAAGCCGAATGTTGGCCACAAGAGTCCCTCTTGGAATCTTAGACGGCTAAATAGGGAGAAGTTGGTGGCGTCTCTAATCGATGCTCGGGCTATTCACGAGCTCGGTTGGACGACGAAACCAACTTCTGTAGGCGATAAGGTGCGTGAGGCGAGGCGAGTTATTATTGCAGCGTGCAACAACTCATTGCCTCGCCGACAACAAAGAAAAACTAGGAAGGTAGCCTTGTACTGGTGGAACGACGAACTAGCCCGCCTGAGAAAGGATTGTCATAGAGCAAAGAGGAAATACGCCCATTCTAAGGGAGACCTCCAGCTGCAAAAAGAATGGCATAAAGCCAGGCAGACTTTTAAGCGGGCTATAAAGAGTAGTAAGAAATCGTGTTGGAAGGACCTGATCGGAGATGCAGAGAAAGACCCTTGGTGTTTGGCCTACAAAGTCATCGCTAAGAAATTAGTTTCGAGGCAAACATCCCTGGCCTTGAAAATCCGATCTGGGTCCGAAAAATCATAAAGGCGCTGTTTCCCTATGTTGAATCTGGCCCCAGAGACGACAACACCTCTAGTGTAGTAAATAGTGATGAACTCTTCACTCTCAAAGAGCTTAAAAAGGTGGCAAGGACGTTAAGGAGTAGCAAAGCGCCAGGCATGGACGGAATACCCAACGAGATCCTCAAAGAGGTTGTTACTGTGTATCCAAAGCTACTTCTCGACGTCTTTAATGCATGTCTAGAGAGTGGAGAGTTTTTCAGCGACTGGAAAACACAGACGTTGGTTCTCCTAAGAAAAGGGTATAAACCTCTAGATAAAGTCTCATCGTTTAGACCAATTTGTTTATTGGACACGATGGGTAAACTTCTAGAGTAAATGATTCTAGAACGACTTCAGGGAATTCTGGTAGGAGAAAATGACTTATCAGAGAATAAATTCGGTTGTAGGAAGGGACGGTCGACAGTAGACGCGATCATAGAGGTACTCGAAAAGGCAAGGAAAACTAAAGAGGGACGAAAGAAGGGCTTTTGCGCGCTCGTTTCAATAGATATCCGTAACGCGTTCAACTCCGCAAAATGGGACAAATGTATGAAAGCAATGAGATGTAAAGGGGTACCAACGTATCTGTTGCGAATGATAGACAACTATCTTAGCGACAGATGGGTTGTCTACGAGAGCGATGCATGTTATATCAAAGAGAAAATGACATGCGGAGCTCCCCAAGGATCAAAGGTGGGTCCAACCATCTGGAACGTTATGTATGATGGTTTTCTTAGGTTGAACTTACCTGAAGATACGTTTATATCCGGGTTCGCGGAGGACGTACTTATGGTCTGCTATGACGAGGAATTAAGACTATTAAAAATAAAGCTTGAGGATAGCCTGCGTCGAGCTGAGTTTTGGCTTTACCGACATGGTCTGCAAATGGCTTTCGAAAAGACCGAAGTTCTACTCGTCACAGACAGGAGACTTTACACAGCCCCGAAAATCGAGATAGAAGGATCTGAAGTCGTATGGGAAAACACGCTTAAGTACCTGGGAGTGCTGTTGGACAAACGCTTAAGATTTGGCCAACATATTAACATCTCAACGCTCAAAGCCTCTCAATTCATGGGAAACCTTTTGAGGATGATGCCCAATATCGGTGGCCCCAGGGAAAATAAACGAAGTCTCGTGGCGACTGTGGTTCAATCAAAGCAGCTATATGCTGCACCTGCATGGGCCTCAGCCCTTAAGAACAACAGCATCTCTGACAGGCTCCTTTCGGTACAGAGAGAGCCAGCAAGGAGAATAACGTCAGCCTTCAGAACGGTGTCTGACTGCGCTCTCCGGGTGCTTGCTAGATTACCGCCAATGGACTTGTTGGCATTGGAAAGGCAGGAAAATTTCCAGCTCTCCAAAAATCTGGTGGGCAACCCGGAGCGAAGAGAAAGACTCAAAGCTGTAATGCGCACTGAGTTAAGGAAAAGACTCGTTCTGAGGTGGCAGGAGAGATGGAATGGGGAATTAAAAGGCAGATGGACTCATCGCCTGATTCCCCTCCTCGCCACGTGGTAGGAAAGACATCACGGTGAAGTAAGCTACTACCTTACACAAGCGATGTCGGGTCATGGTTGTTTCGGGCAGTACTTCTATCGGTTTAAAATAGAAGCAGATGCGAAATGTGTGTACTGCAACGGTTCGGGTGACGACGAAGCAGGGCACATTGACGACGCGGAGCACACGCTTTTCTCTTGCGGGCACTGGCGTGAACTCAGGGAAGCCATGCTTTCGGCCGTGGGCACTGAAGTTACAATCGAGAACATGGTTCCAATTATGTTACAGAGTGCAGACTCTAGGCGCGAAATAGAGTCCTTTTACATTGTGGCGTAGTAACTCCGTCAAATATATATTTTTTTATTATCTTAAATTTAAATATCTAGCGTAATTATGACTACGGATGTTAGGGAGATGAAAACTCTCCTTTATGACTTGCCCGCGTGCATAGAAAGATAGCAGACGACAAAAACACATGTTGAGTAGTAGTTGATTTTTCGATTTGTCGTTGATAGGACATGGGAAGGTGTTAGAAGTAATATTTTTCGTAAATTTGTAATAATTTGTCTTAATTTCTGTTTGAATTGAAGTGTGAATAAATAAAAATTGAAAAGTTTATATTGTGCATTATTTTGGATTATTCTATAATTATAATAAAAAAGAAGAAAAAGGGATTTATTCGAGGAGAAAATAAGTAAGTAGAATTTACCTCAAAGATCGTGTCTCAAAAGATTAGATTTTCCCTCATCTAATTTTTTTTTTCAACGGAATCTTTTTTGAGATTATTGTTTTCATTATTGAAGAGTATTGACTTAATTTATTACTAATTACTATTTATTTGGACTTTGTTTTTGTTAGTTTTTCAGCAATAAAACTAACTGGCGTCTGACATGCCATGTTCGGTGCTGAATTTGATTTTTGACGACTAAGGGAAATAACAATTTACTTAATTTTTGCATTAACTTTAAAATTATTGTTAAAAGAACCGTCATAAAATTTGGCGCCCAACGTGGGGCCATTTGTTGGGAAAACTTTTGAGACACAACTAGAATTTATTCTATGATTCTTGACTTGTAAAATTTTTACTCGAAATTATGTTTGTGACATGTATTTTTAATTTGACTTGGGAGAGGAGAAAAATGTATATGTATTTTTGTAATTGACCTGGGAGACATTTTTACACTTGTGGATTTTTGTTGACGGCATGGCAAGAGACGCCATAACCTCATGTTAGGAAATTTTCGAAGTTGAGCATTTCGTGTATTCCTTGGGCGATTTTAGTGATTAAAATTTTATTAAATTCAGTGAATTTTTCTTGATTTTTCGCGAGTGATAAATAATTTTTACCATTATTATTTAAATAATTAGCAAACACGTGCTTGGTGTTAAATAAAATTATAGTAGTCACGTGATATATAGCGCATGCGTAAAGTGGCAATTTCTCATATTCTTTTTCAAATCTCTTGCCATTCACGAAAATTGTCGGACAGTGAAAAATTTTAAAGAGGGAAAATTAATGCGCATGACTGAAATTAGTCACGTAGATCGAAAATATTACTCATGCAGAAATTGAGAATAGAAATTTGACTTGGGAAAGGAGATGAAAATTTCTGCCGCGAGACAGTGAAAATTTTTAAAAGGGATCAGGGCCGTATTAAATGGGAGACGTGCCCCCTTTTTTGTAATTAGTTAACAAATTTTCAAAATTTTCTTCTTTTTTTTGAGTTAAATAAAAAAATAAAATAATTTAAATAAATTACTAAAAATTTCAGGATCGTAGATAGTGTGTTTAGTGCCCTAAAAATTAAATTTTTGTTACAATTGAAAAATTTGACAAATTTTTCTAAAATAAATTTAAATAGCCCTTTTTTATTTTTGGCAAAACGTGACATAAAAAAATTTTTCTTTTGTGTAAATTTTGAAAATTTGATAGTAAAATGGCATATGCGTTAGAGAAAATGATTGACTATAAAGAGAGAATGGCGAGACTCTTTGATAGTCCAGAGATTAGAGACATCTGGGAATCTATTGTTACAATACCAGTAGGACAAATAGTAACAATGTTACTCGCGAAACAATTGTCAATCACAGGAAAATTACAAGTCCTACGTGAAAGATTATTCCGTATTGAATTAAGGGTAATCTTTAAAGACGAAATAGATATTCCCTTTTGTGAAGAATACGACTGTGGGAACTCATGTAAAATTTTTCTTCTTGAAGCATTTATACCGCCAAAGAAGGAAGAAATTCCCAATGTTTGCCAGACAAGGGGTGCAGGAGTGACAAATAGTAGTGATGAGGAATTCGATAGCCCGAAAATTAGAGACTTGGGTATTTTGGGAGAAAGTGACAAAAATCAGGAAATATTAGTAGGGAAGGGGGAAAGTAATTTATCACACATGAAACAAAGTTCAATTAGCGAAAATTTACTAAGCCCTCCAAGCATAGGTTATACACCGGTAAAGACTACAAGTTACACACCTGTCATGACAAGTGCTAGTATCCCCACTACCTCAATTTTGACAACTACCTCCCACACACTTTCTTTACCAACTACCACAACAATCATGACTGCACCTCAGCCAATCATCTCGGCAACAATGGCACCAAATGTCATTAGTTTACAACAATCGGTTTCAAGACTCAGTATTAGTCCTGAAATGAGGCAAATTGTTAAATTAAATAAACAAATGACTAACACTCTTTTCCCTATTGGTGAACATAATGACTATAATGGACTAGAAAATAATTTTGAATGGCCTTTAAATGACATGAACCCCCATTTAAAAACAGAAAAAGTTCATCATGATTCTCAAAATCAGAATTTTGAGCAAAATGACCAAAGAAATTTTCCTCAATCCATGCAAAATAAAGCTAGAGCGTGCGAAAATAGACGTGACCTAAATATCCGCCAACCAGTACAGACAAACAAAAACCTGTCCAAGGGGGGGATATCTAACGAGAGTATTAGTGAAAATGACTCAGGCAAATCCGACAAACTTTCGACTAGGGAGAAAAAGATTTCTCAAAAGAAGGACAAGTACAAACGACGAATTACCAAAAATACAGAGAAAAGAATGTTCGAAGGACATTATTTACTGATTCATCAAGTGACTCTGACTCGGGCATTTCTAGTGAATCGTCATTAAAATCAGACAAAAGTATAGCAATTAATAGGTCAAAAACGATCAAAACATTGATTAATTGGGACATCAAATTTTCGGGAGATGACAACGCTGACCCTGAAGATTTCCTTGACAGATTAGAAGATTGCAAAATTTGTATGGTAATTGATGACGATGACTTAGTACATTCAATTCCCAGTATTTTAAAAGGCCAAGCAAGTCGCTGGTATAGAACAGTTAGGCGAGAAATTGATACATGGAAGATGTTCAAGAGAGCTTTTCGTCGTGAATTTTTGACAACAGTTGACGATGACGAGGTAATTGACGAACTTAGGGCTAGGACACAAGCAAAAGGAGAAAAGATTTTTTCTTACTTGACAAGCTTAAGACTAATAATGGGACATTTAAGGAGACCATTGCCAGTTCAACAGCAAGTTAAAATCGCTTATAAAGGTCTCACGCCAACGTACCGAAGACAAGTTGACGTCTCATCTTTAGGCTCATTGACTAAATTAGAAAAGAATCTACGACAATATGAAAAAGTTAAAGACTTGGACGATAGATATGTTCCCCCACCATCGAAAGACAAAATGCGTTTTCCAGCTGCTGCATACCGTGGTACTAAGAAGGACGACAAGACTCATGGGACCAATAAACATGAGAAAAATGTAGCAGCTCTACAAGACGAAGGCGCAGTTGAGACAAGTGAGAGTGAGAAGAAGACGAAGAAGAAGGGCGAAAAGAAGAAGAAGGACAAGAAGACTAAGGGGGAAAAGAAGGTTGAGAAGGCTGTCGAAAAAGTTGACGCACTTAACCAGACAGTCCCCACCACAGCGACACCAGCGCCAAATGCAGCCATGCTGTATGCGGCCATGGCTGCTGGAAAATGGAAAAAGAAGCAACAGAACAACCCCTTTAATGCTGTAGCTGCCCCTGGAGGACAAGTTGGTATACCTAATGGTACTAATACTCCAACCCCTTTTTACGGAGCATGTTTTTCCTACCAGTCTGTGGGACATAGAGTTTCACAATGTCCTTTAAAAACATGTTTCATATGTCACCAACAGGGACATATTGCGACACATTGCCCCAATAGAACCAAGCAAATAGAACTCTGTCTAGTTTGCAAGACTCCTGGGGTAAACTTTTTGACTTGCCCGAATTGTGTTAATGTACGGAATGCTTTGGGAAACGGCCCATGGGGGGCGCAGTCGTTGCCTGTACCCCCCACCAACCCCCTCAGACCATTGGGTCTGAATTACAGTCTCTTTAGACAAAGAAAAAGTTACAGTAATTGGGAAAAATAGGGATAAATTAAATAATCAAAAAGGTTTAAATTCTTTCCCTATTAATGAAGGTGCATCTTGCAGTTGGGATATGGGAGACAAGATAGTAGATGACAAGAGTGGAGACGTACCACTCATGTGGAAAGAAGACAAGATTAGGACGGAGGAATTAAATGAGAAAAACTCATTCAGGTTTTTGACATGGGATGAAGGAGGTGTTAAGAATGAGAAAGACTCATTTAATTTTTCAATTCAAGATTTTGAGGTTAAGAGTGGAAGTAGATGTCCACTCTATAAGCGGAGTTTAATTGAGGGGATAAATGATACTGATGATGGATCGGTATCAATGGTCCAAGGGAGGGGAGAGGTTGTGAAGGGCACAACTGACCCAGACCTTAATATTGACAAGGACGTAGACGGTAGCCGAATGGAAAATCGATATTTCTTTCGAATGCACATTGGTAACAAATCTTATGAGGCACTTTTTGACCCTGGAGCAATGATATCGGTTATCAGCGACAGGGTGGCAGAGCCATATAAGGACCGACTACAACCATGCAATACCTCAATAAGAAGCGCTATTGGTGGTAAGACAGAGACAGCAGGATTGTTGAAACTAAACATAACAGTTGACGGACATTCAAAACCGTTCGACATTAAAGTTCTTAGTTCAGTGACACAAGACATCATTCTGGGTATTGATTTCTGCAAAGCCTGGAATATGGACGTTCAACTCAGGCCTGGTCTCTGGAGAGTATTTGACCGTGATTGGCATATATTTTGTGTCAAAGACGTGATTGAAGGAGAAGAGGAAATCTATGCTGAATGTGCTGGTATCTCTGCGTTGACGGACAAACAAAAAGATATAATTCAAGAATTGGTAAAAAAGTTAGTACTAACACCCTCGGAAGAACTACCAATGACCAACTTGACTGAACATCACATTAGGGTGACTGACGAGACCCCTGTCCAACATAGACAAAGAAGAATGTCACCAATAATGATTATTTGGTCCCAGAATAACGCAGCTCAACTGTATCTTGGACAAATTGAGAAATGCAAGATACATCTCAAAAATTGACTTGACATTAGCCTATCATCAAATTCCATTATCCCAAGAAAGCAAAAAGTATACTGCTTTTGCTATCCCCGGATCAGGACTTTGGCAATACTGCCGAATGCCGTTCGGACTTGTGAATGCTTCGAGTACGTTTCAGAGACTAATTGACTCTCTTTTTGGACCAGAAGTTGAAACTTATGTGTTTGGATATCTTGATGATATCATCATCGTTACAGACAACTTTGACGAACACGTAAAATGGCTAGAATTTGTTTTAGAAAGACTTAGAGAAGCGAATTTGGCCGTTAACCCTGACAAGTGTGAATTTGGATGTTCACAAGTCCGATATTTAGGATATTTATTAGATGAGGAAGGATTACCACCAGATCCAGAGAAGACCGAAGCAGTGAAGAATTATCCACCACCGACGAATGTGAAACAGTTGAGAAGATTCTTAGGAATGGTTGGATGGTATTCAAGATTTATCAAAAATGACAGTGAGATCAGACTACCACTCTTCAAGATGCTCCACAAAGGACGATCATGGGAATGGGGAGACGAACAACAGGAAGCCTTCGACACTTTGAAAATAAAATTGACGACACCACCAGTACTCGCTCGCCCCGACTTCAATTTGCCATTCACAATCCAGTGTGACGCAAGTAGTTATGCCCTTGGCGCCGTTTTGACTCAGGAATTTGACGATGGAGAACATCCAGTAATGTATATCAGCCGAGTGTTGACTGGAGCTGAAAGGAACTACTCTGTGACTGAAAAAGAATGTTTAGCTCTTCTTTGGTCTATTAAGAAGTTTCGACCTTACATCGAAGGATATAAATTCAAGGCCATTACTGACCATTCAGCTTTGAAGTGGCTAAAGAATTTAAAAGATCCAACTGGACGACTCGCAAGGTGGGCTTTGGAGATGCAGAATTGGGACTTTGAAATTATTCACAGGAAAGGTGCAGTAAACCAAGTTCCAGATGCATTATCGAGGATGACCGAGGATGATGAAATGATTGACGCCTTCGAGATGATTGAGGATCAATGGTATCTTAGACGACGAGAATTGGTCAGACAATTTCCAAACCGACTTCCTGGTTGGAGAATTGAAAATAACATTTTATATCGTCATCGTAGTGACCCTTTGCTCCTCCCTATTGTTGGTGATGAAGATGGATGGAAATTGGTGATACCAACCGAACATAGACTAAGGGTATTGAGAGATACTCATTCTATTCCATCCATGGGACACTTAGGAGTGGAGAAGACATATGACAGGGTTGCAAGGGAATATTATTGGCCAGGAATTTGGAATGACGTACATAATTTTGTAACTCATTGTATTCAATGCCAATTACACAAAGTATCTCAAGCAGGACCTGTAGGATTGATGGGACAGAGGATAGTAGAGAGACCATGGGCAGTAGTTGCAGCTGACACGATGGAATTTCCACCAAGCAAAAGTAAATGTAAATATCTTGTTGTTTTTCAAGACCTGTTTTCGAGATGGATCGAATTGAAGCCACTAAAATCTGCAGACGGTAAATCTGTGACTAAAGAGTTCGAAGAATTGATCTTGTTCATATGGGAGACTCCAGACTTCCTTTTGACTGACAATGGGAAAGAATATGACAACAAAACCCTTAAGGAAACACTTGACGAATATGGGGTGAAACATATTACTACACCACCCTATCACCCTCAAGCTAATCCGGTAGAGAGAAGCAATCTGACTCTTAAGACTATGATATCTACATTTATTGGAAATGATCACCGAGACTGGGACCTGCATATTCATGAATTCAGACATGCAGTTAACACCGCCACTCAAGCTGCGACAAAGACATCTCCGGCATTTTTAAATTTTGGCCGACACCCTCGACCAGTAAAAAGTTTGAGGAGAGAAATCGAGAAGAAGGATCGGGTTCACAGAATCTCTCCCGAAATATGGATCGATAGGGTTAAAAGACTTGACACCTTACGTGACTTGGTAACAAAATTCATTGACAAGGAGAAGGCTAGACAGACAAAATACTACAATAGAAATCGACATGAAACTGAATTCAAGGTCGGTGATTTAGTACTTAGGAAGTCTCACAAATTATCAAGTGGGGCACAAAAGTTTGCAACAAAATTAGCTCCCAAATTTGAAGGCCCATTTGAAATTATTAAACAATTATCTCCTTCAGTCTTTGTATTACGTACCCAAGACAGTCATAGAAATCCAAAAATCCATGTCACTAACCTAAAGAAATATTTACCTGACTAAATAATATAAATTTTGCTAACACCTTTATTTATTTTTAGGCTTTGACTTTTTTTTACTTTGGGTGGAGTTTGACGTAATCCTGTCAGGAAAGGCTAAATTTCTAGACAAAGGGGAGGGGAGGAAAGAAGTAAATCATCGATTCCAGCCATATTCTCATAAAACAATGATGTCACGACGAGATTTGGTACGAAGAAGTTTTTCATCTAGACACCGACCTACTGAGGAATTTAAATTGCCAGCAGACTATTCATCGCCACCATCTTTATTAGACTTTCCAGTACATGACTCGGGAAGTGGAAGATCATTAGGCGCTATACCTCGTCGGCCTCACGACAACCCGGGAAGATCGGACGAAGTAGAAATCAGTGGACTAGAAGTTATCGATCCAATGCTTCTACCGAAAGCTACGAATGAAAACACCATTCTAAAACGACAAGAGGGTGAAAGTTGGGAAGAATTCGGAAGTCGACTTGCAGTTGACGAACTCGATAGATTTGTCAAATTTCAAGACCCTAAATCATCGATCACTGTGGAGAAATTGAAGGAAAAACAATCAGAGGAGGTTGAACTAAGGAAACCAGTGCTTAGGAAGGAAGACATAGTACATCCAACTGACGATGATGAAATCGAGTACTCTAGACTATGACACAAGACTCTTTTCTACAAGCTGGAAAAAAGACTATTTCTCAAGGACAATACGGGGCTCTACCTAGGAAAACGACCGGGACTCTGTTTAACGACTTGGAATCAATACCGACTAACCCTACTGTTGATCCACCTCCTCGAGTGTGCAACAACTGTTGGAGAAAGGGACATAACCGTTCGAAATGTCCAAAACCAGTCACAGAATCACACTGTGAAAATTGCGGAAGGAAGTTCGAAACAGTAGCCACGTGTCCCCGTTGTGCTAAAGTGACAATTATGACTTGCCACCTCCATATGAATCGACCAGGGAGCAAGTGACACGATTGGTAAAAGCAATTCAAGAATTGACTATGTTAATGAGAGGTTTACCCAGCGAGACGATTAATTTGGCAATCCAACAATTAATCAAGGAACGACAAATGGAATTGGAAGAAAAATTACGCAAGAAATAAGTGAAGTGTAGTGTTAAAGACAACAAGTTTAATCAAGACTTTAATTTTTTTTGAGTTAATTAAATTAAGTTTTTTTTGAACATTTTGGAAATTATTAAAATATTATTCTATTTTGTATTTTTACGTCAGATAAATGACAAGTGAGTTATAGAAGTATTATTTTTTTTGTTTGTAAGACTTAAACCAAAGAGTTAGTTCAAGTTTTAGTGGGGAGCTTTGTGATGTAGTAACTCCGTCAAATATATATTTTTTTATTATCTTAAATTTAAATATCGCGCGTAATTATGACTACGGATGTTAGGGAGATGAAAACTCTCCTTTATGACTTGCCCGCGTGCATAGAAAGATAGCAGACGACAAAACCACATGTTGAGTAGTAGTTGATTTTTCGATTTGTCGTTGATAGGACATGGGAAGGTGTTAGAAGTAATATTTTTCGTAAATTTGTAATAATTTGTCTTAATTTCTGTTTGAATTGAAGTGTGAATAAATAGAAATTGGAAAGTTTATATTGTGCATTATTTTGGATAATTCTATAATTATAATAAAAAAGAAGAAAAAGGGATTTATTCGAGGAGAAAATAAGTAAGTAGAATTTACCTCAAAGATCGTGTCTCAAAAGATTAGATTTTCCCTCATCTAATTTTTTTTTCAACGGAATCTCCTTTGAGATTATTGTTTTCATTATTGAAGAGTATTGACTTAATTTATTACTAATTACTATTTATTTGGACTTTGTTTTTGTTAGTTTTTCATCAATAAAACTAACTGGCGTCTGACATGCCATGTTCGGTGCTGAATTTGATTTTTGACGACTAAGGGAAATAACAATTTACTTAATTTTTGCATTAACTTTAAAATTATTGTTAAAAGAACCGTCATAACATCAAAGTGATGCAGGTGAAAGAGAACGACAGAAGGACGTTACAACAACAACGGAGAATTCCTGCGGCTCGGCTGGGCGCTCGCGGAAGACAGAGGAGACTTTAAATGGATCTTCTCCCTCTTTCGCTAGCGCTTAGCTAAGGATTTCAGATCTGGAAGTAAGTAAGGAGACCTCTACTGGCGATGCAAGCTTGACGGCAGTTCCGCCAGGAGAGATATGTCTCAAGAAGGGTGTGGTTTTTAGTGGTTCGACCAGAACAAGAGCGGTTACCCCCACATAACCTAGGAGTGCGGGCTCCAAGTATCTGCCTTGGAAGTAGGCCTCTAAGGGGTAGCAGATTTTCCACTTCCCTCGTAAAATCAAATTATTATTATTATATTAATACTATTATATTATTATTTTTTTTATTTAAAAATTTTTTTAATCTTTATATATATATATATATATATATATATATATATATATATATATATATATATATATATATATATATATATATATATATATATAAATTTTTTTATTTCCTTGTATATTTAAATGTGTGATTTTATTTTTAAAAATAGTTGAAAATCTTATTTAAAACAAATGTTTTTAAACATTTCTTGATAAACATTTTTCAAAAGAAAAATTTATAGGAAGACGATGAGAAATACTTTTTTCTCAGTTTTGGATTACAAAATACTAGATATTCTGAATATCCTACAAACATCCTGCGAATATTCGTATATTTCCGAATGTGGCAACATTTTTTAAATTTTTAATTTAATTTTAAAAAAGCAAATTATATTTATATCTTGATCAAACTGAAATAATAATATTAATATTAATAATTAATAATAATAAATAAATCAATCAATTAATAAATAAAAACTAAATAAAGAAATAAATAGTAAATAAGTAATAAATAATAATAGTAAATAATAAATTAATTTATTTATTAATAATTTTTTTCAATAATAACATTAATAATAATTATTGCTTCTTCTTAAAGAAAGCCTTATTGTGACTTTGATTTCCGCACTTTGCAGATTCATTTATTGTGACTTCTTTTTTTTAATTATTGACTGATTATTTTGATTCTTGTGTACAAATTTTCTCATACACGTTTTAAAAGGATTTCGCTAAATTTTGATAGATGACACTGAAAAAAAAATAATTTGATTCAAATAACCAATTAATTAACTATTATCAACTAAATATTTAAATAAACCAAATAATAATTATTAGAGTTGATTATAAATGGTATTTGCTTTAAATACTAAAATTGTTGGTTCAAATACCATTTAATTGACGCTCCAATTAATATTATTTGATTCAAGTAAATATTTAATGGATAATAGGCAACAAATTGGTTATTTGAATCAATTAAATTTTTCTTTACTGTTACAAATGCCAAAAATCATTCAGATGGAAAAAAATAATATAAACAATTTTTGATATAAAAAATATCTAAAAAAATTTGTTTTAGCAACTTTTTAATTTAAAAAAATACATTTTTGTATTTTTTGAAATAATTTTTTTATTTATTGAAATTTTCATCAATTCTTGAGAAAATTATATCCCTGACACAATAACTAATCGATTGATGTATACATAAAGTATATTTTATCAATATTTATAAAATTAAACGATATTTGATTTTTAAACAGAAAATTCAAATTTTTACTTTTTTCTAAATATGTCTTAACGGTTAAAAATAAGTATTTTACAATAAAAATAACGTATTTAGTTTATATAAAAATTACTAAAATATTTTTTAAAAAGTTGTTCATTTCATGATCAATGAGCTTTCTCAATATAATATATAACATTTTTTTATTTTTTTATTTTAGAATAATTATTTTAAACTATTAAAATAATTTATGCATTTGAAAAATTTCTCAAAATTACAATTATAACCCTTTCTAAATTTAATTATTTTTTACAATTTTTATCTAAACTTCATCTTTGAATGAATTAATTTAAATAATTTTGCAAAAGTTCTTCTAGAATTTAATTATTTAAATATATAAGCTCCATTTTTTAAAATATTTTAAAACAATTTTTGAAATATAATAGTTTTTCAATTTTAAAAAATTTCAAAACAATTAAAATTTGGTGAAATCTTTTAAAAATGATTGACTTTTTCAAAAAGTTGTATATTGTATTAGTGTAATTACACAGGCCGACAAGATTTACTTTCCAAGAATCAGACAATACTTTTCCGAAGGATTTCGACGTGTTGAATACGAATCCGATCCCAAAAAGGGACCATCACGTCAAGTTTTCGAGATATTTTAACCTAAAAGTGAAAAAAAACCTGTTTTTAATTATATTTGATGTCCTGTAACACCAAGAGATAATTTTTTCTCTCATTATGAAAATTTGAAAAATCTTGATTTTTCTCTGACTAATAGTTTATTGAATTTTCTGAGTTTGGCGAATTCTTCGAAAACTGAGTAGAAATAAAGAAACTTTGATAATAAAGCAGAACTTAACTACAAACATCTAACTTTTAAATAGTTCTGAAGATTTTCAATATAAGTAAATGCGAATTCGCTATTCAGATTGACAGAATTAAAAATGGAATATTTTAGGAAAATACAATCAATTTAAATTAAATCGTCTGCCATATTCATGTAAGTTGTAGTTGTAAGTTATAGTAGTGTATGTAAGTTATAGTTCGCCATTTGAGGACATTCTCAATCAAAAATGATGACGTATGTAAATTAAAGCTCGGAAAAAAATAAGGATTTATTTGAGGACTTACTCAATAATAGAATGAGGACGTATTTGAAGACATTTTCGAAAAAAAATGATCACGTATGTAGGTTATAGCTCGGCAGAAAAATAAGGACGTAATTGAGGATTTCCTCAGTAATAGAATGAGAACACATTTGAGGACTTTCTCGATAAAAAAGTGATAACATATGAAAGTTATAGCTCGCCAAAATATGAGGACGTAATTTAGGATTTACTCAATAATAAAATGAGGACTTATTTGAGGACATTCTCGAACTAAAAATGATGATGTATGTAAGTTATAGCTAGGCAAAAAAATGAGGACGTAATTAAAGATTTACTCAATAATAGAATGAGGACGTTTTTGAGGATATTCTTGATCTAAAAATGATTGCGTATGTAAATTATAGCTCGGAAAAAATGAGGATTTAATTAAGGATTTACTCAATAATAGAATGAGGACATTTTTGAGGACTTTATCTATAAAAAAAATGTTGACGTATGTAAATTAAAGCTCAGGAAAAAATGAGGATTTAATTGAGGATTTACACAATAATAGCATGAGTACGTTCTTGAGGACTTTATCGATAAAAAATGATTAGGTATGTAAATTATAGCTCGGAAAAAAATGAGGATTTAATTGAGGATTTACTCAATAATAGAATGAGGACTTATTTGAGGACATTCTCGATCAAAAAATAATGACGATTGTAAGTTATACCTCGAAAAAATGAGGATTTAATTGAGGATTTACTCAATAATAGAATGAGGACTTTTTTGAGGACATTCTCGATCAAAAAATGATAACGTTTGTAAGTTATTGCTCGGCAAAAAAATGAGGACGTAATTGAGGATTTACTTAATAATAGAATGAGGACGTTTTTGAGGACTTTATCGATAAAAAATGACGTATGCAAATTAAAGCTCGGGAAAAAATGAGGATTTAATTGAGGATTTACACAATAATAGAATGAGTACGTTCTTGAGGAATTTATCGATAAAAAATGATTACGTATGTAAATTATAGCTCGGAAAAAAATGAGGATTTAATTGAGGATTTACTCAATAATACAATGAGGACTTATTTGAGGACATTCTCGATCAAAAAATAATGACGATTGTAAGTTATAGCTCGGAAAAATGAGGATTTAATTGAGGATTTGATCGATAATAGAATGAGGACTTTTTTGAGGACATTCTCGATCAAAAAATGGTAACATTTATAAGTTATTGCTCGGCATAAAAATGAGGATTTAATTGAGGATTTACACAATAATAGAATGAGGACGTTCTTGAGGACTTTATCGATAAAAAAATGATGACGCATGTTAATTAAAGCTCGGGAAAAAATGAGGATGTAATTGTGGATTTACACAATAATAGAATAAGTACGTTCTTGAGTACTTTATCGATAAAAAATTATGACGCATATAAGTTATAGCTCAACAAAAAATAAGGACGTAATTTAGGATTTACTTAATAATAGAATGAGGACGTTTTTGAGAATATTCTTGATCTAAAAATGATTGCGTATGTAAATTATAGCTCGGAAAAAATGAGGATTTAATTAAGAACTTACTCAATAATAGAATGAGGACATTTTTGAGGACTTTATCTATAAAAAAAATGTTGACGTATGTATGATATAACTCGCCAAAAAAATTAGGACGTATTTGAGGATTTACTCAATACTAGAATAAGGACATTTTTGAGGACTTTATCTATAAAAAAAATGTTGACGTATGTATGTTATTGCTCGCCAAAAAAATGAGGACGTAATTCAGGATTTACTCAATACTTGAATGAGGACTTATTTGAGGACATTCTCGATCAAAAAATGATGACGTATGTAAATTAAAGCTCGGCAAAAAATGAGGACGTAATTCAGGATTTACTTAATAATAGAATGAGGACGTTTTTGAGGACATTCTTGATTTAAAAATGATTGCGTATGTAAATTATAGCTCGGAAAAAATGAGGATTTAATTAAGGACTTACTCAATAATAGAATAAGGACATTTTTGAGGACTTTATCTATAAAAAAATGTTGACGTATGTATGTTATTGCTCGCCAAAAAAATGAGGACGTAATAGAGGATTTACTCAATACTAGAATGAGGACTTGTTTGAGGACATTCTCGATCAAAAAATGATGACGTATGTAAATTAAAGCTAGGCAAAAAATGAGGACGTAATTCAGGATTTACTTAATAATAGCATGAGTACGTTCTTGAGGACTTTATCGATAAAAAATGATTAGGTATGTAAATTATAGCTCGGAAAAAAATGAGGATTTAATTGAGGATTTACTCAATAATAGAATAAGGACATTTTTGAGGACTTTATCTATAAAAAAATGTTGACGTATGTATGTTATTGCTCGCCAAAAAAATGAGGATTTAATTGAGGATTTACTCAATAATAGAATGAGGACTTTTTTGAGGACATTCTCGATCAAAAAATGATAACGTTTGTAAGTTATTGCTCGGCAAAAAAATGAGGACGTAATTGAGGATTTACTTAATAATAGAATGAGGACGTTTTTGAGGACATTCTCGATCAAAAAATGGTAACATTTGTAAGTTATTGCTCGGCATAAAAATGTGGATTTAATTGAGGAATTACACAATAATAGAATGAGGACGTTCTTGAGGACTTTATCGATAAAAAAATGATGACGCATGTTAATTAAAGCTCGGGAAAAAATGAGGATGTAATTGTGGATTTACACAATAATAGAATAAGTACGTTCTTGAGTACTTTATCGATAAAAAATTATGACGCATATAAGTTATAGCTCAACAAAAAATAAGGACGTAATTCAGGATTTACTTAATAATAGAATGAGGACGTTTTTGAGAATATTCTTGATCTAAAAATGATTGCGTATGTAAATTAAATCTCGAAAAAATGAGGATTTAATTAAGGACTTACTCAATAATAGAATGAGGACATTTTTGAGGACTATCTATAAAAAAAATGTTGACGTATGTATGTTATAACTCGCCAATAAAATGAGGACGTATTTGAGGATTTACTCAATACTAGAATGAGGACGTTTTTGAGGACTCTAACGATAAAAAAAATGTTGACGTATGTATGTTACAGCTCTCAAAAAAAATAAGGACGTAATTGAGGATTTACTCAATAGTAGAATAAGGACGTTTTTGAGGACTTTATCGATAAAAAAATGATTGCGTATGTAAATTATAGCTCGGAAAAAATGAGGATTTAATTAAGGATTTACTCAATAATAGAATGAGTACATTTTTGAGGACTTTATCTATAAAAAAATGTTGACGTATGTATGTTACAGCTCGCCAAAAAAATAAGGACGTAATTGAGGATTTACTCAATAGTAGAATGAGGACGTTTTTGAGGACTTTATCGATAAAAAATGATGACGTATGTAAATTATACATCGGGAAAAAATGAGGATTTAATTGAGGATTTACTCAATAATAGAATGAGTACATTTTTGAGGACTTTATCTATAAAAAAATGTTGACGTATGTATGTTACAGCTCGCCAAAAAAATAAGGACGTAATTGAGGATTTACTTAATAGTAGAATGAGGACGTTTTTGAGGACTTTATCGTTAAAAAATGATGACGTATGTAAATTATAGCTCAGAAGAAAATGAGGATTTAATTGAGGATTTACACAATAATGGAATGAGGACGTTCTTGAGGACTTTATCGATAAAAAATGATTACGTATGTAAATTATAGCTCGGAAAAAATGAGAATTTAATTGAGGAATTACTCAATAATAGAATGAGGACTTTTTTGAGGACTTTATCGATAAAAAATGATCACGTATGTAGGTTATAGCTCGGCAGAAAAATAAGGACGTAATTGAGGATTTACTCAATAATAGAATTAGGACTTTTTTGAGGACATTCTCGATCTAAAAATGATTGCGTATGTAAATTATAGCTTTAAAAAAATGAGGATTTAATTGAGGATTTACCAATAGTAGAATGAGGACGTTTTTGAGGACTTTATCGATAAAAAAATGATTGCGAATGTAAATTATAGCTCAGAAAAAATGAGGATTTAATTAAGGATTTACTCAATAATAGAATGAGGACATTTTTGAGGACTTTATCTATAAAAAAATGTTGACGTATGTATGTTTTAGCTCGCCAAAAAAATGAGGACGTAATTGAGGATTTACTCAATTTAGAATCAGGACTTGTTTGAGGACATTCTCGATCTAATAATGATGATTTTTGTAAGTTATTGCTCGGCATAAAAATGAGGACGTAATTGAGGATTTACTCAATAGTAGAATGAGGACGTTTTTGAGGACTTTATCGATAAAAAATTATGACGTATGTAAGTTATAGCTCGGCAAAAAATGAAGACGTAATTCAGGATTTACTTAATAATAGAATGAGGACGTTTTTGAGGACATTCTTGATCTAAAAATGATTGCGTATGTATTATTCTATTATTACTCAATAATAGAATAAGGACATTTTTGAGGACTTTATTGATAAAAAAAATGTTGACGTATGTATGTTATAGCTCGCCAAAAAAATAAGGACGTAATTGAGGATTTACTCAATACTAGAATAAGTACGTTCTTGAGTACTTTATCGATAAAAAATTATGACGCATATAAGTTATAGCTCAACAAAAAATAAGGACGTAATTCAGGATTTACTTAATAATAGAATGAGGACGTTTTTGAGAATATTCTTGATCTAAAAATGATTGCGTATGTAAATTAAATCTCGAAAAAATGAGGATTTAATTAAGGACTTACTCAATAATAGAATGAGGACGTTTTTGAGGACTTTATTGATAAAAAATGATGACGTATGTAAATTATAGCTCAGAAGAAAATGAGGATTTAATTGAGGATTTACACAATAATGGAATGAGGACGTTCTTGAGGACTTTATCGATAAAAAATGATGACGTATGTAAATTATAGCTCGGGAAAAAATGAGGATTTAATTGAGGATTTGCTCGATAATAGAATAAGGACTTTTTTGAGGACATTCTCGATCAAAAAATGGTAACATTTGTAAGTTATTGCTCGCCAAAAAAATGAGGACGTAATTCAGGATTTACTCAATACTTGAATGAGGACTTATTTGAGGACATTCTCGATCAAAAAATGATGACGTATGTAAATTAAAGCTCGGCAAAAAATGAGGACGTAATTCAGGATTTACTTAATAATAGAATGAGGACGTTTTTGAGGACTCTAACGATAAAAAAAATGTTGACGTATGTATGTTACAGCTCGCCAAAAAAATGAGGACGTAATTCAGGATTTACTCAATAGTAGAATAAGGACATTTTTGAGGACTTTATCTATAAGAAAAATGTTGACGTATGTATGTTATTGCTCGCCAAAAAAATGAGGACGTAATAGAGGATTTACTCAATACTAGAATGAGGACTTGTTTGAGGACATTCTCGATCAAAAAATGATGACGTATGTAAATTAAAGCTAGGCAAAAAATGAGGACGTAATTCAGGATTTACTTAATAATAGAATGAGGACGTTTTTGAGGACTCTAACGATAAAAAAAATGTTGACGTATGTATGTTACAGCTCGCCAAAAAAATGAGGACGTAATTCAGGATTTACTCAATAGTAGAATGAGGACGTTTTTGAGGACTTTATCGATAAAAAATGATGACGTATGTAAATTATAGCTCAGAAAAAATGAGGATTTAATTAAGGATTTACTCAATAATAGAATGAGGACATTTTTGAGGACTTTATCTATAAAAAAATGTTGACGTATGTATGTTATAGCTCGACAAAAAAATGAGGACGTATTTGAGGATTTACTCAATACTAGAATGAGGACGTTTTTGAGGACTTTATCGATAAAAAAATGATGACGTATGTTAATTAAAGCTCGGGAAAAAATGAGGATTTAATTGTGGATTTACACAATAATAGAATAAGTACGTTCTTGAGTACTTTATCGATAAAAAATTATGACGCATATAAGTTATAGCTCAACAAAAAATAAGGACGTAATTCAGGATTTACTTAATAATAGAATGAGGACGTTTTTGAGGACATTCTTGATCTAAAAATGATTGCGTATGTATTATTCTATTATTACTCAATAATAGAATGAGGACATTTTTGAGGACTTTATCGATAAAAAAAATGTTGACGTATGTATGTTATAGCTCGCCAAAAAAGTTAGGACGTAATTGAGGATTTACTCAATACTAGAATGAGGACTTATTTAAAGACAATCTCGATCAAAAAATGATGACGTATGTAAATTAAAGCTCGGAAAAAAATAAGGATTTAATTGAGGATTTACAAAATAATGGAATGAGGACGTTCTTGAGGACTTTATCGATAAAAAATGATTGCGTATGTAAATTATAGCTCTGAAGAAAAAGAGGACGTAACTGAGGATTTACTGAATAATAGAATAAGGACGTTTTTGGGGACATTCTCGATCTAATAATGATGACTTTTGTAAGTTATTGCTCGGCAAAAACATGAGGACGTAATTGAGGATTTACTCAATAATAGGATGAGGACGTTTTTGAGGACTTTATCGATAAAAAATCATGACGTATGTAAGTTATAGCTCGGCAAAAAATGAGGACGTAATTGAGGATTTATTCAATAATAGAATAAGGACATTTTTGAGGACTTTACCATAAAAAAAAATGTTGACGTATGTATGTTACAGCTCGCCAAAAAAATGAGGACGTAATTCAGGATTTACTCAATAGTAGAATGAGGACGTTTTTGAGGACTTTATCGATAAAAAATGATGACGTATGTAAATTATAGCTCAGAAAAAAATAAGGATTTAATTGAAGATTTACAAAATAATGGAATGAGGACTTTTTTGAGGACATTCTCGATCAAAAAATGATATCATTTGTAAGTTATTGCTCGTCATAAAAATGAGGATTTAATTGAGGATTTACACAATATTAGAATGAGGACGTTCTTGAGGACTTTATCGATAAAAAAATGATGACGTATGTTAATTAAAGCTCGAGAAAAAATGAGGATTTAATTAAGGATTTACACAGTAATAGAATAAGTACGTTCTTGAGTACTTTATCGATAAAAAATTATGACGTATGTAAGTTATAGCTCGGCAAAAAATGAGGACGTAATTCAGGATTTACTCAATAGTAGAATGAGGACGTTTTTGAGGACTTTATCGATAAAAAATGATGACGCATATAAGTTATAGCTCAACAAAAAATGAGGACGTAATTCAGGATTTACTTAATAATAGAATGTGGACTTTTTTGAGGACATTCTTGATCTAAAAATGATTGCGAATGTATTATTCTATTATTACTCAATAATAGAATGAGGACATTTTTGAGGACTTTATCGATAAAAAAAATGTTGACGTATGTATGTTATAACTCGCCAAAAAAATTAGGACGTAATTGAGGATTTACTCAATACTAGAATGAGGATTTAATTGAGGACATTCTCGATCAAAAAATGATGACGTATGTAAATTAAAGCTCGGAAAAAAATGAGGATTTAATTAAGGATTTACAAAATAATGGAATGAGGACGTTCTTGAGGACTTTATCGATAAAAAATGATTGCGTATGTAAATTATAGCTCAGAAGAAATAGTGGACGTAACTGAGGATTTATTCAATAATAGAATGAGGACGTTTTTGGGGACATTCTCGATCTACAAATGATGACTTTTGTAAGTTATTGCTCGGCAAAAACATGAGGACGTAATTGAGGATTTATCAATAGTAGAATGAGGACGTTTTTGAGGACTTTATCGATAAAAAAATGATGACGTTTGTAAACTAAAGCTCGGGAAAATGAGGATTTAATTGAGCATTTACTTAATAATAGAATGAGAACGTTTTTGGGGACATTCTCGATCAAAAAATGATTAGGTATGTAAATTATAGCTCGGAAAAATGAGGATTTAATTGAGGATTTACTCAATAATAGAATGAGGACGTTTTTGAGGACTTTATCGATAAAAAAATGATGACGTATGTAAATTAAAGCTCAGGAAAATGAGGATTTAATTGAGGATTAACTCAATAATAGAATAAGGACGTTTTTGAGGACATTCTCGATCTAAAATTGATGACGTATGTGAGTTATTGCTTGGCAAAAAATGAGGACGTAATTAAGGATTTACACAATAATAGAATAAGGACGTATTTGAGGAATTTCTCGATAAAAAATGATGACGTATGTAAGTTATAGCTCGGCATAAAATGAGTACATAATTAAGGATTTACTCAATAATAGAATAAGGACGTATTGAGGACGTTGTAGTTCAAAAAATGATGACTATGTAAGTTATTGCTTGGCAAAAAAATGAGGACGTTATTGAGGATTTACTTAATAATAGAATGAGGACGTATTTGAGGACTCTAACGATAAAAAAATGTTGACGTATGTATGTTACAGCTCGCCAAAAAAATGAGGACGTAATTGAGGATTTACTCAATAGTAGAATGAGGACGTTTTTGAGGACTTTATCGATAAAAAATGATGACGTATGTAAATTATAGCTCAGAAAAAAATGAGGATTTAATTGAGGATTTACACAATAATGGAATGAGGACGTTCTTGAGGACTTTATCGATAACAAAAGATTACGTATGTAAATTATAGCTCGGGAAAAAATGAGGATTTAATTGAGGATTTGCTCCATAATAGAATGAGAACTTTTATGAGGACATTCTCGATCAAAAAATGGTAACATTTGTAAGTTATTGCTCGGCATAAAAATCAGGATTTAATTGAGGATTTACACAATAATAGAATGAGGACGTTCTTGAGGAATTTATCGATAAAAAAATGATGACGTATGTTAATTAAAACTCGGGAAAAAATGAGGATTTACACAATAATAGAATATATACGTTTTTGAATACTTTATCGATAAAAAATTATGACGCATATAAGTTATAGCTCAACAAAAAATGAGGACGTAATTCAGGATTTACACAATAATAGAATAAGGACGTATTTGAGGAATTTCTCGATAAAAAATGATGACGTATGTAAGTTATAGCTCGGCAAAAAATGAGGACGTAATTGAGGATTTACTCAATAATAGAATGCGGACGTATTTGAGGACTTTCTCGATAAAAAATTGATGACGTATGTAAGTTATAGCTCGGCAAAAAAATGAGTACGTAATTAAGGATTTACTCAATAGTAGAATAAGGACGTATTTGAGGACGTTCTCGATCAAAAAATGATTGCGTATGTATTATTCTATTATTACTCAATAATAGAATGAGGACATTTTTGAGGACTTTATTGATAAAAAAAATGTTGACGTATGTATGTTATAGCTCGCCAAAAAAATGAGGACGTAATTGAGGATTTACTCAATACTAGAATGAGGACTTTTTTGAGGACATTCTCGATCAAAAAATGATAACATTTGTAAGTTATTGCTCGGCATAAAAATGAGGACGTAATTGAGGATTTACTCAATAATAGAATGAGGACTTATTTGAGGACATTCTCGATCAAAAAATGATGACGATTGTAAGTTATAGCTCGGAAAAATGAGGATTTAATTGAGGATTTACTCAATAATAGAATGAGGACGTTTTTGAGTACTTTATCGATAAAAAATTATGACGTATGTAAGTTATAGCTCTGCAAAAAATGAGGACGAAATTCAGGATTTTCTTAACCCTTTAAGGCTCGATTTTTTTCAGTCATGCGATTTTCGTCATACTAAGGGTTTTTGGGGACGCTAATTACGAATCTGAACTCAGATTTTGAAAATTAAAAATGGCGGATCCAATATGGAAGACGACTTTTTTAAATTTTTATCGGATTCACTTGAAATTCATTAATCGGGGGTTTTCGGGGTCGCTGATTACGAATCTGAACTTAGATTTTGAAAATTCAAAATGGCGGATCCAATAAGGTGGATGACATTTTTAAAATTTTATCGGATTCACTTGAAATTCGTTACTCAGGGGTTTCTGGGGTCGCTGATTACAAATCTGATGTTAGTTCTAAAATTCAAAATGGCGGAAAAAATATTTAAAAATTGAGTTAGGATCATGAAAATTACAACTTGTGGGTTTTTGGGGTCGCTGATTACAAATCTGATTTTGGTTTTTTAAAATTCAAAATAGCGGAACCAATATTGCGAACAAAAGATTCAAATAATTGCAATTTGTAATCAGTGACCTCAAGAATCCCAAATGGTAATATTGATGAGTCTAGCTCAATTTTCAAATACTTTCGTCCGCCATATTGGATCCGCCATTTTGAGTTTTAAAAAAATAACATTAGATTCGTAATCAGCGACTCCAAAAACCCCCGAGTAACGAATTTTAAGTGAATCCGATAAAATTTTAAAAAAGTCATCCGCCATATTGGATCCGCCATTTTAATTTTTAAAATCTGAGTTCGGATTCGTAATCAGCGACCTCGAAAACCCCCCGAATAGTCATTTTCGTTAGCCTTACTTGAAATAATTTAACAATTTTTAATATTTTTAACAACTCTTAGCAAAAAAATTTTTTTTAATATTGTTATAATTATAAGATTGTTGTAAATTTATTGCACTATAATTTTTTTAAAAAAAGTAATATAAATTTGTGGATCTTTGTCGTTTAGAACTGAGAAATTGATTAATTTTTGACAAAGTTATGAATGTTTGAACACAAAAGTGGTTTCGATCGAAACCGCTGGTCCTTAAAGGGTTAAATAATAGAATGAGGACGTTTTTGAGGACATTCTTGATCTAAAAATGATTGCGTATGTATTATTCTATTATTACTCAATATTAGAATAAGGACATTTTTGAGGACTTTATCGATAAAAAAATGTTGACGTATGTATGTTATAGCTCGCCAAAAAAATGAGGACGTAATTGAGGATTTACTCAATACTAGAATGAGGACTTATTTGAGGACATTCTCGAACAAAAAATGATGACGTATGTAAATTAAAGCTCGGAAAAAAATAAGGATTTAATTGAGGATTTACAAAATAATGGAATGAGGACGTTCTTGAGGACTTTATCGATAAAAATGATTGCGTATGTAAATTATAGCTCAGAAAAAAAAGAGGACGTAACTGAGGATTTACTCAATAATAGAATAAGGACGTTTTTGGGGACATTCTCGATCAAAAAATGATAACATTTGTAAGATATTGCTCGGCATAAAAATGAGGACGTAATTGAGGATTTACTCAATAGTAAAATGAGGACGTTTTTGAGGACTTTATCGATAAAAAATGATGACGTATGTAAATTATAGCTCAGAAAAAAATGAGGATTTAATTGAGGATTTACACAATAATGGAATGAGGACGTTCTTGAGGACTTTATCGATAAAAAATGATTACGTATGTAAATTATAGCTCGGGAAAAAATGAGGATTTAATTGAAGATTTGCTCGATAATAGAATAAGTACGTTCTTGAGGACTTTATCAATAAAAAAATGATTACGTATGTAAATTAAAGCTCGGAAAAAAATGAGGATTTAATTGAGGATTTACACAATAATAGAATGAGGACGTTCTTGAGGAGTTTATCAATAAAAAATGATGACGTATGTAAATTAAAGCTCGGAAAAAAATGAGGATTTAATTGAGGATTTACACAATAATAGAATGAGGACGTTCTTGAGGACTTTATCGATAAAAAATGATTGCGTATGTAAATTATAGCTCGGAAAAAAATGAGGATTTAATTGAGGATTTACTCTATAATAGAATGATGACGTTTTTGAGGACTTTACCGATAAAAAATAATGACATATGTAAATTATAGCTCGGAAAAAAAGAGGACGTAACTGAGGATTTACTCAATAATAGAATGAGGACGTTTTTGCGGACTTTATCGATAAAAAAAATGTTGACGTATGTATGTTATAGCTCGCCAAAAAAATGAGAATTTAATTGAGGATGTACACAATAATAGAATAAGGACGTTTTTGAGGATATTCTCAATCTAAAAATGATGACGATTGTAAGTTATAGCTCGGATTAAATGAGGATTTACTCAATAACAGAATGAGGACGTTCTTGAGGACATTCTCGATCTTAAAATGATGACGATTGTAAGTTATAGCTCGGATTAAATGAGGATTTAATTGAGGATTCACTCAATCATAGAATGAGGTCGTTTTTGAGGAATTTATCGATGAAAAAATTATGACGTATGTAAGTTATAGCTCGCCAAAAAATGAGGACGTAATTGAGGATTTACTTAATAATATAATAAGGACGTTTTTCAGGACTTTATCGATAAAAAATAATGACGTATGTAAGTTATTGCTCGGCAAAAAATGAGGACGTAATTGAGGATTTACTCAATAATATAATAAGGTCTTATTTGAGGACTTTATCAATAAAAAATGATGACGTATGTAAATTAAAGCTCGAAAAAAAATGAGGATTTAATTGAGGATTTACACAATAATAGAATGAGGACGTTCTTGAGGACTTTATCGATAAAAAATGATTGCGTATGTGAATTATAGCTCGGAAAAAAATGAGGATTTAATTAAGGATTTACTCAATAATAGAATAAGGACGTTTTTGAGGATATTCTCGATCTAAAAATGATGACGATTGTAAGTTATAGCTCGGCAAATAAAAATGAGAACGTAATTGAGGATTTACTCAATAATAGAATAAGGACGTTTTTGAGGACATTCTCGATCAAAAAATGATAACGATTATAAGTTATAGCTCGGGAAAAATGAGGATTTAATTGAGGATTTACTCAATAATAGAATGAGGACGTTTTTGAGGACTTTATCGATAAAAAATTATGACGTATGTAAATTAAAGCTCGGCAAAAAATGAGGACGTAATTCAGGATTTACTTAACCCTTTAAGGCCCGTTTTTTTTCAGTCATGCGATTTTCGTCATACTCTGTACTTAAGGGTTTTCGGGGTCGCTAATTACGAATCTGAACTTAGATTTTGAAAATTAAAAATGGCGGATCCAATATGGTGGATGACATTTTTTAAATTTTATCGGATTCACTTGAAATTCGTTACTCAGGGGTTTTTGGGATCGCTGATTACAAATCTGATGTTAGTTCTAAAATTCAAAATGGCGGATCCAATATGGCGGATAAAAAATATTTAAAAATTGAGTTAGGCTCATGAAAATTACAACTTGTGGGTTTTTGGGGTCGCAGATTACAAATCTGATTTTGGTTTTTCAAAATTCAAAATAGCGGAACCAATATTGCGAACAAAAGTTTCAAATAATTGCAATTTGTAATCAGTGACCTCAAGAATCCCAAATGGTATAATTGATGAGTCTAGCTCAATTTTCAAATATTTTCGTCCGCCATATTGGATCCGCCATTTTGAGTTTTAAAAAAATAACATTAGATTCGTAATCAGCGACTCCAAAAACCCCCGAGTAACGAATTTCAAGTGAATCCGATAAAATTTTATAAAAGTCATCCGCCATATTGGATCCGCCATTTTAATTTTCAAAATCTGAGTTCGGATTCGTAATCAGCGACCTCGAAAACTACCGAATAGTCATTTTCGTTAGCCTTACTTAAAATAATTTAAGAATTTTTAATATTTTTAATAACTCTTAGCAAAAACATTTTTTTTAATATTGTTATAATTATAATATTGTTGTAAATTTATTGCACTATAATTTTTTTAAAAAAAGTAATATAAATTTGTGGATCTTTGTCGTTTAGAACTGAGAAATTGATTAATTTTTGACAAAGTTATGAATGTTTGAACACAAAAGTGGTTTCGATCGAAACCGCTGGTCCTTAAAGGGTTAATAATAGAATGAGGACGTTTTTGAGGACATTCTTGATCTAAAAATGATTGCGTATGTATTATTCTGTTATTACTGAATAATAAAATGAGGACATTTTTGAGGACTTTATCGATAAAAAAATGTTGACGTATGTATGTTATAGCTCGCCAAAAAAATGAGGACGTAATTGAGGATTTACTCAATACTAGAATGAGGACATATTTGAGGACATTCTCGATCAAAAAATGATGACGTATGTAAATTAAAGCTCGGAAAAAAATGAGGATTTAATTGAGGATTTAAAAAATAATGGAATGAGGACGTTCTTGAGGACTTTATCGATAAAAAATGATTGCGTATGTAAATTATAGCTCAGAAGAAAAAGAGGACGTAACTGAGGATTTACTTAATAATAGAATAAGGACGTTTTTGGGGACATTCTCGATCTAAAAATGATGACTTTTGTAAGTTATTGTTAGGCACAAAAATGAGGACGCAATTAAGGATTTACTCAATAATAGAATGAGGACATTTTTGAGGACTTTATCGATAAAAAAATGTTGACGTATGTATGTTATAGCTCGCCAAAAAAATGAGGACGTAATTGAGGATTTACTCAATACTAGAATGAGGACGTTTTTGAGGACATTCTCGATCAAAAAATGATGACGTATGTAAATTAAAGCTCGGAAAAAAATGAGGATTTAATTCAGGATTTAAAAAATATTGGAATGAGGACGTTCTTGAGGACTTTATCGCTAAAAAATGATTACGTATGTAAATTATAGCTCGGAAAAAAATGAGGATTTAATTGAGGATTTACTCTATAATAGAATGATGACGTTTTTGAGGACTTTACCGATAAAAAATAATGACATATGTAAATTATAGCTCGGAAAAAAGAGAACGTAACTGAGGATTTACTCAATAATAGAATGAGGACGTTTTAGCGGACTTTATCGATAAAAAAATGTTGACGTATGTATGTTATAGCTCGCCAAAAAAATGAGGACGTAATTGAGGTTTTACTCAATACTAGAATGAGGACTTCTTTGAGGACATTCTCAATCAAAAAAAGATGACGTATGTAAATTAAAGATCGGAAAAAAATGAGGATTTAATTGAGGATTTACACAATAATAGAGTGAGGACGTTCTTGAGGACTTTATCGATTAAAAAATGATGACATATGTAAATTATAGCTCGGAAAAAAAGAGGACGTAATTGAGGATTTACACAATAATAGAGTGAGGACGTTCTTGAGGACTTTATCGATTAAAAAATGATGACATATGTAAATTATAGCTCGGAAAAAAAGAGGACGTAACTGATGATTTACTCAATAATAGAATGAGGACGTTCTTGAGGACATTCTCGATCTAAAAATGATGACTTTTGTAAGTTATTGCTCGGCAAAAAAATGAGGACGTAATTGAGGATTTACTCAATAATTGAATAAGAACGTTTTTGAGGACTTTATCGATAAAAAAAATGATGACTTATGTAAGTTATAGCTCGGCAAAAAATGAGGACGTAATTGAGGATTTACTCAATAATATAATAAGGTCTTATTTGAGGACTTTATCAATAAAAAAATTAAGACGTATGTAAATTAAAGCTCGGAAAAAAATGAGGATTTCATTGAGGATTTACACAATAATAGAATGAGGACGTTCTTGAGGACTTTATCGATAAAAAATGATTGCGTATGTGAATTATAGCTCGGAAAAAATGAGGATTTAATTAAGGATTTACTCAATAATAGAATAAGGACATTTTTGAGGACTTTATCGATAAAAAAATGTTGACGTAAGTATGTTATAGCTCGCCAAAAAAATGAGGACGTCATTGAGGATTTACTCAACAATAAAATGATGACGTTTTTGAGGACTTTATCAATAAAAAAATGATGACTTATGTAAATTAAAACTCGGAAAAAAATGAGGATTTAATTGAGGATTTACACAATAATAGAATGAGGACATTCTTGAGGACTTTATCGATAAAAAATGATTGCGTATGTAAATTATAGCTCGGAAAAAAATGAGGATTTAATTAAGGATTTACACAATAATAGAATAAGGACGTTTTTGAGGATATTCTCGTTCTAAAAATGATGACGATTGTAAGTTATAGCTCGGCAAAAAAATAAGGACGTAAAAGAGGATTTACTCAATAATAGAATGAGGACGTTTTTCAGGACTTTATCTATAAAAAAATTATGGCGTATGTAAGTTATTGCTCGACATAAAAATGAGGACGTTATTGAGGATTTACTTAATAATATAATGAGGACGTAATTGAGGATTTACTTAATAATATAATGAGGACGTTTTTCAGGACTTTATCGATAAAAAAATTATGGCGTATGTAAGTTATTGCTCGGCAAAAAAATGAGGACGTAAATTGAGGATTTACTCAATAATATAATGAGAACGTTTTTGAGGACTTTACCAATACAAAAATAATAACATATGTAAATTATAGCTCGGAAAAAAATGAGGAAGTAATTGAGGATTTACCTAATAATATAATGAGGACTTATTTGAGGACTCTATCGATAAAAAATTATGACGTATGTAAATTAAAGGTCAGAAAAAAAGATGACGTAACTGAGGATTTACTCAATAATAGAATGAGGACGTTTTTGAGGACTTTAACGATAAAAAAATTATGGCGTATGTAAGTTATTGCTCGGCAAAAAAATGAGTACGTAATTGAGGATTTACTCAATAATATAATTAGGACTTATTTAAGGACTTTCTCGATCTAAAAATGATAACGTTTGTATGTTATTGCTCGGCATAAAAATGAGGACTTAATTGAGGATTTACTTAATAATAGAATAAGGACGTTTTTGATGATATTCTCGATCTAAAAATAATAACGTTTGTATGTTATTGCTCGGCATAAAAATGAGGACGTAATTGAGGATTTACTTAATAATATAATGAGCACGTTTTTCAGGACTTTATCGATAAAAAATTATGACGTATGTAAATTAAAGCTCAGAAAAAAAGATGACGTAACTGAGGATTTACTCAATAATAGAATGAGGACGTTTTTGAGTACTTTATCGATAAAAAATGATGACGTATGTAAGTTATAGCTCGGCAAAAAAATGAGGACGTAATTGAGGATTTACTTAATAATATAATAAGGATGTTTTTCAGGACTTTATCGATAAAAAATAATGACGTATGTAAGTTATAGCTCGGCAAAAAATGATGACGTAATTGAGGATTTACTTAATAATAGAATAAGGACGTTTTTGAGGACAATCTCGATCAAAAAATGATGACGTATGTATCTTATAGCTCGCCACAAAAATGAGGACGTAATTGAGGATTTACTTAATAATATAATGAGGACGTTTTTTAGGACTTTATCGATAAAAAATTATGACGTATGTAAATTAAAGCTCAGAAAAAAAGAGGACGTAACTAAGGATTTACTCAATAATATAATGAGGACGTTTTTAAGTACTTTATCGATAAAAAATGATGACGTATGTAAGTTGTAGCTCCGCAAAAAAATGAGGACGAAATTGAGGATTTACTCAATAATAGAATGAGGACGTTTTTGAGGACAATCTCGATCAAAAAATGATGACGTATGTATCTTATAGCTCGCCACAAAAATGAGGACGTAATTGAGGATTTACGCAATAATATAATGAGGACGTTTTTAAGTACTTTATCGATAAAAAATGATGACGTATGTAAATTATAGCTCAGAAAAAAAGAGGACGTAACTGAGGATTTACTCAATAATAGAATGAGGACGTTTTTGAGGACTTTATCGATAAAAAAATGATGACGTATGTAAATTAAAGCTCGGAAAAAAATAAAGATTTAATTGAGGATTTACACAATAACAGAATAAGGACGTTCTTGAGGACATTTTCGATCAAAAAATGATGACGATTGTAAGTTATAGCTCGGAAAAAAATGAGGATTTAATTGAGGATTTACTCAATAATAAAATGAGGACGTTTTTGAGGACTTTATCGATAAAAAAATGATGACGTATGTAAATTAAAGCTCGGAAAAAAATGAGGATTTAATTAAGGATTTACACAATAACAGAATGAGGACGTTCTTGAGGACATTCTCGATCAAAAAATGATGACGATTGTAAGTTATAGCTCGGAAAAAAATGAGGATTTAATAGAAGATTTACTCAATTATAAAATGAGGTCGTTTTTGAGGACTTTATCGATAAAAAAATGATGACGTATGTAAGTTATAGCTCGGCAAAAAATGAGGACGTAATTGAGGATTTACTCAATAATAGAATGAGGACGTTTTTGAGGACTTTATCGATAAAAAAATGATGACGTATGTAAATTATAGCTCAGAAAAAAAGAGGACGTAACTGAGGATTTACTCAATAATAGAATGAGGACGTTTTTGCGGACTTTATCGATAAACAAATGATGACGTATGTAAATTACAGCTCTGAAAAAAATGAGGATTTAAGGGGAGATTCCACAGAAATTAAGGTTTTTTTAAAAATTTTTTTATAGGTTGTAAAATAAATATTTCTTAGTTAAACTTTTTTTACAATAAAATACTTGTGTTACAGTAATAAAAACCATTATTTATTTGTTTATTTTTTTAATGGAGTCTTAGAAAATGGCTGCCGAAAGTGGTCCCCTCTAAAAGTTGTTTACATTTTTTCTCTGCGACAATTAATCTAAACTAAAAAAGTCAAAAATTTTCTTAATCTATACCATTATGGCTATCGTGTAAACTAGAACAAACAAAATTTATTGAAAAATAACCAAATGGCAGACTTTTTAATTTTTCGACCATAATTTTGCAACTTAAATTGTTTATAACTTTTATAAATATTAATGGATCTTAAATATCCTAGTTTACACGAAAACTACACATTCAAGGAGCATTCTGTCCAAATTGCAAGTTATTTCGTTGAAAATTGTAAAAATGAGAGTGTAAACAAGTTGAAAATGTGAAGTTTCGAGAAAAACGCGTTTAAAGTTTGAAGGACCAAATATACAAAAATTTAACTTAAAGATATATACATAACCTTTGATATGTAACAGTAGACATTTCTTATTACTTAAGAACTACTCTTTCAAGCGGTGCGAAAAGAAAAAATGTAAATTTAAAAATAAACAAATTGCAGTTAGGTAATTAATGAAAAAACATGAATTTTCGAGGTGGAAAGGTGATGTTATTCCTACTCTCCTGCTAGCGAGTCTATTCTTATCGCTTCAGACTATTTTTCCCGTATTTTTAGATAATCATACTAACCAAAAATTAAAAAAAAATAATTTCGGTATTCAAAAAAAAAATCAGTGGAATCTCCCCTTAATTGAGGATTAACTCAATAATAAAATGAGGACGTTTTTGAGGACTTTATCGAAAAAAAATGATGACGTATGTAAGTTATAGCTCGGCAAAAAAATGAGGACGTAATTGAGGATTTACTCAATAATAGAATGAGGACGTTTTTGAGGACTTTATCGATAAAAAAATGATGACGTATGTAAATTATAGCTCTGAAAAAAATGAGGATTTAATTGAGGATTAACTCAATAATAAAATGAGGACGTTTTTGAGGACTTTATCGAAAAAAAATGATGACGTATGTAAGTTATAGCTCGGCAAAAAAATGAGGACGTAATTGAGGATTTACTCAATAATAGAATGAGGACGTTTTTGCGGACTTTATCGATAAACAAATGATGACGTATGTAAATTACAGCTCTGAAAAAAATGAGGATTTAATTGAGGATTAACTCAATAATAAAATGAGGACGTTTTTGAGGACTTTATCGAAAAAAAATGATGACGTATGTAAGTTATAGCTCGGCAAAAAAATGAGGACGTAATTGAGGATTTACTCAATAATAGAATGAGGTCGTTTTTGAGGAATTTATCGATAAAAAATTTTGACGTATGTAAGTTATAGCTCGGAAAGAAATTAGGACGTAATTGAGGATTTACTCAATAATAGAATGAAGACGTTTTTGGGGACATTCTCGATCTAAAAATGATGCTTACCACATAACATACTATGTTTAATTGCAGATTGGACCTTATGTCGTGCGCGGTAACCTACATCCATTCGTTACCAGCAAGTTTTGCGACGAATCATGCCACGACTACGAAGAGCTGGGTTGACCGAAGAAGAAATTGATGCATTGTGGCTTCAGCATGACAATGCTCCGGCACACACCGCTCGTGCTTCCCAGGATGTGCTTCACGAGTTATTTGAGATCAATTACATTGGACGTGGGGGAAGAATCTTTGGGCCTCCTCGATCTCCTGACTTAAACCCCTTCGACTTTTTCCTGTGGGGGTTCATCAGGAGCATGTGTATCGCTCCGAAATTGAGACTCCTGGGCAACTAGTTGTTTGTATACGCGAAGCAGTCCTGTTCATTACGGAAGAAATGATTCAGGAAAGCATTGCGAGCCTTATAAAAAGGGCGCAATGCTGCATCGCCGTTGGAGGAGGACACTTCGAACAATTACTGTAATAATGTTATTTACGAGTATCCGAAAGATTCCGTCACACTTGAGTTCATTATTATTTTTATTATATTTCAGTATTAGTTTTATTTTAAGAATTTTCATTTTATGTTTTCGTAATCAGTACATGATGCCAAATTAGTGAATCAATTTTCTAAAATTATTTAAATCTTTCGATGAATAGAAACTATTGAAGGTTTTGACAATAATTGCATTTTTTCAAAAAATTTATTTAGTTTATTGAATATAATCTATTTTGTTCATAATTGTAATTTTAACATTTCATTAAAACTATTGATAAAAATCAGTTTTTTTTATCCTCGCCCGACAATTCCCCGTCGTCCTCATTTTTTATTTTTTTATACTTTCTTTTTGAAGGACATCTTTGGTTAAATGATTTTTTTTAATTATTTAATCTTTTTATTTGCTTCTTTTCTGCTTCAAGCGATTTTTTCTAAAAAATGAATGTATATTAATTTAACAATTATTAAAATTTTCTAGTGTAAAATAATATGTAGGCTTCGCATTATATTATGAGTTTAAAAAAATTAAGAAAAAGTAACCTCGATGACAAAAAAGTTGAAAATAGTAGCCTTGATGAAAAAAAGTAGGAAATAGTAGCCTCGGTGCGAAAAAAGTAGTATAAATATACTCCAGGGTATTAAAAATAATTCAAATTCTTCGATGAGTTTCATTATTTATGAAAATAATTGAACTTTCATTATTTACAATTTTGTAAAGAATTTTAATACAATTTTTGAAAGTAATTGAATTTTGGAGAAAAATTTTATTATTTAATAAAGATTATTGAAATTTTTACGAACATTTAAAAAAAATTTAATAATTGAATTACTGCGAAGAATTTTATTATAGTTTTAAAAATAATTAAATTTTTACAATGAATTTAATTATTTACTAAAATAATTAAATCTCTGTAAAAAAATTTATTATTTGTTTGAAAATAATTGAATTATTGCAAAGAAATTTATGAAAATTTTGTAAATAATTAAATTCCTGTAAAATTTTTATTATTTTAAGCAAATAATTAAATGTGTGCGTAGAGTTTTATTAACCCTCCGTCACACACCTAGGGAGGGATTCCCTCTACGGTTTTAGTATTTTTAAAATAACTTTTGTTTTCCTCATTGCAAAATAAAATCAGTTTCTATACCTTTCGACAATTTACTCCTCAACACATGAAGCTTCAAAGCCAGAAAAAACTCAAAAAAGTGAGGTTATGTTAAATAAAAAAATCAAGCTTTCAAAAAAATTTTTGTTCCACTGATGGTTAATGATAATATTACATTATAAATATAATTAAAATAAATTATTTAATGATTTTTTTGCTTATTTGTTAATGTTACATTATTTTTACATGTAAAGTGTAATTCCTTCGAAAATGTGCATTCGTGTAATTAAATTTTGTTTTTGAGACCGACAATTAATTTTATTAATTTTATAATTTAGAATAATTTACTACATATTTGTAAGTTTGTGTTAAAATTAAATTTTTGTTGATTCATTCCTTTATTTTGTATAATAGCTTATTTAACAATGTAGTGAGGGATTCCCTCTAAACGTATATAAAGTCGTAATTTTTTCCAAGGTGTGTGACGGAGGGTTAAGACTGTTTTTAATTGGAACCTTTTTGGAAAATTTTATTAAAATAGTAGATATTGAAAATCATTATTAAATCTAGGAAAATTTTTGAAAATATTTACAATTTTTGAAAGTAATTTAATTTTGGAAAAGAATTTTTTTATTTAATAAAGATTATTAGAATTTTTACGAGAATTTAAAAAAAATTTTTAATAATTGAATTACTGCTAAGAATTTTATTACTTTTTAAAATAATTGATGATTTAAGTTCTTAAAAATTTCTAATTAAATTCATACAAAATTGAAACTTTATAAAATTTTAATTAATTTAATGTAGAATTATTATCTAGAAAATTAACTGAAATTTATTTTTTAATCAATTTTTATTAAACAATTCTTAGAGAATTCAATTATTTAAGGGCATCCGGGAAAAAAATGGGTTTCGTAGGTGACGTCTCACTCCTAAATAAAACCATATTTCGGGTCAATATTTGGAGGAATAATGGAGGAGGGTACACTTGATGTCTCTATTCTCAATTTTTTCTACAATTTGTACATATAATTGTTTTAAAAAATAGTTTAAAACTGTGAAATTGCGATCATTTTTGACGTGAGTGTAAACAAATATGGTGGCAAAGCACGGACCGTGACTGGAGATGACTGGAGCATACCAGGTAAGTGTGTAAGAAAGTGTTGCCCAGTCGTGGCCTCTAAAGGCGCTCTCACAGCTAGTAGGCCGCGCAGGCAGGCAGAGCTGTGAAGGTACCGTCCCATGACGGCGTAAAGCTGAAACCATGTGAGTGAGTGAGAACGTGATATCTATTCATCTCTTTCTATCGCATGGTTTTTGCTTTTACGCCGTCATGGGACGGTACCTTGAGAGCTGCATTAGAGAATTGAATATATTAATTTGAGCGGGGAAGGTTTTAATTTTATAAAAAGGTTTATTATATTATTTATTAATTTTTACACAATCCCTTATATATTATATTATATGTAAATTTTTAATTCTCCCTTTATTGAATAATATAATAAATAACAATATCAACTGTTAGTAATAGTATTATTATTATGTTATTATTTTTCTATATTATTTTGTCAGCATTTATTAAATTTTTTTTATCTTGGTGTGGAGATAGTTTTGAAATTCGTAAATAACATTTTGTTTAAAAAAGTAGTAAAATTAGCAACTGTAAATATATTCAAAATGAGTTTGACAGAAATTCTTATTTTTAGGTTAGTAATAATTAGTATAATAGTAATAATATTAAAAAGGTTTTGAACTCCAGTACGAATATTTAATCATTTTCAAGAAAAACTTATATTATTATTACTTATTTAAATAATAATTATTCTTATAAATTTTCAAATTTAGTGGCATTGTTCAAGTTGGCAATACCGCGCCTGTCAAAATATATATGTTTTGACGTCCATAACCTAAAAATGACTCGCTTTTACTCATAATTTTCTTATGCATATCAAATCGAGTTCGATTCTTACTCACTTCGAGTCTAAGTTTTTTCTGTGCAATTAATTATAAATATGCAGTTACTAAACGTATAATTAAATTTAAAGCTCGTTAGTTGTAAGCAACGTATTCTCTTAATGTACACTATACATAAACCTCTCATGAATTTTGAATTAGTACTCTCAAAATTTTAATTAGTAAAATCGTTTCCTAATTTGAATTATTGATTGATTTTTTGCTTTTTAATTAAAAGAAATTACTATTTATGAGTAAAATTTACTAATTACAATGCAAAAAATCAGTCACAAATTTAAATTAGTAAACAATATATATATTAATATGTAATATATATAATATATATATTAATTTTTAATATTTATATATTGTTTTTTTAATTGCGTAACTTTTTCCCAGAGACACCTATACTTCATCTTTTATTGTTTAGTTGCTGTGTTAACTTTAAAAAAATTTGCAAATGGTCCGGTTTGCCCCACCCCCTGGGGCAAACCGGACCGTTTGGTTTTTATTTTGTGACCAAGGAAATTATCAACTGAAATTATTTAATAAAATTGAGGATTTATCTTTAAATAACCAATTAATAATTTCTAGATTTTAATTGCTATTCAAATGTAACTAGTCAAATAATCTTTCAATCTAATCAGAAATTGTTTCTCATTTCTCTCACTAATCAAATTTACTCTAAATAATGCTCAGTTGAGCGCCAGTTAATTTACTTATTTTCAATTACCAAATTAACAAAATAATTATTTCAATTTAAGCTCTAAACCACCATTAGATTTGAGACTCTAATAATTTGGGTGATATTGTACTGAGACCGCCATGGAAAGCACATGGCGTGAAACACAATTTTTACATACGGAAATTTTAAGGTTAGATTACTCACCGGTTGTTCGGAAAAATAATCAAGGAAAACAGATCAGTTTAAACAATTTATTAATTCCGGGAACTAAACGCTGGATGAATCCGGTCTTTATTCTTCACACAAAAATTATAACTTCGTCCACTCAGTCAAATTCGACTCACTTTCAATAGTTTTCAACACACAAAGTTCGAACCACGAGTTTTCGAAGGTTCTCTGGGAACAACGTAAAAGTGTAGAAAAAAACTAAAAAAACTTTTTCTCCCAGCGTTGCACAAACAAAAGTAAAAAATGGCAAATTGAAAAAATAAGGTATACTACACATGGTTGTTTCAAATTTTTAAATAGCACTTTTGACAATTTCGCCATTTCGCAAATATTGAGGGGGGTCTGGTTTACCCTCCGGTCCGGTTTGCCTTATTCTCCCCTAATGTTTACTAATTATAGAAGTAGAAGGTTAGTTTTTAGAGGAGGATTTTTTTTATTCACAACCGACTATATTAAATTCGTAATTGAATATATTTAATAAAATTATTCAAACTGAAATTCTTACAGATTTCATCTTTTACAAGGAAATATCGAATATTACTTTTCTATTGATTAACCATCGAAATTTTAAGCTTAATTAGTAATTAAACAAATGTTATTTAAGCTCGAATCAAATTATGATTATGACTTACTTGTAAAATGTATATATTTACTAATAATACTTTAAGAGCATTCTCAAAAAAACAACACAGCACTAAAACAAATAAGCCTCAAACAAAAAAAACAGTCAACATATTTTACTAACATTAAACGACTAATACTAACAAATTTGTCTAAGAACTTAATCAAAAAGAAAAATATAAATATAAATATGATTTAATATTCTAAAAAAATTAAACCAAGAGAAGTATAATCATGTTCAGTTAAATTTTACTAAGTCTCAACTGATACAAAAATAAATTTTTGAATCGTTTATTTATAGTCATTTGTAATTTTAAAAAAAATTAAAATTAGATTTTCAAAGATTTCAATGTTTCTGAGATCCATGCTATATTTTTATTGTTTAATATTATTCATAATTAAAACTAAAATTAATTTCTGGTTCAACTTTTTGAAGGTCCTGCCACAGTATGCTCTTAAATACAAAAAATTAATAAGTGAAATAAAATACACAGCAAATGTATAAAAATTAGACGGGTCGTGAACTTGGAACATTTAAGAAGAAGCAAAAAGTTAGCATTTTTTATAAATCTAAAATATACACATTTGTTGAAAGTCCTAATTAAACCAAATTTTTCTCGCTACTCTGTTTTGTATTAATTCGATAAACATCAAATTTGAGGACTATTTTAAATACGTTTCCTTTGGCAGAAGTATTATAAAATTTAAAAGAAAATAGTAAATGATTTACAAACTACGTGTGAAAACAAAAATTTTTATAATAAAAACGTCCAATTTGAATCAGTTTTTAACCGAGTTATAAGCATTAAAAAAGTTTTTTACGTAAAAAACGTCATTACTCAAAAAACTGTATTTTCCTGAATTGATTTATAAAAATTATTTTTAGAAAAAAACCAAGAAAAAATATCAAGAATACCCAAAATTAAGTTTATTATGAAAATACAAAAAATATATATTCTAATGTTGAGTAATAAAATTTTCCTTTTTGTAAATTACTTTATAAAATCACTACAACGAGTTATACTTTTTCTACAAAATGAATCATTCTTTTAAATGCAGAAAACAAAAATTGTATACAACGTATTTTTCAGTTGAACGCAAATCATTTTAAAATCAAATATAAATATTGTGAAGTTGCGTTATTAAGTTTGTCAAAAGAATAATTTTTCATATGTATTCTTCGTTTAAATTTAATAAAAAAGGTGTACTTACACTACTATTAATAAAATAATGTGTACGTTTATCAAATTAAAATTAAAAAAAATGGTAACCAAAATTATCCAAATCTTAAACATTGTCAAACAAGTAAAATAGGTTATTTATCCGAAAATAAAAAATACCTAGTTTGGTTAAATTCAATAAATTTAGGTAAAATTAAATTTTAAAAAACATTATTTAAAATGTTAACAAAAAACAACGAAAATACTTCAAATTGTAAAAAGACTGTCAAGGGACGACAGCGCATTAAAGAGAGGTATAAGTTAGAAAATCAAGGCTTTCAATTTATTCAAATACCATATACAAATTATATACATTTTGTTATCATTTTTTTTGCTCTTTAAAACTCTTGTTGCAACTCTGCAAAACAATATTAGAAAAACAATGTTAGCCAGTAAATTAACATTGTTTTTTTAACATTTTGCAACATTAAAATTCTACAAAATGCACGAATTATTAACCTAAGCGATTATTTTGGTTTTTGAGAAAATTACTCAAAATTTTAAGAGCATAATTTCTATAAGTGGAACATGCTTCTTGTTAAAATCTTGTTAAAGACATAATTTCAAATCCATAGGCAATATTTTAACAAATAATTCATTGAAAATACGTCAAATTTAGGATTGTTCAGATCATAGAAGTTTAAAATAATGACATTAATTTAATTAACAGAATTTTGAAGTCGACGTAACACATTATTTTAACGCACAACATTTCAGGATTATTTTTGCCGACGAATAATAATTAGCAATAATTAACGAATTAATGAAAAATTAGAATTCCTTGAATAAAATATTATGCAAATTCTAATATCAATTTAGTGCTAAAATTTTATGTCATCATTTTGAGCAAAAAGTTATTTTTATGCATTCCTGAATTAAAACTAATATAAAGTTTGTGCACTTACATTGAAAATACAAATAGATACTGCCTTCTTGAAACAATACAAATCTACGGAGCTAAGGTAATGGTTCAATTAAATACTGTAAATCATAAAAATAGAAAAATATTCAAAAATGATGAATGTTAATTACAAGAAATATCCAGCTTGATAAAAACGAATAAATATTTATAAATGATTAAAGTGACTCATGTCACTTATTCACTTATTCACTCATTTACTGAGAACTTCATAGTTCTCAGTAAATTTAATGAATAATAAGTTTTTTAAGAAAATGTATTCATTTTACTAAGCTGGATTTAAAAAAAGGATAAAACATCTTACCAGATTGAACAATCAATGTATCGACCGTCAAAATCTCCGATTACTTTTCATACTAATTAAACAAAAGCAAACCTTATTAATTTGGAAATCTTTCTAAATTAAAAAAAGAGGTAACGAATTATTTTAAAAAAAGTAGGACCGAAAGTTTGCTTCGATTTAAATACTACTTATTTCCAACAGGACCAGCATTTCAAATGTCTAAAGATAATTAAAGAAAGGACTTGTATGTAAAACTTTACAAAACCACATGTTTAACATAAAGCTGCGAAGGGACGTCAGCCAGCAAAAGAGGGGTATTTGTTACGTATGACTTCGTAACTATTTTTAATTTTTTTATTAATTAAAAATTTGTTATATTCTATAGTTTCATTAAAAATTTAGGACTTTTGTAAATAGAATTAAGTACTCATTAGACATATTATCATGACATAAGAGGATTTTTACATAATTAAATCATCAATTAATTTGTTTGTAGTACCGCCCAAAAATCAACTTCGGAAACTAAATATTAAAAAAAGGTAAAACGCAAAAAAAATTTTACACTGTCACTACACTTCTACAGTTACTTGTTGGTGCGACGTCTCTCCTCGAAGAACTCTCGCATCGCCAACATAATCGCTTCCTCCGGCAATCCTCGTAACGCTTGAGTCAGTTCTCTTGTTTGTTTCACGAAACGGTCGGCTGGATCCAACCTCGTTGAAGGTCCTGGTTCATCCACGCTTTGCGGGGGGACAATTTGATGTGGAAGGAATAAAACTGGTGGTGGTACCGAGGGATCGAATGGAATTGACAGTGTGGTAACCCTTGACGCTGGGAAATCAACTAATGACCAATTTGGAGTTGGCAATGTGGCTGGAGGTAAACGCTGGAGTTCGGCCCAAATCTCATCAGGTGATTGTTTCTTCTCCTTCACGCTTTCCGCTTCCACCTGGTGATCCTTATGTGGTGCTGATCCTTCCTCCTTCGTGAAGTTCTCTTCCTCCTGTTCCGCTCTCTTTCTTGGAGTTGGAGATCGACTTTGTCCTTCTTGGCTGGTATTGGACGCTCTGGTTTGGTAATTCGCTGGCTTGTCGGTTCTTTGGTCCGAATTTAGATTCACCATTCTCTCTTGTACCTTGCTGATTCTTTCCGCTCGAAAAGATTCATAGTTTCTCATCGCAAATTGACGTGCCATATCCTCTCGATGTCTCTCCGCACAACGGGGGCAATTAGTCAGGGTTACACCACGCCTTCCACAATTGCGACAATATCCCACGAATGGATTGGAACAACGGTTACGACTGTGTCCCTTTTTCCAACAACTGATGCAGGAATTCGCTGGTGGGTCAATCTTCGGGTCGGTCGGTATTGGCTTTAATCCGCCAAACATCACTCCTCTGGTAATGACCGGTAGTGCAACGCTGGGTCTAGTGGATGGCCCTTCTGTCTTGATGATGTGGCTGGCCAATTCTAAAGTTGTCGTTGGATCTCGGTTCGGTGGTCCTGGTGGAGTCACCAGTCGTTCAGGCGAAGGGGTCCGATTTTGGCTCACGTAATTCTCCGGAAACAAGATGTTACTCCGAATTTCTCGAATCGCTTTTGTTTGTTCATCCCGAAGTCGTTCCCTCTCACGCGATGTCGCTGGTTCTTCACCAAGGAAATAACGCTCCAACTCCTCCACGGCCAAGCGACTCTCCCACTCCTGTTCGCTTTCTCCTAACCTTCTCGCTGGTTCCGGTGGACACCGGGCTCTTCCTCTCCCTGCGACCGCCGCCATATTATTATGGTGACTGAAGGGTATCAACGCTGGTGGTGGTGGAACCTCTTCCCACTGAATCAAGTCTTGGTTGACTTCCTCCTCCACTGATTGATCACGAAGGCCTGGTCGACGCTCCGATGAATCTCTTCGAAATCTGGAGAAGCCTCGACCTCGGAATCTCGCTGGCACCTTATCATCTGATCCTGACATTTCTGCACAAATTCAAATAAACAAAAAAAAAATCAACGCTGGCACAAACAAAAATTGTAAATAAACACGCAAAAGAAAATCAACAGTAACAAAAAAAAATAAAAATTTCGATCAATGGAGAATTAACCCTTGAAAACATTTCGGGGTGGTATGTAACGTTTCAGTTCCGAGACGTGCACCTTGGGAATTCGTCTATTATCATTTGTGCCTAGCATATAGACAGTAGGGGACAATATTTGCAATATTTCGAAAGGACCTTCAAATCTTGGAGCCAGTTTCGTTGCAAATTTGCGAATACCACTGGACAATTTGTGAGTTCTCCAAAGCACCAGGTCTCCAACATTAAACATTACATTTTTCCTTCCTCGATTATAGTACGCTGCTTGTTTGGTCCTCTCTTGGTTGACAACTCTTGCAACCATATCTCGGAGTCCATCCAATCGTTTCATACTATCAATCCACAACGCCGGATCAATTTTCACGACTGAAGTTGGATTTTCCACAGCTCGCCGAAGACTCTTGACTGGTCTTGGATGGCGACCATAACTGAGAAACGCTGGTGATACTTTCGTTGACGCTTGTGTTGCGGTATTCATGGCGTGTCTCAACTCGTGCAGGTGTAAATCCCAATTTCTATGATCTGAGTCGATGAAAGTTGAGATCATTGTTTTCAGCGTTCGGTTTGACCTCTCAACCGGGTTCGCTTGAGAGTGATAGGGTGGTGTCGTTATGTGCTTTACTCCGCACTCCTTCAGCACTTCCTTCAAGTGACGGTTGTCGAACTCCTTTCCATTGTCGGTGAGAAGGAACTCTGGAGTTTCCCATCGAAAAAGAATGAGTTCCTCAAACGCTTTGGCAATTGTCTTGCCGTTCGCTGAACGTATTGGTTTCAACTCCACCCAGCGAGAGAAAAGATCTTGAAAGACCACTAGATGTTTGTACTGGCTTTTGCTCGCTGGAAACTCCATGGTGTCGGCAGCCACTACAGACCAAGGTCGTTCTACAATTCTTTCTCCCATCAATCCTTGTGATCCCAGTTGAGAAACTTTGTGAAACTGGCAGTCAGGGCACTGTGTGACGAAATTGTGAACGTCGTGCCAAATACCCTGCCAGTAATATTCCCTCGCCACTCTATCGTAAGTTTTGTCGACTCCAAGGTGACCAGCTGAGAATTCAGCATGCGACACGGTAAGAATTTCCTCACGATGTTCTAAGGGAACAACCAATTTCCAAATTTCCTCATTTCCGGTGACTGGAGTCAAGAGTGGATCGATTTTTGATCGGTATAACATCTCGTTCTCTATCTTCCAACCCGGAAAACGCTGGGGGTGACTCCTTACTAATTCACGTCGTTTCAAGTACCACGGATCATTTATCGTCTCGAAGGCAGCAATTTCCTCCTTTTCGTCTTGCTCGACTATTCGCGAAAGGGCATCTGGAACTTGATGTAGTGTGCCTTTGCGATGAATCACGTCGAAATTCCACTGTTGAAGTTCCAGTGACCAACGCGCAAGACGACCAGTGGGCTCTTTCAAATTACGCAACCATTTTAAAGCACTGTGGTCCGTGATAACTTGGAATTTGGAACCCTCCAAATAAGGACGAAACTTCTTCTTCACAGACCACAACAACGCTAGACACTCCTTGTCCGTGACGCTGTACTTTCTCTCGTGCGATGTGAGTACTCTGCTAACATAAGCGATAGGATGTTCTCCATCCTCGGTCTCCTGTGTGAGTACTGCGCTAAACGCTGAATTACTTGCATCGCACTGGACAGTAAATGGTTTACTGAAATCAGGTGCTGACGTCAATTTTAATTTCAGGAGATTAAACGCATTTTCTAGTTCTTCACCCCATTCCCAACGCTGGCTTTTTTTAAGAAATTTCAAAAGTGGCAACTTCATTTCACTATCCTTCTCAATGAACCTCGAATACCACCCTACCATCCCAAGAAATCTTCTCACTTCTTTAACATTTCTTGGCGCTGGATAATTAAGTACTGGTAAAATTTTGTCAGGGTCAGTTCTTAAGCCTTTGTTATCAAGAACGTAACCTAAATATGCAACTCTAGAGCAACCGAACTCACATTTATCGGGGTTGACCTCTAATTTTGCATCTGCCAATTTTTTTAACACTAGTTCTAACCAGTGAAGGTGATCTTCGAAAGTTTCGCTGATGATGATAATGTCGTCCAAATATCCAAACACATGAGGATCGAATTCTGGACCAAAGAGCGAGTCAATCAAACGCTGGAAAGTACTCGGACCGTTGGTTAAACCGAAAGGTAAACGCTTGAAATGAAAAAGTCCAAATCCAGGAATTGAAAATGCCGTGAACTTTTTACTTTCAGGGGACAAAGGAACTTGGTGATACGCTAGTTTAAGGTCGATTTTCGAAATAAAACGCGCTTTTCGAAGCTTATCGAGTATGGAATCGATGCTGGGAATCGGATAAGCATCATGAATCGTCACTTTATTTAAATCCCTATAATCGAAGCACAATCTAAAAAATCCGTCACCCTTTAGAGCAACAACTGGAGCGCTACTCCACTCGCTGGTTGAACGCTCGATTATTCCCATGTCCAACATGGATAGGGCTGATCAGCGATGACTAATTTTAAGAAATATCTATTTTCAGCCCTCGCTCCATCAACAGCTTCGTCATCCATGGTGGGCTCAGCTGTTTCCATAACAGCTTTCTCCCCCCCTTGGATTGAATTACTGGTCTGATCGTTGGCACTTTGATAAATATTTGTCGATTGATCAGAATTCGGTAAATCATTCACTAAAAAGTCAGGTAGAAGAAATTTTTGTCCCTAACGACTCTCAACACAATCCGCTTTTTTCTCTAAACTCAATTTATTGTCACAATTGTTAACACTCATATTCTCATTTTCCAAATAAACGTCACGAAATTTTAATTTCCTAAACGCGCCTTTACTTTCACTTGACAAAAATTGGTTGAATAGATCCCCTCCATTCGGTACGCTAGATAACTCCCCACTTCTTCTCACTGGAGGGAGTAAGTCCGTCTCACTCGATTTTTCCCTCTCCACTACTCCTTTCTCTTTCGTTGGGAGTGAGCTCGCCTTACTTACACAGGTTTACAAATTAAAAACTTTTTTTTGCCAATCAAACAAAACATTCTTTTTTTGATTAGTGGGTGTTTTCTGAGTAAGAAAATCATAGTTTTAATTTTTTTCCTTCGTGTAGCTTTTTTGTAGCTTCAAATTTTGTATTTTTGAGGAGCGACGGCACTTAAATTTACCTGTAGGAAAATCAACTGGTCCAAAAATGATGAATAGGGTGTCGTTGGAAAGGTAATTAAATTATCTTTCAATCCATATATTACACAATGAAATTGAATAAAAATTGAGAGAGCTACAGTCGATTCAAGATCAAATTTCATGGAAATTTTGATGATTTTTAGACACTTGACTAACTTTTGATAATTTTTTCCACAGCATACAGTAGAAAAAAATTAGGTTTTAAAATTTTTATTGATAGCTTATTCCATTGAGAAACTTTTCAGCCCTTGTGGACCTTGATTGGATTAAAAATGAAAATTCTACACCACATTTAGTGAACGAAACTTTTTGCCATTTTTAGTATACTTTTCAATATTTGCAGCAAACATGCAAATAATAAAATTAAGTTAAGTACTAAAGTTACTAAAATCACACATCAAGGAATTCTAGAGTTGCTCAATTCGAATACAATGTCAAGTATCAAAATTTCAAGATGGCGGATCCAATATAGCGGACAAGTTTTTTTAAAAATCGATTAAATTTATGACAATTTCGTTACTCGGGGTTTTTCGGTGTCGCTAATAACGAGTCTGATGTCAGATTTTTAAAATTAAAAATGGTAGATTCAATTGAGTGAACGAGTTTTGGCTCTCTGATCAGGCCTCTGATTACAAATTCTATGTCATATTTTGAAAATTCAAAAAGACTGAATACACATTCAGTCTGTGCGAACATATTTTAAAAATTAAGAGCTAAAACTCATAAAAATTAATACTTTATAGTTTGTGGGGTCTTTAATTCCAAAACCAACGACGGTTTTAAAATTTTTAAATTGATTTAATGTTGATTTAAAAAAAAACTTTACTCTAATTGCGATAAACTATCTAATTTTTAATTTTCAATTAATATCTATAACTTTTTAACTGCAATACATTTTAAATCTCATTCGAAAATAATGACACTAAAAACATCAAGGAGGGGGATGAAGAATGTAAAAGGGCTCAAAAACATTTAAAAAAATAATTTTAATTTATTATTTAAAAACTTCTGTTTTTTAAATATACTTTAATAAAGTTAATTACATATATTTAAAATGTATTGCAGTTAAAAAGTTATAGAAATTTATGGAAAATTAAAATTAAGATAGTTTATTGCAATTAGAATAAAGTTTTTATTTTTCATCAACATAACATCAATTTAAAAATTTTAAAACCGACTTTGGTTTCGGAATTAAAGACCCCACAAACTCTAAAGTATTAATTTTTATAAGTTTTAGCTTTTAATTTTTAAAATATGTTCGCACAGACTGAATGTGTATTCAGTCTTTTTGAATTTTCAAAATATGACATAGAATTTATACCATTTTTAATTTTTAAAATCTGACATCAGACTCATCGTTAGCGACACCGAGTAACGAAATTGTCATAAATTTAATCGATTTTTAAAAAAACTTGTCCGCTATATTGGATCCGCCATCTTGAAATTTTGATACTTGACATTGTATTCGAATTGAGCAACTCTAGAATTCCTTGATGTTTGATTTTAGTAACTTTAGTACTTATCTTAATTTTATTATTTGCATGTTTGCTGCAAATATTGAAAAGTATACTAAAATTGGCAAAAAGTTTCGTTCACTAAATGTGGTGTAGAATTTTCATTTTTAATCCAATCAAGGTCCACAAGGGCTGAAAAGTTTCTCAATGGAATAAGCTATCAATAAAAATTTTAAAACCTAATTTTTTTCTACTGTATGCTGTGGAAAAAATTATCAAAAGTTAGTCAAGTGTCTAAAAATCATCAAAATTTCCATGAAATTTGAACTTGAATCGACTGTAGCTCTCTCAATTTTTATTCAATTTCATTCTGTAATATATGGGTTGAAAGATAATTTAATTACCTTTCCAACGACACCGTATTCATCATTTTTGGACCAGTTGATTTTCCTACAGGTAAATTTAAGTGCCGTCGCTCCTCAAAAATACAAAATTTGAAGCTACAAAAAAGCTACACGAAGGAAAAAAATTAAAACTATGATTTTCTTACTCAGAAAGCACCCACTAATCAAAAAAAGAATGTTTTGTTCTATTGTCAATTTCACTGTAAACCAGTGTTATACATGTGCCTCGCTTCGAAACGCCTTCGCTGGTCACTGAGAGTGGATCCCCTCCACTCTGTAGGCTGGTTGTCATGACACCTCCCTCTCCTACTTGCACTGAGAGTGAATCCCCTTCACTCTGGCTTCTACACGCTGGTACAACTGCACTCACAAATCTCTCCAACTTTACATTGGTCGTGGTGTCCATGCTGGCTGCCCCGGTGTAGTGGTGGGGGGAGCAGGACAGTTCTGTCCCCCCGCACGCTCGTTTCCCAAAGCAATCTGATATTGTCTTAATTGTACGCAATTAGGACAATTTGCGAACACGACTCCCGCTGTACCACAAACTTGACATTTTTGTCTCAAAGGGAACTGATTTGCATAGTGTCCTTGTCCTTTACAAAAATGACACACACGAAACTGACACTCAGAAGCCTTGTGGCCAACACCTTGACAATGGAAACAAGCTCCCACAAAACCCTTTGGATTTGCTCCATTGTTCTTTGATTTCCTTTTATTTCCCCCTTTCGAACTTTTTGATGATTTGACGCTGGATTCCGATTCACTCTCCGCTTGTTTTTCTTTGAGCGCTTCCACCTTTGCGCTTTTTCCAGGAACAATTGCCGCTGCTGTGGGAAATTTCATTTTCTCCTTGGGTAGTGGTGGTGAATATCGAAGATCCACCGCCTTCGCTTTCTCGAATTCTCGTAAGACTCGTTCCATTTGTGAAAGTGAATTTGCCTTAGAATTCACTAACATGTGACGATACTCTGGAGTGAGACCATTATAGGCAATCCTATATTGAAGATCACGAGCAAGTGGTCTCTGAAGATGATCCATAATAAGTTTTAGATTAGTAAGATATGTGGTGATCTTCTCTCCTTTAGCCTGTGTGCGACTTCGGAGTTCCTCCATAATTTCCAAGTCATCACTCTCGCTGGAAAATTCATGTCGAAACGCCTCACAAAATTCTTGCCATGTTAACACATCATCACGGATAGTGCGATACCAACTGCTCGCGTTACTTCTCAGAACGCTGGGTATCGCATGCAACAAATCTTCGTCTGTAATTGATGTACAAAGCTGACAGTCCTCGACACGATTCAGAAATTCCTCGGGATCCTGTTTTTCGTTTCCCGAAAATTTTATTTCCCAATCTCTCAGACTTTTAATCACTTTATTTCGCCTTTCTGTTGTCGTGGTCCTTCGGCGTCGTGCGGTACGGTTAGACGTTGGTACTTCTTCTTCATCGTACGATGACGTGAAAGCGTAAGGAGAATTTTCCCCCACCTTTGGACCTTGAGAACTTCGCTCGCTGGCATGAACACTCTCCTTCTCTTTCTCCACCCTATGCTTACACTCACACTGAGCTTCAGGCTTCAACACTTTAATTTCTTGAGAAATTTCTTCCCGCTTCACACTACTTTTAGTGACCGGTTCGGGATGAGATTTTTCAAATGATCTAATTGGGGAAGTAAAATTTAAATATTGTTCCTCTAATATTCGACGCTGTTCTGCTTTCCACTCTAAGAACATACGGTACTCAGGATCGTTCAATAATAAACTAAATTGTTGCAATTTAGCCATATTGGGGGCAATGTCGGATGAAATTTTTGGCAAAGTAGAAGATTGTGTTGTGTGTACTATTGCGCTGGTGTGGGTACTTGGCGAGGTTGAAACGATCGACGTTGTGACTACACTCGCGGATGTCATTATCGGGGTGGAAGAAACTAAAGGGAAAGTTTGACTCATCACCGTGGTGGGGGTAGAGTTCGGTGCGACCACCGTGTCCTCACTCTGTTCTACACTTATCAGGGATAAGTTCTGACTTGATTCAAGAACGCTAGTCGTCGAACTTCTCCTATCCGGTTTCCTTCGCTGAGTCACGTTGGAAGTAACTTCCGATGTTAACTCTGGCAATGATTCATAATTAAAAATTAATTGTGAGTTTCCACCGTCAAAAATTTCGTCCCACGGTACGTCAACGTCTTCGGCTAATTCTAACCGCATTTCAGCACGAAACAAACGCTCGCGTAGCACTTGAATACTGCCATCGATACTCGCCATATGCCTGTCAAGACCACGAATAATTTGTCCTGGCGACAATAAACGGATTGCCGTCCAAGCTGCTTCAGCTTGGTCGAAACTGAATAAATCAAGTACTCGTTGCACGTAATTTTCCATTTTTTTTAAATTTTTACTAATGGAGAAAATTTAAATTCAAAAAAATTTTAAGGGATTTAGACGAGTTAACAACAAAAAAAATTTTAATGTAGTGTAACACTCACGAAAATTTCAATAGTCAAAAAGAACTGCTTAACAAATTTCAAACCCGAGAAAATTTCGCGCGCAGGAATTCAAACTGGCGATATCGTCGTCTGACCTGCGCAATGGGCTTCTTTCTCCTTGAAAATAAAGATGGCTACCCCAAGCAAATTTTCATGGGATAAAAATGGCCGACTTCGAAAATTTTCTCGCCACGTTCTCGACTCAGAACCGAAATTTCAAATTTGAGGTTAGGTGGCAATTATTCTTCAAATAATTATCACAAAAAAATGAAATTGTCAACACGCTGGAAGAAAAATGATTAGACACAAAAAAAATATTCGCTGGAAAATACTTATTACACACGAAAAAAATTCGCTGGACATACACAAAATATCACAAAAAAGAAATAGACGCTAGAATAAAAATGTGCTTCAAGTCTCAACGTGGCCCCACGTTGGGCCCCAAAAATTGTGACCAAAGGAAATTATCAACTGAAATTATTTAAATAAAATTGAGAATCTCTTTTAAATAATCAATTAATAATTTCTAGACGTGATTTGCTATTTTATTGAATTAGTCAAATACGCTTTCTGTCTAATCAGCAATTGTTTCTCATTTCTCTCACTAATCAAATTTACTCTAAATAATGCTCAGTTGAGCGCCAGTTAATTTACTTTTTTTTAAATTACCAAATTAACAAAATAATTATTTCAATTCAAACTCTAACCACTATTAAATTTGAGACTCTAATAATTTAAGTGAGATTCTACTGAGACCGCCATGGAAAGCACATGGCGTGAAACACAAATTTACATGCGGAAGTTTAAGGTTAGATTAATTCACCTATCGTTCAGAAAAATAATCAAAGAAAACAGGTCTCAATTCAAACAATTTATTAAATCAGGGAACTAAACGCTGGATAAATCACCGATGATTCCTCACAAAAAATTTGTAAACTTCGTCAACTCAGTCAAATTCGACTCACTTTCAACAGTTTTCAACACACAAGGTTCGGAATACGAGTCTTCGAAAGTTCTCTTGGAACACACGCTGATACACAATGAATTTCAAGTTCAATTTCACAAGTTCTTTGTTTAGTTCTCGACAACTCTCAACAATTTCTCGGTGTTCTCTCACAAACAATTATACTCTATAAAAAATACACCTCTAAAATTGCTTTCAACACAATGCTCTCATTCAACTGCTCTCTCATGCTCTTACAGCAAGCACGCTTCTTTCCAAACGGAATTCAAATCAAAATATTGACTAAATATTTCAACATAAAAATAATATTAGTAACAGAAACACAATATCTTTAAACTGAAAAATCAAAAGCAAACGCAGAATAAATTCTCAAAGTAAAACACTCAACTTCAGACTATAAATTAAAAATAATAATTAATATAAATTCAAATTGGTACGGAAACGGCCATTATTATTGTACAGGGGCGGAACTAATGCGGGCACTTAAGTGTCCTCACAAATCTCGGCGACAGTGACGAACCACTTTGTCACAATATATATTTATATATATATATATATATATATATATATATATATATATATATATATATATATATATATATATATATATATATATATATATGTATATGCAATCAATGCTTTCAAAGAGTATTCTATACAGAATTCTACAGAGTAACTATAGAACTTTTTTTGGATGAGTAATATAATCCGGTAAATTCATAGGGGAGAATGGGGAGTTATGAAGCATGGGGAGTTGTGAAGCACGGCCATAGATCTCGCATAGTAATTGTTTTGATAGATGTCACTTACTCTGAATATTTTTTCACCTAATATCTTCGTTTTGTAATTGGATTCATTCCGATAGAAGATATTTTGCATATCTTTCAAGACAATGTGTTCAATTTTTCGTTTATAAAGTTTTTTTGTGTTCTCCATTTTGCAGAATTCTTACAAAATTCGCGAACAAATCAAAAAGATAAGTTCACCCATATAATACCCAGCAATGATTAGGTTCTCGAAATTTAAAACGATTTATGCAAAATCGCAAAAAAGAATATTTACCAAAAAATATAATTTTTAGCGATTTTTAGTAGTGCTTCACAACTCCCCATGATTTTTAAAAACTTGAAAAAGCAGCTTTTTAGTCCAACTGAAAAAAATTGTTGATTTTATTTTATTTCATGCAAATTCTTCAACCAGTAAGCATATTTGAAGACCCTCTAGAGATTCAAGTGCAGAAAATTTGAAATAAAAATTTCTTTTTGAAGTTACAACTCATAAACAAAGCGTGCTTCATAACTCCCCATTCTCCCCTAATTAAAGAAAATGAAGTAAATAAAATAATATTAAACAATTAATAAATAAAATAAATTAAGCAAACAGTAAAATATGTTAATATATAATAAATTATTATTGAACGAAATAATATTTAAAAAATTAAATAAATAATAAACAAATAAAATAATAAATAGGAAAAATAAACACAATAAATTATTATTGAATGCAATAATAAATAAAATTTATAAATATTAAATAAACAATTCAATAATAATTAATCAACAAACGAATAAGAACAAACAATAAAAAAAGTATTTAATTAATATAATAAATTATTATTAAATAAATAATTAATAAGTAACTAACAAAGACAATGTTACAAAAATAAATCAAAAAGCAATATATTGATAATATTAATAATTTTTTATGAATGAGTTACTTACCAAAATGTCACATAAATCCATATCAACTCTTCTAATCCAGTACCCGTTCAACATGCTATGAACTTTTCCTCTTATGTTGTTGAAAGTTAAGAAGACTGGACAAACAAAATAATAATGTTTTAAAAATTTTTAATAATTTATTTATTATTAAACATTTAAAAATTTAGTAAAAAAATTAATTAAATAGAAAAACTTGTTTTCAAGAAAAATTTTAAAAAATTCAAAATATTTTCTTTCATAATTTAAAAATAATTAAATTAAAAAAAATTATCAGGAATAGATAAATTTTAAATAATTTAAAAAAATTTTAATTTAGTAAAAAAATTCATAAAATTGAAAAAAAAATTTCAAAAAAAATTAATAAAAAAAAACTTTTTAAATTTAATTGAAAAAATTTCAAATATTTTCTTTCAAAATTTAAAAAATAATTATTAAATTAAAAAAAATTATTAGGAATTAGGGTCATTTGGGGTAAATATAAACGGTTTATCTATTTTTTACGAAAAACATCAGTTTTTTGTTAAAAGGTAAAATGGACGGATTTTTTTTGCATGAACTTGTTACTAAAGCTCCCTAGAAAAATTTTATGAGGTTCAAAAAAATATTGATGCACCTGAATCGTCTACAACTGATGTTTACACTTACCCCAAGATTTTAAAATTTGCCTAAAATTCGGGGTAAATGTAAACACCTCTGTAGTTAAGCGAGGTTTAAGAAACAAGTTATTTCAAGCATACTTAAGGGATGGAAAAACTGAAAAACAGTTCTTTGTAGATGTATAGAAAAATCAACTAGTTGACTGATAATGTATCTTATAAATAAACAATCAACCATTACAAAATTAGTGATGTAAAACTTGAATAACTTGAACAAATTTTAATAGATTTTCATTCAATTTGGTAAAAAAAGTTTTTAAAGTTGCTGAATAAGAATCTAAAATCGAATTTGTAAGTTTCAAAATGGCAGATCTGATAATTTATTCCATTATTTTCTTTTAAAATGTAGTTAGAGTACTGTTTACATTTACCCCGAGTTTTCGAATTCTCGGGGTAAATGTAAACGCTTAATTATTTATTAACTAAATTGACGAAAATCAAAAATCAAAGTCAATTTTTGTTGGGGCATGAATAAGGAAGAATTACATATTTTTGTTTGATTTTTAAATTTATTTTTATGCAAATGCGAGACAAAATACTGAAACAGAAAAATTTTCAATTTCAAACTATTTTGCATTAAAAGATAACTTACACTAGGGCATTGCTAATTGTCAAAGTAAAATATTGGCAATAATCAGAACATCTTGTAGGTGAGCTGAGGTAAAAATATTGCCGTCGTACTTATTTTTTAATTTGTAAGTTTAGCTGAAACATCTACTGTTTACATTTACCCCAAATGACCCTAAATAATTTTAAAAATAATCTTTAATATTTAATGAATAAATAGAAATTCAAAATTGAAATAAAAATAAAAAATTAATAAATATTAAATTATTTTAAGAAATTCGAATTTTATTGGAAAAAAATATTAAAATAATTGTAATAAGAAAAAGTATTTTAAAAAAAGTATTTTAAAAAAAGTCAAAAAATTATAAAAATTATTTCTAAATAATTTAAAATTGTTTTTATGAATAACTAATAATTTTGAATAATATTTTCACTGTTCACTCACTTTAAATTAATTAATAAAAGAAATCACTGCACTTCACTTGAACTTGCTTCTAATTCAAATTCACTTTTTTAAATGAAGCTCCAACTACGGGGTCTCTTTTTATACGCAGCCCCATAGTTTACAAATTCACGAAACAAAGACAAAACATCATGTCTTAGAAGGAAAAGAGAAAATGCGATAACGCACACGATTTCAATAAAATGAGACATTGACTTAACGTATAATATAATTATGAGAAAGACAGCTGATAATGAATGAGGATATGGAGGAAGACAATGGGGGAATTAAAGTTATGTAATTCAATTTTTTTAAACATTTGGTACATTTTTGTACCCCCAAGGAAGCGTATCGGTATTTTTTGGTAAAAGTACTCTTTTATCATCATACCAATTTAAAGCTTTTTTTTGTTTCAATCGTAAAAACATCATGCTTTTTACTGCAAATAGAATACTGTTTTATTGTCAAATTTTTATACTATAAAAGCGTTTCCTTATAATCTTCAAATGTTATTTCTTTGAATGTTGAAGATTAACCCCTTTAGCTTTTTTCTATTTTTTCTTTATTTAGTAACTTATATGTATATAGCTTGGATCTTAATCCAACAAATTCAGTAATTATTTTCCCATTACATTCATCTTTCATTAACCCTAAAACTTGTTTATTTTTTAATGGTATACCATAGCAATTGTTTATAAGGTAGTCAGATGTATCAAAATGGTGTAAATCTCGTTTCATATATTTGTAAATATTTGGCACTTTAATATACTAGATTTATCTATCAGTTGTAATGGGTTTTTCAACAAATATCAATATTTATAAAATTCAAAAACAATTAAGTTGACAAAATATTATAAACAATCATAATAACAACGGCAAAAAAGTTATCGTCTGTAATAAATAAACAAAATAAACAATCAACAAGATCCAATTTTATAAACAATGTTAAATTATTATCAACAACAAAAATAAAATCTTTGCCAAAGTCTTGATACGCAATACAATTGGAAGGAAGGAGAGCGGAATACTTTATTCATTTCTCAACGTCGAATAGATTGTTGAGCGCTAGTCCTTTCTAGGGACATTTTCTTATAAAAAGAAAATTAGAGATTAACAAAAACGAATAAAATTTCAAGGAAACAAGACCATTGATTCTTTAAAATTTACGATACTAAATCTATTAACAAGAACAAGTACCTAGATTAGAGAGAAATAAGACCATTATTCTCTACTAATCGTCACTTCGAATAAAACAAAATAAACATGAATTTTAGTCAAGTTACAAACTAAATCAAGTACCTAGATTAGAGAGAAATAAATCCATTATTCTCTACTAATCGTCACTTCAAATAAAACGAAATTAAAATTCACCTAAATACAAAATCCAAATACAAGACTGAATTCACAAAATTTCGAAACAAGAGCAAAAGGGGTTTGGTTGAGAAATAAATAAAATATAAAGAAATTTGCCGGGTAGCTAGGAGCAAAAGGGTCAAAGGAAGCGTCGGGGTTCGAAGAAATTATACTCAATGTTTGCAAGAATATTATATAAAATATATTAAAACAAACTTTTAATCAATACAAATTGCGGTGGTAACAATTTAAATCCATACTCGAAGTCATAAGTCAATTTAAAGTACATTAAATTCAAACAATAAATTTTTAAACAAATTATAAACAAAGAATACACAATTTCAACATAAATGACAAAATAAAAAAAATAAAAATTCAGCCATGATTAACAAAAAAAGGGCACCTACAAGGGTAACAAAAAAGGTAACTGGGGAAAGCTAAAGGTGCATTATCCTTTTTTTTCTATAATAAAATAATTTTTAGGGGTTGGTAACGTTGGTAACGGGGAAGAATTTATTATAAAATTTAAAGAATAAAAGGGGAAAAAGGGTAACAAAAGGCAACACGTGGTTGAACAAGAGACATTGAAATAATTAATTATTCAATAAAATTTTAAATAAACTAATTTAATATTCAATTAATTATTATTCGAATTTCCAATAAAACCATTTTTAACCGAATTAATTCACAAAATTCAAACTCCAAAGCAAAAAAAGAAGGATCTCTTGTTCAGACACGAGGCCGGCTGAATTAAATTTATACTTTTAAATAATTTTATTAAACATTCTCTTTTGGATATAATTGAAAAAACTTACAATTAATTAAACCAAATAACCAAATTACAAAAATACAAAAATCAGAGTGGGCCTTTAGCAACGATTAATTCGGGCCTGATTGACAAGAGGTTTTCACTACGAAGAAAATTTGTCGAGAAAATTCTCCCTTATTTGTTTCATAAACAATACTCCTGGATAATAGTAAAAATTCCGAAATAATAATAAAGTTAATAAATCTCAGGGTATTATTATTATTTATAACAATTCTCAGGTTAGGTACAAGAAAAAGGTAATAATTTTCGAATTATTTCAAGCTAACTTGGGTGACTTAGTAGTTTCCGGTAAGCAGGGGAACGCGAAAACGGGAGAAACATAGCGAAGGCAGTAAGCCTCGAGGAATCATTTCTCTGTAGAAAAGGGAAAATTCTCCTTAAATCGTACGAAAAGCGGAGAAATGATCACCGACGAGAGGGGAAATCTGCTTGCAGGTTGACCGTCGAAGGTCGTTTCCAATGATTTCACCAAAATTAGAAATCTTCCGAGAGTACGAAAAACAGTAGTTTACAAAGGCGGAGCAACAATTAATATTAATATTTTTAAATTAAATTTTACAAAATAAACAGAGTAAAATTTTAAAACTTTGTTGTGATTATTATTATTGTTTATAAAATAATTTGTTAATCATCGATTATGTTAAAGTTTATTATGAAAATTGCAAATTTTATTATAAAAAAATTTGCAGCGTCATACAGTATCGGTATATAATAATTTAGCTTTATTAGAAAATGTCTTTTTAATAAAGTTATAATGAAAATCATGGAGATAAAGTTTTGAAATATCAAGAATTGTAAACCGAATATAAATGGGTTTATTAAAATTAATTTAGAGCTTATTCATTTCTATTATAACTAAGTCGTCATCGAAAATTTGGCAACTATGAAAATTTGGTTTAGTGATAAGAGCTTTCGCACCATATCTGCCTTCCCATTTTGTAACAATTCTAATATCTTTATGTTTTCTAATGTTTTCCATTGTTTTCCCAAAAACAGAATTATTCATTAATTTGTAAAAGTTTTCTTCAAATACATTTGTGGAGTTTTTTCTGTACTCAGTATTTAAATCAATATATTGTTTAAGCCATTGTGATTGTTTAAATTTTAATACTCTATAAATTTTTTTTAATTCCATTCCCAGGTGCAAATAATATTTAAGGTTTTTATAATGAATAACGTATTTTGTTTTTGGAAACAAATGAGGAATCAATTTTGGTAATTTACTACCTACAGCAGGGGGAATAAAATGTTTCAGACATAAGGGTAAATCTTTATGCAAATTACGAATCTCATCAGGATATTCTAAGTCAACTTCTAAAATATATCCATAAGGTGAATCATCCTCAATTTTGAGTACATATAATAAATTTGATTCCCATTGAAAATAAGAATAAGGTAAAAAATCGCATATTGCTGCACCATATAAATTATTTATGTCAAAATACATTATATAGGATTCTTCAATTTCTGCATTAAAATCTTGACCCATGAATCGATTATTGGCTATTGCGTATCTATTTGAACATTGTGAAATTCCTCCACGAATACCTTTTTCTATAAAGAACAGCATTTCAATATCCTGTAATAATTCTAACTCTATTTTCGTAAAATTCAACATTGCATCAAAAGCAAGTCCTGGAGCTGTGAAATAATGTAAGGGGTCTAATTTGTATGCAGATAAGCACGTTTTTCAAAAATTTTCAAAAATATCAGCCAAAAGTAAAACGTCGGTTTTTAAATATAAATCTGAATATTCTCCCAAATTATTCAAATCAAATGTTTTCCACACTTCGCAGGCATGTTTATAATCCTCATTTCATGTATTTGAATTATTTAACTCTGAAAAAAATTCTTCTATTGGTGGTACATGTTTTTCTTCCAATTTTTGCCAACTATTAATATATTCGTATGAAAGAACTCCCTTTCTATTCAGTAAATTAAACTCAGCAATATTTCTACAATGTTTTGCAGTAATATTTTTATCATCATTACTTAAAAAACTGGTTAATTTATCTAAGCTACTAGGCAGAAATCTAAAAGAGTCTATAAATCTGAAATTTACATTCTTCCCATCTACATGTTTTGTCCTTCGAAACTAGTACATAATTCTTTTATAAAAAAGTGTGAATCATACCCCGATAAATTGTGAAAAACTACAGGTATTGAATGGAAATTTTTATAATTAATATCACAACCCTGATGAGCTGCACCCCTATATTTTCCAGAAAAATGGCAGTGATATTTATGTTTAATATCATTATCATTAAATAAATCTTCACATATATGACAAGTTTTCGCAGTTTTAAATTCGAATTCTTGTTGAATTGATAAAGTTTTCATTGGCACTATAGTTTTTCCATATAAATCTACCGTGTCAGCAATATTTATTAATTTTTGCATAAACCATGCAACACAATCCTCTCTTCTATAACTTTCAAAACAGGATAATGAATCGTCAAAATCACATCTATATCAATAAAATCAGACTTTTGTCTGTACATTGTACGAAATTAATTTTTTCTAACATAATTTATTTATTTAAGCAACGGAGATTCCAAAAATGGTAACAGAAAATTTCCTGTCTGTATGTATGTATGTATGTATGTGTGTGTATGTATGTATGTGTGCAAAATTTTGTTCGCTTATAACTTGAAAACATCTTGACCGAATAAAGTAAAATTTGGCAATCTTTTAGGTATTGATCTAACTTAAAATATTAGCTATATTTGAAGAAAAAATATTGAGCTGAACAAAAGTTATGAATTTTTTCAAAAAGTTCAAAAAAAAATTTTTTTTCAATTTTTTCAGATTGGGAAAAATTTCTTAATAATATAAATAATTTTAAAGATATATAATATAAATATAATAATAAAAAAAAATTTTTATTAAAAAATAATACTAATATGAAAAAATTATGAATTTTCCAAAAAAAATTAATTTTTTTAATTTTGACATATTAAATTTTTTCAAAAAATATAAAATTTCCAGACTTTTATATTCTTGAATGTATAACTTTTAAACTTTCTGTAATTAAAAATTACATGTTATTTAGTCATATTTTAGCATAATTTTGAAAAATACTGTCCTATAACTATATCTGTAAGATGGAAGTAAGTATAAAAATGTTTTTAATATCAAGAAATTAAAAAATTATAATTGACAGACCAATTACTATCAAGCTTAATTCAGTAGTATTTTTGGGGTCTCTGATAAACTTTTGACGTGAAAATAATGGAATATGGAATTATTTGCTTATCTAATTAATAAAAAAAAATTTAATTGCAAAACTTTGAAAATATTAAAATATTAAAAAATATTAAAACATATAGAAAACATATTCCAACGAGCGTTGCATTTTATTTAAAACTAGCTGTCGTACCCGTCTTCGACGGGTTTTAGTTTCTTCAAATGCATTCAGTAGTGTGTCTACCAGTCTCGAAGGATGGGAAATAGTGGGGAATTTAATTTGACCGAAAAAAATAATAATTAGCTACCTTCATCTATTTCATTAAAAAAAATATTACTATTTTAAATCTGAGATTGACTTTTATCATCAAATAATTTTTTTAAATTTATTTAAATTCAGAAAACAATATTTGTCAATTATTTGTAGAAATTTAATTATAGTATTATAAGTAAATCCAAAATTTCCACTAATTTTTGGATTTATAGTTAAGTCGAATTCGAACTAATTGTATCATAATTGATAAAATCTAAAAAAAGACCTATATTGCAAGCTGAATTCACAGTTTTCCCGATTAAATTAAATTCCTGCATATTTACCGTTTTTCCAGTTGGTGGAACCCCTGTTGAGGGTATTGGTAAGAACAAAAACCGTCGAAGAGTATTTTCATAAAATAATTTAATTTTTGTAACCATTTCCACCTGGAAAAATTTTGACAAAGCTGGGAAAAACCGGATAGTTTGTTGAACAAAAATAATAATAGACACACTGTTTAACTTTTGCCTTTACAATGCTTAACCATTTTTATACTTACTTCCATCTTACAGATATAGTTATAGGACAGTATTTTTCAAAATCATGCTAAAATATGACTAAATAACATGTAATATTTAATTCCAGAAAGTTTAAAAGTTATACATTCAAGAATATAAAAGTCTGGAAATTTTATATTTTTTGAAAAAATTTAATATCTCCCGTTCTAATTAATATGTTAAAAAAAAAACTGTAATTAGAACGGGAGATATTAAATTTTTTCAAAAAATATAAAATTTCCAGACTTTTATATTCTTGAATGTATAACTTTTAAACTTTCTGTAATTAAATATTAGATGTTATTTAGTCATATTTTAGTATAATTTTGAAAAATACTGTCCTATAACTATATCTGTAAGATGGAAGTAAGTATAAAAATGTTTTTAATATCAAGAAATTAAAAAATTATAATTGACAGACCAATTACTATCAAGCTTAATTCAGTAGTATTTTTGGGGTCTCTGATAAACTTTTGACGTGAAAATAATGGAATCTGGAATTATTTGTTTATCTAATTAATCAAAAAAATTTTAATTGCAAAACTTTGAAAATATTTTAAAAAATATTAAAAAATGTAAAAAATAAAAAATGTAAAAAGTAAAATGTTTTGTTATTTTAATTTCAGATTTAACCTTTAGGGATGTTTTAACCCTTTAAGGACGGGAAGGACAGATTATTTAACGAAGATTCAAGGTCGTGGTTCTCTGTATTCACGTATGACAAAAATTTGTCAGGCACCATTCCTTAAGTATTTTTTTGCCCTCTTTCAGAATCCGTTATTGAAATTGCAAAGAAACTAAGTTTAAAAAAGTTGTCGCCATTTTTTACACAAAAACACGAAATTTTAAAAGTTTTTTGTCAACAAATTTTTTTTTCATAGACTAAAAGTTAATATATAAGCTGCTCACCTAAAAATATCGCGTCCGCAATACCCAAGCTTTGACAATGTGAAACGCGTTTTAAAAAATTTCAAGATGGCAGTTTTAAAATGGCGGTAGAAGAAATTTTTTCAAATAATAAAATTTTATTTTCCAAAAACAAAAAAAATTTTTTTTTATACTTCCCAGCGGGCACAAAGACAAAAAACGTTCTTTGAACGTCTCTAGAACGTTTAATGTCTGCCAATTTAAGTTTTAAGAACGTCCGAACGTTCCAAAAATGTTTCAGAACGTTCGGACATTCTTAGAACGTAAATTGGCAGACATTAAACGTTCTACAGACGTTCAAAGAACGTTTTTTGTCTTTGTGCCCGCTGGGTTATTATCCAAATGTTTTTGGGTCGCTGATTACGAATATGATGTCAGTTTTAAAAAATTCAAAATGGCGGATCCAATATGGCGGCGAAAATTTTTGAAAATTTGTCGTAGTCTTTTAAAATTCATCACTCGAGGGTTTTTGGGGTCGCTGATTACGAATCTGATGTCAGTTTTTACAAATTCAAAATGGCGGATCCAATATGGCGGACAAAATTTTTGAAAATTTGTTGTAGTCACTTAAAATTCGTCACTCGGGAGTTTATGGGGTCGCTGATTACGAATCTAATGACAGTTTTTAAACATTCAAAATGACGGATCCAATATGTTGGACAAAGTTTTTAAAAATTTATTGGTTTAGCGAGAAGTTCATTACTCGAGAAATGCTGGTATCTCTGATTAGAAATCTAATGTCTATTTTTCAAAATTCAAAAAGACGGTTCAATTTAGAGTTTGAATTTTAAAGATTTTTACGTTCTTTGGCCGTCATAATATTATGATGTTTCCGACTCTATCCGCGAGGAGGTAAACGTGAAATGAAGAGTCTTATTTTTTTGTATTTTAATTTTTTTAATTATCTTTATGATTATCATCCCACCTTATCAACCAAAAAACTTTTTTAAAACTTTACAGGACCGCAATGCCTCGACAGACTTTTTACAAATAAAAAGAAACATACAATGCTCTTAAAGCAATGATTAAACTCTATAAAACCCAGCACAAGTTCACAAAATTTTAGAAACATTTCGTGAAAATAAAAATATTTGGCCTTTATGTAAAGTGCTGAATTCATTAAGAAGATGATTAAATTTTACGAACGATAATTATTGCGGGACAGAAGCAGAAAATAATAATGTATTGAGTAATTCTGCTTTGTATAATATATTGAGCATTGTACTAAAAATAATAGGATGTTTACTACTGTTGACTGCTCCCAAACAATGGCTTAATTATCACATCTTCTATGATAATTTCGTTTGTACCCCTAACCAATTTTAAGTGACAAAGAAGAATTTCAAAAATTTTGTCCACTATTTTGGATTCGCGATTTCCAATTTTTAAAATCCGACCTCAGATTCGTAATCAGCGACGCCAAAAATCCCCGAGTAACGAGTTTTAAGTGACTACGACAAATTTTTAAAGATTTTGTCCAACATATTGGCTCCGCCATTTTGACTTTTTAAAAACTGACATCAGATTCGTAATCAGCGACCCCAAAAACCCTCGAGTGATGAATTTTAAGTGACTACGACAAATTTTCAAAAATTTTGTCCTCCATATTGGATCCGCCATTTTGAATTTTTAAAAACTGACACCAGATTCGTAATCAGCGACCCCAAAAACATTTGGATAATAAGTATCAAAAAAATTAATTTTTTTTTGTTTTTGGAAAATAAAATTATATTATTATTTGAAAGGGTTAAGCATTGTAAAGGCAAAAGTTAAACAGGGTGTCTATTATTATTTTTGTTCAACAAACTGTCCGGTTTTTCCCAGCTTTGTCAAAATTTTTCCAGGTGGAAATGGTTACAAAAATTAACTTTTTTTCATGAAAATACTCTTCGACGGTTTTTATTCTTACCAATACCCACAACAGGGGTTCCACCAACTGGAAAAACGGTAAATATGCAGGAATTTAATTTAATCGAGAAAACTGTGAATTCAGCTTGCAATATAGGTCTTTTTTTAGATTTTAGCAATTATGATACAATTAGTTCGAATTCGACTTAACTATAAATCCAAAAATTAGTGGAAATTTTGGATTTACTTATAATACTATAATTAAATTTCTACAAATAATTGACAAATATTGTTTTCTGAATTTAAATAAATTAAAAAAAAAATTATTTGATGATAAAAGTCAATCTCAGATTTAAAATAGTAATATTTTTTTTAATGAAATAGTTGAAGGTAGCTAATTATTATTTTTTTTGGTCAAATTAAATTCCCCACCATTTCCCATCCTTCGAGACTGGTAGACACACTACTGAATGCATTTGAAGAAACTAAAACCCGTCGAAGACGGGTACGACAGCTAGTTTTAAATAAAATGCAACGCTCGTTGGAATATGTTTTCTATATGTCCCAGAAATAAATTTATTTTTCTTATTAATAGGTTCTAACATACTTTCAGTATCGGCATACAATACAAAAGGAACCTTTTCTTTAAATCTAAAATTTTTAAATTTCAAAATACTGTCGATTTCTGTTGGTAAAATAACTTTACATTTATTTAATTTTAAACAATCAGATTTATGTTTGAGTAATGAATTTTCTTGATTAAAATGAATTAAACATCTATCACACAAACAAAGTTCGATTATTATGATTTGTAATTTGTGATTTTACCAATTGCGATAAATTACGAATCCAGGCAAAGTGATAGTTAATATTATTATTTGTAAACTTATTAATATCATTCGTATCATACGTATCCATTGTATGAGAAATTTCCATTTTTTTATCATCAATAAATGGATGGTATCTTTTTTAGAAAAATTTTTACATAAATAAAGAGGGACAATCTCTTCCTAATTTTTTCCAACCTTTTCTAAACCATAAATATTTATTTTTAAACTATTCATTTTTTCAAATTAAGAAACATCTTTTAACTTTATAGGAAAACTTATTCCCTCATATTTTAAAATATTTCTAAAATCAGGATATGAACTGATTAAATTTGCATTGATTTTAAACGGGATACAAAGCTGCTATTATTGACCAAAGAAAACAATGTTCATCACTATTTTTTATATTCACAACAGCCTTTTTTCCCTAATAAATTTCGGTATTTCAATATTTTCAGAACATCCTACTTGAATCGGAGCATATCTATTAAAGTTTACCATTAAATTTAAAATCCCTTTTAATGACCAACCTAACTTTTTTTCATTAAATTCTTTAATTTCTTTAAGAATATATTCATTCATTTTATTTAAAATAGAATCTAGGTCTGAAAAGAGCAAAATAATTTCATTTTTTGTATTAAAAGATTTTCTTTCTTCTATATTTTCACCACTATCTACAGTTATGAAATTGCCAATTAATACAAAATTTATTTTCAAATTGCTATTATTTTGCAAAGCATTTTTCAAAAAGTTTAATAAATCTTTATGTTTTAAATAAATTACTGTATTAGTTCTAATTCTATTCTCAAATGCTGTCTCTAAATTTTCCCATTTTATTATTTTTTTTCAATGTTGCCTCCTCCTTTTTTAATTTCTATAAATCTTTGATAAATGGTTCTTAAAATCACAACTGTTGTTATAATATTTTTTCCTTTACTTACATTAATACATCTGTCTCTCAGAAGTTTATTTAAATAGTGAATATTTTTCACTCCTAATTTAATCCATTTTTCCGATTCTTGTAATAATTTCGTTTTATTTCTAATATTTTTCACTATATTATAAGCGTTTTGCATAATATTAATTAGATTTGAAAAATTCACGGTACCAATTTTTTTTAAATTTATTTCTTTATTGAAAAGAAATTTTTTTATTTAAAATCGCGCACAACTGCAATGTATCTAGAGCAAATATTCAATAGTGACTAATAATTTTTAAACAATCACCCCACCTTTTATACTCTTTTTTAAGCTTAAATAAAAAAACAATTCTGAGAAATAGTTTAAACAATTTTTATGCATAGCATTCTTTTCCAACGATTTATAAAAGTGTTATCATAATTTGACTAATGTTTTAATTCCATGCAAAAATAATTTTCGTATTTTTTATATAACGGTGTTTCGTTTCATTATCACCTAAAATACAAAAACATAAGATATTAAAAAGGCAATCAGTGAAGAAGAAGTAATAATTAGGAGATAATCAACATGAGAGAACAATGGAATAAAAAACATTACAAGATTATCGAAAATAAAGATCCTTTCGCTTAAAGATCAATTTGATTGTTGACAAAATTTCATTCTTTATTTTTGCGCTTTGGAATTTGAATTGCGCTATCACAAAGAATTGTACTCCCTTTAAAAAAACAGGATGCATAAAAAAATATGTATTGCGCAATTTATGCTAATTTAAAAAAAATTTTGCGAAGTAATTAAAACCTACATTCCTTAAACCAAAAAAAAATTTCACCATGACAAAAAAATGCACCCGTAATAAAAAATATATACTATATTATACTATACTGTACTATATTATATTATATTATTATGTTAGGAATAAATGTAAAAAGAAACAAACAATATATATATATATATATATATATATATATATATATATATATATATATATATATTAATTTCTCTTGAAATTGCATCTCGTTCATTGCACTTTCTTCCATTTAAAAAAATTGTTAATAAGAATAAACTTAATTGAGAAATTATAGACGATCTAAAGTCTAAGAACGATAATTACAAACTAACGTATAATTAGGGCCCAAATAATTCAGTAATATATAAATGACAAAAACAATAGTATTATTTTTAATTAATTCTATCAATATTATGTTGTTTATTTTGTACATGCTATATTACTAAATCTTAATCAATTACAATTTTCGGTTACTGTAAATAATATTTTCATATTTTAAATATTGAGTATTGCGACTTTCAATACATTTTTCTATTTGCCGGAAACATCTTTGGCAGTATGTAAACTGCCTAGGCACTTTGCTTATTACCTGTTTTCATACATTCAAATTTAGGTATTTTACTAACTGACCGCAGTTTACAAACTGCCTAGGTAGTTTGCATACTGCCGGATTTTGATATCTGCCTACGACATATATATATATATATATATATATATATATATGTCGTAGGCAGATAGCATAATCCGGCAGTAGGCAAACTGCCTAGGCAGTTGGCCAACCGCTGGCAGTTAGCAGAATGACTGGTTTAAAATGAATTCAATTAGTCATTTAGTCAACTGCCTAGGCAGTTTGCAAACTGCCCAAGACGTTTCGGGCAATTAGAAATGGATAATAAAAATCTTATTTATTAGTCAAAATAAAAAAAATGTTCTTTATTATACACGTAAAGTAATTCACATTATTCCAAAATGGGAAAAAGAAGAAGACATATTGAAAAATCTAAATACTGTAATAAATGATATTAAAGGGAATATTGTAATTAATTTCTTATTATTATTTGTTAGAACAGTTTGCTGTCTTATGACACCTAGATCCACACAATATTTTTGCTTTAAAGCAAGAGCATCGATTTATTTTGCATTGATTTTTTGCCGGTTTGCAAAATTGAATTTTATTAACTGGATGAATAAGACGCACCTGAAATTTGCAAACGACTTTTCGAAACTAAAATAATATTTGATGAATTTTGTAGTTAAATCGTTTTCGAATTTAAGGCCCTAATATTTTATTTATATAATGTAAGAAAACAACAATATTCTTTTGAATAACTTCTTATATTTGTTTACTTTGTACATGCCAATAACAAATGTTAATAAATTACAATATTTCCTTTAATATCATTCATTACAATATTTCGATTTTTGAATATATCTTCTTTTTTTCTAATTGCCTGAAACGTCTTGGACAGTTTGCAAACTGCCTAGGCAGTTGACTAAATGACTAAATGAATTCATTTTAAACCAGTCATTCTGCTAACTGCCAGCGGTTGGCCAACTGCCTAGGCAGTTTGCCTACTGCCGGATTATGATATCTGCCTACGACATATATATATATATATATATATATATATATATATATATATATATATATATATATATATATATATTGTTAAAAATCCACCTGTTTCAAAACTACTTCACTTGTTTGAAACCTGCTCTACCTGTTTTATAAGTATTATAATTTTGGGCATTTAAGAATAAAGGGACAATGCCTACATTGTGCTACTGTTTGGCACTTGTTAATCCCTGACGCTGCGGGTGAGGCATAGACTTGAGATTTATTACCCACAATATTTTCTCATACTTACAATTTTATGACCCAAAATATTTTCCTGGCGTTTACTACTACTCGAGACACTTTTCTTTAAACCAAATAAAATTTTTTATAATTTTTTATAAATATTAATAATTTAATATTTTTATTGTTAAATTCATATTTTTTATTCTTTTGCGATTTCAACCATATGTTGTTTTTATTTTTTTTGTTCAAATTTAAAAAGAATTGATAAGATTGCGTCATCACAAAAGAATGCACCCTTCACGAAAAACTGAATGCATTCAAAAAAAGTTGCGCAATATTGTGCAATTTTTGCAAAATAAAATATCGGTAAAGATTCCTTCTATCCAGAACCATCTTTGCCTATCTACTTAGCAGCACTACAAACACATAAAGTACTGAAAGTTGACAAAGACTGTTCCTGAATAACAAATTTGATATAGGAAAAAATCTGTCACCGATTCAGATTGTAATATTTTTCTAACGAAATAGTTAATGGTTACTAATTATTAGTTTTTCCCAGTAAAATTTAATTCCCGGTGGGTAGACACTCTACCAAATATATTAGCAAAAACTAAAACCCGTCGAAAACGGACCTGACAGCTAGTTATATTATAATATTGTATATAAATATCTTTTTTTAATAAAAATACAAGTTCTATTGTGTAAAAATTGAAAAAAAGTGAAACGCCATTTGTTGAAAATTATAAAAAATAGTCGATTTGAACGATCGGAAAAACGTTGAAAATCAAAATAACTAAAATTTTTATTGTGATAATCTTGTTGCATGATATCTAAACTATTGAAATATTGCATTACAATAGTTAAATGTGGTGTACACTCTTTAAAGAAAGAGTTTTTTAGGAACACCATTTCGGTGTTTTTGCCAATCTGGGCCTCGGCGCGTGGAACGCCATTTGGAACGCCCTGCCAGTGAAGTGGTTAAATTCCCTGTTCACCTTTTTAATATAATTAAATTAAATCATTAATTTTTAAAAACTTAATAATTTTTTATAAATCTCATTTAAAGATTAAAATGTTTAAATATATACTATTGATTCTATTTTGAGGACATGTGTGTAATTTAAAAGTAAGCACTTATCTTAATTTTTCTTTATTAATTAAATACCCTGTCGGCACAGAACATGAGGAACAATTTTAAATCGTTTCATGTTCGGTAAAGGACATGTAACGTTCTAAAATCGTTTTAGGATCGTTCTTAAAATGTAAGGCGATTTTTGTGTCCAATAGGTTAGCAAATGGTACGCTCATAAGCGCGTGGAATGTGGTATTCTATTTATTATTATTATGCAAATTACTAAATCAATAATTTTTTTAAGATTAAGTATTAATAATTTTGTTGATTGCTATTTATTTAATTTCTTTAAATAATCTTCTGCATTTATAAATAAGGCCAATTTTTTTTATTGAATTATTGCTAATAACAAATAATTATTGAACTAAAATAAAAAATTCTTTAAGAAACTTTTTTCAATTAATTAGCCTTAAAAATTTTATTAGAAATAAAAATTGTTAAAAAATAGCTACAGTGCCGCTCAATAACTTTTGCCCACCCTACAGCGATTGAAGACTTTAAAAAAAGTTTTGTATTTTGTTTACTATTGAAGTTACAAAACTCAAAAAAATATTGTTTGAAAGCTCATTTCCTCATCTTTAACATTACATAAAATCAAAATTGAAAACAAATTTTGTTAATGAGTAAATAATGTTATTGCAAAATAAAATTTTCCGTTTTTTTTGTTTTTTTATGTGATACAGTTTTATTAGAAATCATCACAATTTAATGCCAGACATATCATTTAAAAGCTAGTTTTATCACCTTTAAAACGCATTTTTCAAAATTTTTATACGATAATTTTTAAGAAAAATATGATCCTTTGTTTAAAAAATCAGCCATTTTTTTCAATTGTTGATATATCAAAAACAATTACTTTAGGAAAAAAATTTTAAGAACATAAATTGTTCCTTTCTGTGTATAGAAATTAAAGAAATTATTAAAAAAATTTTGTTTAGAAAAAATTTTTTTTATTATTTTTTGAAAAAACAATATTTTTTTGAACTTTGTAACTTCAATTGTAAACAAAATACAAAACATTTTGTAAAGCCTTTAATCGCTGTAAGGTGGGCAAAAGTTATTGAGCGGCACTGTATATCTATTATTAACAGTTTATTTCATAAAAAATATATTTAAATTGAAAAACTTCGTGTTTCAATAAAGTGAATGTAGATGTGCTTATTTTTTAAGGAAAGTGATGTAGATTTTAATGAGATTCTTGACGCCGAAACACACTTTGTACTTGGGCTAAAGTCCATCAGGAAAGTAGCCTCTACAATAAGCTCGAGTTCTTTATCTCAAATAGCATATCTACGTAGTTAGGCTATGTTCATCAGCAAATTACTGGTCAAACGACCTGAAAACCTCATAAACCTGTAGATAGACTATTTAAGATCAGGATTTGAAGAAAATCGATGCAGATCGTATTTTTTAGTAAAATTAACTCAAAAATTAATTAAAATTAATAATTCTAATTAGTATAGAAAAATTACAAAAAATACAAATTCAACTGTATAAAAAACTCCTTTTTAATAAAAAGTGTAAATATAGTGTATTTAAATCAAGATGACAGTATTTAATGAGAGTAAGTATATTCATATAATATATTTCCTGTGATATTTAGAAGTGAAAGTGGAGCATCTAATACTGACTAGCAAAGTTCACTAGTGCCGAGTATGACTTCTTCCTTTTTTTGCTATTGCTGAGCTTGGCATTCCAGCATAGGGGACTTCCATAAACCACGTGGTCCCATGTTTTTGAAATTTTAACCCCCCTTCCCCATGTGTCATGCTGTTACATATATTAGCGCCATTTTAGGATTAAAATAAACCATATTTTGTATAACGTGAGTTGGTACAGATATGATAATTTTTCTCCTGTTCTTCGCTCTCGTCAATTTGAAATCAGTTAATATGACATTCTCTGCAGGTAGTGTAATAAGTTATTTGAAGATTTTTTCTCTATTTATAAAGAAGCTGTGCCTATGCGAGTGACGTTCCAATTCGTTGGCATGAGAAAATTTTTGAAATATCGAATTTTCGTAATAAATGTGCACATCAAAACCGAACAAATTTTTGACACTTCATACATTATTACAAAGTGTTCTGTGAAATTTATACCAATAAATGTACTCAACACGTGCTACTCCAATTTGCGGTTTAAGCTCCGACGGTATATTGACCGCAAACTGGTCCGTTATTGAATGGACTAGTCAGTCGCAAAAATAATAAAAAATTTTTGAAAGATTAATACATTAAATTTATCGAGTATATTAACATTTTTGTGACAATATTCCGACGATATAAGAATGTCTGTTAAACAAAATTGTGATATTATTTCCATTGACGAAATATCTATTTAAATAATAGTTATTGTGAAATTTGTTACAAACTACGGGACAATTAACGCACTCAACTAACTTCGTGGACATAAAACTATAATTTGCAATAAATGTTCATGAAACAGACAATTTAACAAAATATTTTAGAAAAAAAAAATTTTTAAACAAATTATTAAAAAAATAATTTTTAAATAAACAATTTTTTGAAACGTGCCATTTTTATTTTTTTAATAATCATTATTATTCCCACTTATCGATTCCCACTTATTTCTCGACTATTTTACAAACAGAAAATCGATGGAGGGTCTGAAACTTTAGGAGATATTTAATTTTTTTTGTCCTTGCACGCAACCGTAAAGAGCGCATTTTCCGGCTATACTCTATATACAAAGTAATGTTCCAAATCACCTGTAAATCGTAAATTTTAACTGAATTCAATTTTTCTTTTTGGAGATTGTTAGGCTATAAATTCAAAAGAATACTGTGCAATTTTTAAATTTATATTTGTTTAAACAAATTATTATTATTGCTGTTAATTACTAACTTTTTAAATATTGTACCTAGAGAAAGAACAATAATTTATTTAATTATTAATTAACTTATAATTAGTGTTGGTAAAATTTCTCCTAATTATATTAGTTTTCTTTCAAAAAATTTAAATTTTTGTAAGTAAACAAAAAAAAATAAAAAAATTTAAAAAAAAAAATAAACTTAGTTAAAAAATTGTTTAAATAATTCTTAACAACAATTATATTTAATATTAATTGTATTACTTTCCTTTCTAAAAGTTTATTTTACTTAATTTTGTGAACTCAATAAAGTGTTCTTGTTTTTAATGTCTCCAAAATATTTAAATTCCAAAAGCTTTAAATGTAGGTAATTTGTTTTTTATTTAATATTTATAACCATGATAAACAAATAATTATAAAGTCGTTTTCATAATTTTCATTTGCATGTGTTCTGTGACAATTTCTCAATCAAAGAACTAGAAAACAACTCTTTTTTGGCATGGAGCTACCCAGATTAAAATTGAAAGAACAATTAAAAGTTAATTCATTTAGAAATAAATTATTATTCTTATTTTTGTTTGAAATATAATTTTATTTTTAATGTAAATCTGCTTATCAAAAAAGTTTGATAAATTTGCATGTTTAGAAAAAACTGCATCTTTTAAGTATACTATTCTGTAAATGGTTAGTAATTAACAAGAATAATTTGTTTAAATTTTGCTTAAACAATAATATTTATAATTTACAGAAAGTGAATTTATCATTCGGTTTACAAATATTAAATGAGAAGAAGCTATCAATTTTCCGAATCAAATGTAACAAATAATTAATTAAATCTCTATAAGCTCATGGGCTTCATATGTAAATGTTCTGTATTCTATAAATCATAATCGCCTTTGAATTACCATCTTACCATCTTACCATCTTATCTTACCTTACCATCTTTATGAAACTTCCTGCGTTATCATCAAAATAATGTAGGAAGTGATAGTATATTTCAAGGAACTTGGAGAATCTCGGGGTGCATGTAGCTCAGTGGTCAGAGCAGTTTACTGGCAATAGAAAGGTCGTGGTCTCGTATCCCACCATGCTAACGCTTTTTTCTAAGTTCTTTGATAATTTTGAAATTATTAATTAATTTCGAAAATATTTTTCTGATTAAGCAGGTTTCTGTATTATGGCAGCTGTGTTGTCGATACATATGAAGCCCATGAGCTTATAGAGATTTATTTAATTATTTGTTATATTTGATTCGGAAAATTGATAGCTTCTTCTCATTTAATAATAGTTATGTTTTAAATTTGCATCGGTATTTATGTTAGGTCCGGTAAATTGCAAAATTAGAAAAATACACCTCTCTAGGTACAATATGTAAAAAGTTAGTAATTAACAATAATAATAATAATTTGTTTAAACAAATATAAATTTAAAAATTGCACAGTATTCTTTTGAATTTATAGCCTAACAATCTCCAAAAAGAAAAATTGAATTCGGTTAAAATTTACGACTTACAAGTGATTTGGAACATTACTTTGTATGTGGATTATAGCCGGAAAATGCTTTTTTAAGGTTGCGCGCAAGGAAAAAAAACTCAATATCTCCTAAAATTTCATAAGTTGTTTGAGATATATCCTTCCATCGTTTGTTAATGTTGAAATTATATATGATCTCGGGAAGGTAAGATTTGAATAAAAAATTCAAAAGTGTGTCGTTAAAAGAGCAAGGGGACGTTTCGTTGGCTAGGGTTTGCCAACCTCATCAGGCTAAAATTTTATTAAACAGATAGGTTACACATCAGTATTTCTTTGGAAAGGTCTAAAAGCACTATTTCTATAAATAAACAATAATGATATACCTAAATTTCGTTAGAACATCGAACACATGCTAACACGTCAAAGATTAAAATTTTGTCAAAATATAATAAAAAATCACTCCTTACTTAAAAGAATAAAATTCAAGATCGAGAGAAAACATTCTCACACAGCGATTCACTGTCAACTGAAAAGAAATTTAATTATCTTATAAAGTCAAACCAGGAAACACGTGAGAGAAGTCAACGAACCAAAACATCAACACATTCTTAAATGAGGTACAATATTGATTTATTATTTTCTCTATGGACACGAGTCCATGCGTCTAAGTAAAGGAAAGAATGTATTGTTTAAGGTGAATATATCTTCCTTTCTGTTGATAGTAGAATGATTTGTTTTTATATGGATCATTTCAGATATTCGTCGTTTTTTAAAATTAGGTTCATTATCCAATATTTTTTGTATTTTCCCAATCAAAATCATGGTTAAAATTTAAACGATGTCGATAGACCACAGAATTATCATTTACTTTTTTATGTTCGTTAATGCGAGTTTGTAGTGATCGTTTTGTCTCTCCTATATAAGTTGCTGGGCAGTCTTTACAATCAAACTTATATACGACATTCGTTTTATCCCATTTTTTAGTTATATCTTTTCCCAATTTTATAATAGAATTAGAGTTTTTGTTGACGATGGGAATAGAGGTACAATCAAATTCCCTAAGAACATTTGACAACTTAAAGAAATATTTTTCAATAAAGGGTAAAGCCACCTTGGGGATTTGACTATATATACTAACTCTATTTTGATCGTTATTATTTTCATTCAAATGTTTTATTTTGTTCATTCTGATACTAATATGTTTTTCAATCAAATCTAAAGGATAACTATTGTTTTTTAGAATTTTTCTAATTTTCTTCAAGTTGTTAAAATGGAATTTTTTATTGGATAATGAAATGGCTCTATCAACTAAGTTGTACACAATATTCTTTTTTTGTTGAATTGGATGATCTGAAAAATAATTAATTAGTCTGTCGGAAGAAGTAGGTTTTTGATACCAGTCAAAACGACACACTTTTAACGCTTTTAATGCTCTTTTAACGACACACTTTTGAATTTTTTATTCAAGTCTTACCTTCCCAAGATCATATATAATTTCAACATTCCTAAAATTTCAGACCCTCCATCGATTTTCTTTTTGTAAAATACTCGTGAAATAAGTGGGAATCGAATCATTATTATTGAAAAAAATAAAAATAGCACTTTTCAAAAAATTGTTTATTTAAAAATTATTTTTTTTAATAATTTGTTTAAAAAAATTTTTTTTTTCTAAAATATTTTCTTAAATTGTCTGTAAACAATACTGCCGTACAAAATAAAAAAGTCTATAACTACCATTTGTTTTTAAGTTAATGTTAGCTTGTTCGTCTACAGCAATATCAACCTTAAAGCAAATGTTAGTTATAGACTTTTTTGTTTTGTACGGCAGAATAAGCATTCCCTGAAAATTTCATTAAATTTCATTCTTTTCCCTTAAAGATACACCATTTTCAAAATTTCAAAAAAAAATTTAAAATCCTCGTAAATCCAAAATTTTTGAAAATCGAATTGAGGCTCTTTACTGGATTGTATTCTACTTCAAAATCTCGAAGTTTCAACAAAATCGAAGAACTAGGGTACAACTTTGATTTTTTAGGCATGGAGCTACCCATTTGCATTTCCAAACAAATCGTTATGAAAATATTCAACGTTTGAAGATTACATGTATTTGATGGAAATGGTGAAGGAGTGAGTTAAAGTATGAGAGAATAAGTGAATGAATTAGAAAAAGGTTTAATAGAATAGAAAGAAAAGTATATAACAATTTCAAATAATACAAAATTGGAACATTTGTAATTAATATGAATAGCGATTCATTTTATTAATTTCGATGAAATGTATACGTTATATATGTTAAGGCCATTGTCGATTATTGGGCATTGTTGACAATGCTAACAGCTACTGGGAATTTTTAACAAAATTTAGTAAAATGTGACAGTGCCCTGGCAATGCACACTTGCACTTATTTTGTACCGATTCTGTTTAAATTTATTTATAATTTATTAAGGGAGAATTCTGTTCTAGAAATTTAAAAAAATCGATTTTATGCATATTTTCAATGTTTTTGAATTCAGAATATGTCGTTAACAGGATTTTTTAATTTTCGAATTGTTTTCGGAGTTGCAGCAAATATTGTTCCATGACGCTTAAAACGCTCGTGTACATAGGTGGGACTTTTTTAACACATCGTTAATTCGGGCAATGACTTTGAAAGATTTTGATAGAACTTGTTCCTTTAGAGTTTTTGGGGTCGCTGAGTACGAATCTGTTGTCCGTTTTTATAAATTCAAAATGGCCAATCCAATATGGCGGAAGATATTTGTAAAAATTGATCGGATTCACTTGAAACTTGTTACTTGGGGATTTTTGGGGTCGCTGAATACGAATATGATGTTACTTTTAAAAAAATCAAAATGGTGAATCTAATACAGCGGACGAGATTTGAAAAAATTCATCGGATTCACTTGAAACTCGTTACTGGGAAGGTTGTCGGGATGGTTGTCCAATGTTAATTTTTCAAAATTCCAATATGTAATAAATTTAAAAAAAAATTTCACCTATGTTGTATTTGCTATTTTAAATTTTGAAAAAGGACAACCTGACAACCCCCCTCCCCCCAGTTACGAATTTCCAGTGAATCCGATGAATTTTTACAAATCTCGTCCGCCATATTGAAGCCACCATTTAAAATTTTTAAAAAGTGTCATCAGATTCGTATTCAGCAGCCAAAAATCTTCAAGGAACTATTTTGTTTGATTATTTTAACCTTATTGTTTAAATATAAATGATTATAAACGAAAAAGAGGTATTTTTGCTTGGGCTCTTTTGTGTAAAACTTTGAACGCTTTTTTCTCGAATCTACTTTTTTGAATTGGTCGACATGATATGTCAGAATCTACTTGACCGATTTGCTTCAAATTTTGCAGAAATGTTCTTTCTAAAGCGATCAGCTTAAAATTTACAGGGTTTCTTTACAGATATAATAGCTAGTTTCTAGAAAAAAAATTTTTTCTTAAAACCATTCGTTTACAAACCAGATAATATAGTACACTAACAAATTTTTCTTTGCTTTTGATTTAAGTTAAGGTGTTCCCGTTTTATAGTGCACACAAATGTTAATATTTTTTCAGTTTTAAAGTGGCTAAAATTTCATGACAACATGTACTGTCAGGTACAATGTATATTATTTCAATAAAGTTTTAATGAGAATCTTAAAAACAATTATGTAAATAACTCTTTTTTTGTTGGTCGAAAAGGTATGTAACCCTTTAAGTGGCATTTTTAGTGAATAACGAAAAGAAACAAGTTGTGAATTAAGATGTTCATTACATGAACATTTTGCTTTCCCCTTAACGATAAGCAAACGATAACTCGAAGAGGTTTCAACGAATTCGGCTGAAAATTGCTAGGCATATTTATCATAAAAATATCTCAAAATAGATTGATGGACATTAAAAAATCTATATATTTTTTTTAAATTCAATAGTGAAGTTAATATATAATAAAATATTATTCTTTGCATCAAGACGAATCGATTGGTATATATAAAGTATAAATTGTATGAGAGTTTATAGAGTTAATGACAATTAAAGCAGAAAAATTACCTTGTTTTATAAAAATTTAGTTCTTTCATCAAAATTATATTCCAGTACAATAAAATTTTACTCATTTTTTCCGATAATCTTATCCGTTGCATTAAAACGGATCGATTGGTATATATAGAGTATATATTGTATTTGAATTTATAGATTTAAACATAATTAAAATAAAAAATTCGCACTTTTATTAGAAATTTATTTCCTTCTTAAAAATCATGTTGCCTTATAATAAAATGTTAGTCTTGACTTAAAAACAAACTAATAGAGTCTAACATTTCAAAATTTAAGTTAATTTCTTTTAAATAAAAAAATAAAATTTTATTGTACAATAAAATATTTCCGAAAGTTTTCGATGAAATTTAATAAAATTTAGAAGGCTTATACTTGACATCATGTTTCTTCTGACTATCACATAAAAAAAAACAAAAAAAATTTTTTGCCCAAAAAAAGTCAAAAAAAAATTTTTGAAACCGTTTTAATTTAATTAATAAAATACTCCTTATAATTTCACCTTTCATTTAAAAAAAGAAAATCGATGGAGACTCAAATAGTTTTCGAGATATTGCAATTTTTGTGGAAGCGCGACCAGGTTTCAGTGTCAGCGATGCGATGTGTAAGTGCCCGGGAAGCCTAATTCTTACACTTTACTGTTCAAAATTGTCTAGAGCCTATAAATTTTATCCGATTTTGATTTTCTTGGTCTTAAATGAAAGGAGATAAATTTTCTAAGAGTTTCCCCTAAACTGTTGTTTCAATTATTAATTGTTTATATATTTTTATTTACTCAAAGTAAACAATTTACAAGAATTTTGAAAAAAATCATGTTTATTTTTTATTTTTCCATTCCTCATGATCGAAATCATTTTAAATTAGTCTAGTATGACCACCCGATAAATAATGATGCATATGCAATTTATTTAAATAATTTCGTTAATTAACAAATAGATAACTTTGGTTCATCTTAAAAAAAATTGTATTTCTTACAGATAAATTTATGTTTATTTAAGTAATTTATGTTTATTTTGTTACAAAATAATTTTAAAGTTAATAATTATCATTGTTATTAACATTTATTTAAAAAAATTGTATTTTTTAGAGACAAATTTATGCTTATATAAATAAGGATATAAGTAAGTAATAAAAAATTAATTAATTAATTTTTAATTTATATTTTATATAAATATAATTGTTAATAACAATGATAATTATTAACTTTAAAACTATTTTGTAAAAAATAAACATAAATTACTTAAATAAACATTAATTTATCTGTAAGAAATACAATTTTTTTAAGATGAACCAGAGTTATCTATTTGTTAATTAACGAAATTATTTAAATAAATTGAATTATGCATTATTATTTATCAGTTGGTCATACTAGACTAATTTAAATTGATTTTGATCATGAGGAATGGAAAAATAAAAAATAAACACGATTTTTTTCAAAATTCTTGTAAATTGTTTACTTTGAATAACAAAAAAATATATAAACAATTAATAATTGAAACAACAGTTTAGGGGAAACTCTTAGAAAATTTATGTCCTTTCATTTAAGACCAAGAAAATCAAAATCGGATAAAATTTGTAGGTTCTAGACAATTTTGAACACTAAAGTGTAAGAATTAGGATTCCCAGGCACTCACACATTGCTGACACTGAAACCTGGTCGCGCTTCCACAAAAGTTGCAATATCTCGAAAACTATTTGAGTCTCCATCGATTTTCTTTTTTTTAAATGAAAGGTGAAATTATAAGGAATATTTTATTAATTGACAAGAAAACTCAAAAATCGGTCCCGCTCGGGCAAAACGATTTCAAAAAATTTTTTTTGACTTTTTTGTTTTTTTATGTGATAGTCAGAAAAAACATGATGTCAAGTATAAGCCTTCCAAATTTTATTAAATTTCTTTGAAAACTTTCGGAAATATTAAGATTTAAAAAAATTATAACAAAAAAATTCAAAATGGCGTAACTTTAACAAATTTCAAAATTTTCAAAAACTTTTTGGCACACTTGTTTCTAGTATCCAATACTACAATTTCACCAAATTACAGCCTAATCCAAAGACCCCATGCAAATCGCATATTTTCTGACGGAGTCTTACCCTTATGTAAAATAATGAAAAAGGCCTATTCTACGGTTTTTAAAGATGACATTTATTATTTTAATCCCAACTAGTTTCAAGCTATATGTGGCTCCACATCAGGGGATGAATATTTCACAAATACATAATCCAAAATTAATCCTTTTTGAAATCTTTCGTGTGCTGTCTTGATTTTGGATTATGTATTTGTGAAATATTCATCCCTGATGAGGAGCCATATATGGCTTGAAACTAGTTGGGATTAAAATAATAAATGTCATCTTAAAAAACCGTAAAATAGGCCTTTTTCATTATCTTACAAATGAATATTTAATACGGTTAAACAAACAAAAATTACTATATAAAAAAATGTACATATGCAATAAGCGAACAGGAATCAATTTGGAAAACAAATTTAAAAAATTGGTTCCTCTTCGCTTATTGCTAATAATATAAAATATGCAGAGCTGGGTAAATATTTGAAATGAATCTATTTGAAATACCTATTTGAAATGAAAAATGGCATTTTCTATTTTATATTTCAAATAGAAATGAAACAACCATTTTGCATTTTTTATTTTAAATAGATTTACAACCTATTTTCCATTTAAAATTCCATTTCCATTTTCAGTACTATTCAATAGAAATGCATATTTTCACTGCTGAATTAAAACCTTTCAATTAAAGGTCCACCCCCATGGCAGCGTGAAAGCCGAAAGCGTTAGATAATAGGAACTTATGCTTCACGGAAAGAAAAATCAAGACTTTATGGCATGAAATAGACTGCTACTACTTTTGTATAAACTTTTTTAGCCAATGGAGCAAAAAATTGAGAATTTTTAGCGTCATATTTTTCCGTACTAAATATCCGTAGTACATATGCTTCTATAGTATGAAAAGTGTGGTTTAATAGCAACGACGCCACGCGGAGATTGCACGTAACATCGTCCTACTATGATTGCAGAAGTTCTATGCTTTTTCAGTATTAGACTCTTGCAACTGGCGATTAGGCCACGCCTACCAGGCATATTTTTATTTGTTGCGCGCTTAACTTTTATATATATTCACCTATATTATTAAAGTGGCTTTTTAAATTGCCAGAATAATATTCGTATATAAATAATTAAAAGTGCCTCTTTTATGTAATTAATATGTTAAATCTTTAAAGTAAAATATGTCTCTCAAATTTAAAGCAGAATAATAATATTTATAAATATAGATAGAAATTAGTACCTAACTTTAATTTTTTATTAATTTAAATTATAGCATAGACACATTATACAAAAATATTTTTTGAAATACGAGCAATAAACCGGCAATTGATAGGTCCTGAGTTTTGATCTCGAGCAGAGTTAATTAATAAAATTAAAGAATTAATTATCTATAAATTGTATTATCTCAAACATCTCCATTTAAAATTTTTAGCGTACAAATATAAGTCAAATTTAAAATTGAATTTCTTATTTTTAAAAATATTGCTTTTGAAAATTTTTCAGCACTTTGATTGTTTTTCCAGAGAGATTTTTAAGAATTCGTATTATATTTATAAATTAATTGTAAAAATCATTTTCACAAATTACATATAAAATTTAAATTTTAATTAAATTTGATCAAAAAAATTGATTTCAAAAATTTAGCACTTTATTACATGATGTGATTGGTAACAACATTATCACAGTTATATAATTGAATAAAAACTTGTTATAAAAATTAAATAAATATAATTTTTATAAAATATGTGTATGCATAAGTAAGAGAACATTACTACCGAATCACGCACATTTGTATGTAAATACTCACTCACACTTACACTTACTTCAAACAGTATTGGTAGGCGTGGCCTAATCGCCAGTTGCAAGAGTCTAATACCGAAAAAGCATAGAACTTCTGCAATCGTAGTAGGACGATGTTACGTGAAATTTCAGCGTAGCGTCGCTGAATTTTAAGTATAATAAGTATACAATAAATCATTTTCGTTTACGTGGTTCTTCCATCTAACTAACTAACTTTTTACTTCGTATTTGCATTCAAAAAAACACGTATGTACATTTTTTAGGGTTCCGTACACCTTCGGTGTACCGACGGATCCCTATTGGTGAGACTCTTGTGTCCGTAGCCAAATCGTGTCCGCCCCCCCCCTAACGGCTAAACTATTTGACATAGAGAGCTCAAATTTGGTACAGATACGTATTTTCACTCGTAGATTACAGGAAAAATATAGAAAATGTGATTGGAGGTGATGGCCATAGCGTTGTCAAGGAAAAACTAAAAAATTTAAAAAAAATTTTTTTTTCTAATTTCCACATTTTTTGACCTAATGATCTGAAATTTGGTTTGTTAGTATATTTTTACAGTATGATCACAAAAAATATTATTAAAAAATCTAAAAAAAATTAAAAAAGATTTTTTAATTAAAATTTTTTTTCGAATTTCTACATTATTTGATCTAATTAACTAAAAATGGGTTTATTAATATATTTTTGCAATCTAATCACAAAAAATATATTAAAAAATCTAAAAAAATTTAAAATAAAATTTAAAAAACTGGACAAGTGCGAGTTGCACTCGCACTGAATTGACGGGTTCCGTACAAAAATATAAAAATAATACTTGTGATATTGTAACAACAATTGGTAGGATTTTTTTCACTTTTGTATTATTTTGGTAAAATGAATTTTCGACACTAGGTTAAAAATAAATAACAAAGAAAAATAGAAGTATTACATATTTTCAGAGCTGGGTAAAATGGTTCTTTATTTCTATTTAAAATACAAAATGCCAAATAGATTCATAAAACCTTTTTAAAATGTAAAATTGAAAATAGTTGTCTGTTTCTTATTTAAAATGCAAAATATGTATTTGAAATAGGTTAATATAAAATGCAAAATGGTTTTTAAAAAATTTTTATTATAAGATCTAGAGTATCTTGACAGTTCGAAAATTTTTTAATTTTAATATGCTTGTTTGCTTTTAAAAGCAATTCCCACATAGCACAACATTTTTCAGTAAGTTTGCAGCAAGTTCGTGGTGCAAAGTTCGGAGGTTTGCAAGGAAAGTTTACAGCAAAGTTTATGGACGTATAAAAATGTCTGCCCGATTTAAAGTTTGCAATGCAAACTTGCTACAAGTTTTCACGGAAAACTTACAAATAATTTTATAGCAAACTTGAGAATAATTTGCCGCAAACTTTCTAAAAAATCTCAACGTTAACGTATCTCAACTGTCATAGAAAACTAATGCGCAGACATTTAAGTTTAACTTTGCCATGCAAATTTTCAGCAAGTTTGCATTGCAAACTTTAAATCGGGGAGACATTTTTATACATCCATAAACTTTGCTGCAAACTTGACATGCAAACTTCCGAACTTTGCACCGCAAACTTTCTGAAAAATGTTGTGCTATATGGGTTGCTTTTCAAAAATGTCGTCTCCCATGGACCTTTTTTGAACGTAAAATCATTCCAGCGTGGCTGAAAAGTCGTTTGACAGGAGCCGATGATGGAAGGATTGTATTGTACTTACAAAAAAGATCTTTGATTTTTGATAACGCATTAAGGGTCTGTCCAGTCCCACGGCGGCGTGAAAAAGGAAAATGAAAAGCGTTTAGCCAATAAAAACATTTAATATCTTAGTTAACTACTATTTTTTAAATAATAATTATTATTAATTATGCTTTTTTTAATTATCATTATAATAAATTAAAAATATAATTATAATTAATTAATTATTATAATTCATTAAAAATTATTGAACTTTTGAATTACTGAATATTATTATTAATAATGTTATTATATTAAATAATATAATAATTAAAAAATAATAAATAAAATATGTAATAATTATAATTAATTTTCATTATGTTAACACTTTTCAAATGAAATATTAAGATGTAGGTAAGATAACAGATAAAAATATACTTTTTATGAGAAGAACAATATTTATTTATTTAATGAGTATTAATATCAATTAAATACTTAAATCAACAAATAAATTTTGTTTGATACACGAGTTACGTATGAAACGCTGGCCAGTAACTTTGTGCTACAAATCACCTGACCCGAAGGCAATCCGAGTTTAGCCGAATGGCGGTTACGTACTGCGCTCGACTCACTTTTTGATAGAAGAACTTAGGTATATCCAAGCAAACCAAATCCGAGGTTTGTATCTCGTAGCCAGCGCTCAACTTCGACCACGTTTTCGATAGAAAAACTACGTAAGTGACTTTAGCGGACTTTTTCCTTCTTATCTTATATTCGAGCTCAAAGCCTCGTACGATTTTTACACTGCGTAAAGCACTTTCCTTAAGTTTTTGTCATTTATTCTTTTATTTTCTAGAGTTTCTAAGATTTTAATAACAAGTTTTTTATAACAAATAATTTTTAAAAATAATTTAAACCATATCTATCAGATGCAGTTTTTTTCAATGAATCCATTGATATAAAAAAATTATTTTTCGTGAAAATGTCGCTTACCTAAATTTTTCCTTAGTACGGCAGTATTTCGCCGCGCATTTGTCGCGACAGATATCGGGACTCACATTTGTCCTCCCTGTTTTAACAAATTTGATCAGATTCAAAATATGAAATAGGAAAACCAACTTTTGAAGATGAATTTTAGTTACATAAATCAAGTATAGATGTTGTATTATTATATTTAACATAATTAACTAAATAAAAAAGCAGAAGATTAACAGAAATTTGGAAAAATTGCAAAACAGTTTTGTTTCTAAATGATAAAATAAGTAAAAAATTCTTATATTTATTCATTAAATATACATTTTAAAGTTATTTTTATTTACTTTACATGCTCGTGTAACAGTGCTGGATTTTTAAATTAATTTTGCTTTGAAAAAATTACTGTAAGAATAATGTAAATTTATACTAAAATATTACGGTGATAGTTCTGGTTTAAAAAAAATTAGTCCTTTTACAAATTTTCTAAGGTGATAAAATTTTCAAAAAAGTAAGACCTTTTAGAAGACATGTGTCCTGTAATTTATTTAGAAATTTATAAGAATTGTCATTTTCAATATTTTACAAAATTTAAATAGCTTCTAAAATAATAAAGTTTTTTTAAATGATGGGTTAATCCATTTTATTTCAACTAAAGTGGTCGCCGACTAATTTAAACAAATATTGTAATATTCTGCAAGAATGATTTGGATGTTACTAAAGTCACGAAATAAAAGGATTTTTTCAAAATAATTATATATCTTTTGTAAAATATGAATTTAAAATATAAAAGATGACTAAAACTTTTAGTGTTCTGCCAGTAGAATATAATGTAAAAGAAATAGGGTAGATCCATACCTAAAAAATCAAAGTTGTACTCTAGTTCTTCGATTTTGTTAAAACTTCGATATTTTGAATTGGAATACATGCCAGTAAAAAGCTTCAATTCGATTTAAAAAAATTTTAAAAACTTTTGGATTTACGAGGTTTTTAAATTTTTTTTGAAATTTTGAAAATGGTATATCTTTAAGGGAAATGAATGAAATTTAATAAAATTTTCAGGGTATGCTTATTGTTTATAGACAATTAAAGAAAACATTTTAGAAAAAACAATTTTTTTAAACAAATTATTAAAAAAATAATTTTTAAATAAACAATTTTTTGAAAAGTGCCATTTTTACTTTTTTTAATAATAATTATTAGATTCCCACTTATTTCATGAGTATTTTTCAAAAAGAAAATCGATGGAGGGTCTGAAACTTTAGGAGATATTTAATTTTTTTATCCTTGCGAGCAAACGTAAAAGGCGCATTTTCCGGCTATACTCTACATACAAAGTAATGTTCCAAATCACCTATAAGTCGTAAATTTTAACCGAATTCAATTTTTCTTTTTGGAGATTGTCAGGCTAGAAATTCGTAAGAATACTGTGCAATTTTTAAATTTATATTTGTTTAATCAAATTATTATTATTACTGTTAATTACTAACTTTTTACATATTGTACCTAGAGAGGTGTATTTTTTTCTAAGTTTGCAATTTACCGGACCTAACATAATTACTAATGCAAATACAAAACATTATTATTGTTTAAGCAAGATTTAAACAAATTATTATTGTTAATTAGTAACTATTTATAGAATAGTATACTTAAAAGATGCAGTTTTTTCTAATCCTGCAAATTTACCAAACTTTTTTAATATGCAGATTTGCATTAAAAATAAAATTATATTTTAAACAAAAGTAAAAATAATTATACACGCACACAGAAAAAAGTTGTCTGTTCATTGAACCAGACATACATATCTTATAGTAATTTTACCCGCTGACAACGAATCTGAAGTCAGAATTGCTCCATCACCCTCAGTTTTTTTTAAATCGACAAAACTACCCTTAAATTCAAATTTTGAAGTAAAAAAAATTGAATAACAGATTTCTCTCTAAAACAAAACAATAAATTTATCTACTTTTGCTACAACAACTCAGAAACAACAACAAAATAAATTTATGCACTTCTCTTTCAAAATTTCAAAAGCAATATCAAAATTACTTTATCATCCCCTGTGTTTTTAAATTGAATAAAACAACCCCTAATATGTAAGAATTCAAAATGTATAATAAGAAAAAATTAAAAACCACATTGTTTTTCAAAACAGAACAATAAATTTATGTACTTCTTCTGCGACAACTGAAAAGCATTATCAAAATTGCTCCATCACCCTTTGTTTTTTCAAATTGAAATAACTACACCTAATATGTACACTGAAAGAAAATGTATATTAAATTTTGTAAAAGTATTTTACAATTTGGGAAAAAAGTGCAACAATCCGAAATTTTGATATAAAAAATACTAAACTTTAAAAAAATATATGTAGAATTAAGTAAAGTTATATTAAAACATTTAAAATTAAATTTAAATTCTTTATATTTTATATAATTATACTAATTTCGGTATAATCTTTTTTAAAATTTAATATTTTTGTATCAAACTTTCGGTTTGTTGCACTTTTTCCCCAAATTGTAAAATACTTTTACAAAATTTAATATACATTTTCTTTCAGTGTACATATTAGGTGTAGTTATTTCAATTTGAAAAAACAAAGGGTGATGGAGCAATTTTGATAATGCTTTTCAGTTGTTAAAAAAGAAGTACATAAATTTATTGTTCTATTTTGAAAAACAATGTGGTTTTTAATTTTTTTAGTTTAAACTTTTATTTTGTGAATTTAAAGGGTGGTTTTTCAATTTAAAAAAACAGAGGGTGATGGAGCAGTTTTGATAATGCTTTTGAGTTGTCGCAGAAGAAGTACATAAATTTATTGTTCTGTTTTGAAAAACAATGTGGTTTTTAATTTTTTTAACTTTAAAGTTTTATTTTGTAAATTTAAGGGTAGGTTTTTAAAATAAAAAAAAATAGAGAGGGATGGAGTAATTTTGACATTGCTTTTAAGTTGTTGAAAGAGATGTACATAAATTTATTGTTCTTTTTCGAAAAACAATGTGGTTTTTAATTTTTTTTTATTATACATTTTGAATTTTTACATGTTAGGGGTGGTTTTTTTCAATTTAAAAACACAGGGGGTGATAAAGTAATTTTGATATTGCTTTTAAAATTTTGAAAGAGAAGTACATAAATTTATTTTGTTGTTTTGATAACCAATGCGGGTTTTTACTTTTAATATTATAATTTTGAATTTTTACATTTTAGGGGTAGTTTTTTCAATTTATAAAAAAGGGTGTTTAAGCAATGTTGACATTGTTTCTGAGTTGTTGTACCAAAAGTAGATAAATTTATTGTTTTGTTTTAGAGAGAAATCTGTTATTCAATTTTTTTTAATTTAAAATTTGAATTTAAGGGTAGGGGAGACCGGGGCTAAACCGGACACGGGGCTAAACCGGTCAAGTCAAATATTTCCGAAACCGTGAAGAATTTCAAATCATGTAAATAACCTATGAACGCGCAATTTCGTGATGCATATGCTGCATGAGGTTTTAGGGATGTGTCATTTTTCTTGTAATAATAGTTGCCGTTAATATATAAAAATGTCATTTTTTGAGGTAAAAGTAAAAAAAAAATTTTCTCATTTTTTTGGGTTTTTATCGTTAAAGTTAAAGTGCAAATATCATACTGCAATTTTTCTTTTAGCTTAAGGTGTACTGAGTTTTATAGAAAAAAAGTTTAATGGAAAACGTTAAGAAGAAAAAATATATTGCAGGTTAATTATAAGATGACGGTGTGGGGCTGAATCGGACATCGTGGTAAAAAACAACCAAATCTTTGAATACTTTAATTTATTTTATACTAATTAACTATTTTATATTATATTCTTTGCATAGAACCATTTATAATAAATGACTTTTCTACAAAATAAACGAAAATTTGTGTATCATTCTTTAATATGTTTTTGTATGAGTTTTCTAGTCAAAGACCAAATCCGTCCGGTTTAGCCCCGGTCTCCCCTAGTTTTTTTATTGAAAAAACTGAGGGTAATCGAGCAATTCTGACTTCAGATTTGTTTTCAGCGGGCAAAATTACTATAAGATATGTATGTCTGGTTCAATGAACAGACAACTTTTTTGTGTGCCTGTGTTATTTATTTAAAAATTGTTTAAATTATAATTGCACTTTTAATTTTTATCTGGGTAGCTCCATGCCAAAAAATGAAAGTTGTTTACTAATAGTTCTTCGATTAATAAATTGTCACAGAACACATGCAAGTGAAAATTGTGATAACGACTTTAAAAATATTATTTGGTAATCATGGTTATAAATATTGGGTAAAAAACAAATTACTTATACTGAAAGCTTTTGAAATTTAAATATTTTTGAGACATTAAAAACAAAAATACTTTATTGAATTTACAAAATTAAGTGAAATACACTTTTAGAAAGATTTTTTTCTTTCTTTTATTATAATTACAAAACGTTCAATTTTTTGAAAGAAAAATAATATGGGAGTGCTGTTAGGGTTGTACTATCGCGTTTATTTTATTTTATCACACTAGCGCCATCTGTTTTTGTACTTAAATTCTTGCTACTAATGCCAGTCAACTTTTCACATGAGTTTCAGTCAAGTATACGAACGTATGCTTTTGTTTTTTGCGAGTCATTGTTATTTTTGATAAGAAATAAAATATCTAATGTTATGCAAAAATGCACAATATGAGATTTTATTATAATTTCATGGTTCCTTTTCTCATTTTCAAGTGTCATTCTTTTATTTGAAGGACATTTTAAACCATTTACTAAAATATTTCATTGATTTTTTACAGTGACTCAACCCTTACACCCATGTTCAAACTTTACAACATTTTTTTTAAATTGCTTATAATTTTGAAACTTTTGGACGAATTTTTTTGCAATGTACAGAAAGAACATTGCATTTGAGTTTATCTTTCCAACAATATGCACGAAAACGTGAAATTCGCACTGCAGAGGAAGTTATGAAGAAAATTCAAATTAATTAATTATATTTTCAATGTAAATCTGCTTATAAAAAAAGTTTGGTAAAATTGCATGATAAGAAAAAACTGCATCTTTTAAGTATACTATTCTATAAATAGTTAGTAATTATTAGTAATAATAATTTATTTCCTTAAGGATATCACATCCATACAAAGGAGTTTGATACATAGTTTGATTTTTACACTACTCTACTTTTCATTCTAAGAACGTACAATTTAACAATTCGTAAATAAAATTGACAACTTTTTTATTGTTACCGGATCTCTATCATTCAACAAGTTCAACCATATGCTTTTTGATTGTTCCTAATCTTTAGCCCTACAATTTATAATAAGAAGATATGCATTATAGATTGGTCGTCGTTCCTCGCAATTACATTTTTGTTTTTTAGAGAATTTGAAACACTTATTTTTCATTAAAATTCTGGTTTGAAATATATTTAGTAATCTAAATTGAGCAAACGCCCTTATTGTAGAAAGAGTTTTTTTCGTTTTCAAGTAAGGTTGGAGGCCGTCGTACATTGACAACTGTGGATAAAATTTTAGAAAAGAGGAGGCCTGGAGTCTTATTAAATCTTTGTTAACTAAAAAGTTCTCAAATTTTTTTAATAATTGATTTTTTGTTTTTCTTAAACTGTTTGCTGACAAGGTATTTCAGAAGTCCTCCGCTTCAATACTAACAAAAAATATTAATTTAACTTGGGAAGCCCAATTGTATCTCACATCAATATTAACCTTTCTATCTGCTAAAAATTTTAATCTTTCAAAACATATTCTCGGATAGCGATCTTGGTTCATATCATATATTTTCTCTAACCATCTTAATATCATTTTGAAAATTTTTAAGGGGTTACACCACTGTAAATGCCTCAAAAAAAAGGTTTTTTCAGGAATTTTTTTTGAATGGAAGGAAAGAATATATAGTTATAATGTTTTAGGAAGTTATTGACTGTATATTCAAGTAAAAAATTACAAATTTTTATTAATAAATATTCAAAAATGGCGGCACAGGAACCGTTTTAGTAATGCATTTTTTTTCCAGGAGCTCTACGGCAAGCAGTATAAGTAATGTAAATTTCAGTCTAGAAACAAATAAAAATTTTTTTCTTAATCTACATAAGAATAGCTACAGAAATACGTAGGGGATTTTAAAAATATTGATTTTTGTGTAATTGGCAAGCATTTGAAGAAAAAACTCATTTTTTGAGCAAAGAAAACGACACTTAATTGTTTATAACAATTGTGTAAATTAACTTATCAAAAAACCCCTACGTATTTCTGTTCAAAATTTAATTTTAAAAATGTAATAAAAAACCCCGATTAAAAATATTGAAAATTGTTTGAGTTATACTGCTTGCAGATTTCAAAAACTGTGTTTTGAGAAAAAAGCATTAAAAGAGCAACACCACTACAGCGGGCTATAAGAAGCATTTGTTTAATAATTTTTTTATTTGAAATTGTCCGCACTGGAGCCATTTTTGTAATGCATGTTTTATGTAAGTTAAAATTTTTCTCCGGTAAAAAAGCTTGAAATTTCAATGAAATCGATTTCAGACATGTATAAATCATTTTCTTCCTTATTCTAGAAGGTTCAAAAAATTTTTTAAGCTAATAAAAAAATTAAAATTTTTTTTAAATGTCTACAGTGGTGTAACCTCTTAATGAGATATGTCGTTTACCAGTCTCTATTCGAACAGCATAGCCTGGAGTGTTTCTTGGGAGGTTAAGGACCTGCTTATAATATTCTAATTGAATATTTTCTAATTCCTTTATATATCTGAGACTCCAAACTATGGCTGTGTATAACAGAGAACTGTAAACAAAACTGTCGAAAAATATATCAATTGGATTTCATGAGTCAGGTTTGAGTTTATTAACCACTTCACTGGCAGAGCGTTCCAAATGGCGTTCCACGCGCCAAGGCCCAGACTGGCAAAAACATATACGTATAATATCACCATTCATAATGATCAATAATAGTTATTTATATACTTTATATTTATATATATTATCAATAGTTATATTATTATATTGTATGTAAATATCTTTTTTCAATAAAAATACAAGTTTTATTGTGTAAAAATTGAAAGAAAGTGGAACGCCATTTGTTGAAAAATATTAAAAATAGCCAATTTGAACGTTCGGAAAAACGTTGAAAATCACAAAAACTTAAATTTATATTGTGATAATCTTGTTCCCTGATGTCTAAACTATAGAAATATTTCTTTACAACAGTTAAATGTGGTGTACACTCTTTAAAAACAGAGTTTTTTTAGGAACGCCATTTCGGTGTTTTTGCCAGTCTGGGCCTCGGCGCGTAGAACGCCATTTGGAACGCCCTGCCAGTGAAGTGGTTAATCAAGGAGATGGTGGTGCCTATTACTAGTGTTGCATTCGAGCGAGAAATCGCTCGAAAAGAACGAAAAATCTAGTGAAGAAGACCATGAAAACAATTGAATATGATTTAACATTCAATTATTTTCATTGTCTTCTTCACGAGATTTCTCGTTCTTTTCGAGCGATTTCTCGCTCGAATGCAACACTACCTATTACTAACTTTGTCTTGCTTATCATCGTTTGGGCCGCAGTTGCAAAAAGAGCAGATTCGGCAAAAGGGACTCCCAGATATGTGTAAGAGTTAACTGTTTTGATTTCTTCCTTTCCATATAATAATGTGGGATATTTTTTAGTATGACCACTCCCTCCCTTCAGGAAGATAACTAATTTTGTTTTTTTAACATTGATAGTCATATTATTTTCTTTGGAATTTTCCTGGAGGGTTTTAATAATTTTTTTCATTTCTATCACATTATCGGCCATAATAGCTGTGTCGTCTGCATAAGCTAGCATTAAGATTTCTTTTGAGTGATTTATTGAGACACCTTTCGCCCCTTTATTAACTAAAAATTTCTCTTAGTCTGATATGAATAAATTAAAAATATTTGGGCTTAAGGTTTCACCTTGCATAACTCCTTCAGTAACATCTACTCTATCCGATTTACCCTCTAAACGAAACATTCGCCCTCGAATACAGACTCATTAGAATTTTTATGAATTTAGTTCCCACCCCTGCTGAGTATAACTTTCTCGCTATCAAGTAGTGAGACAGAGATGGGAGCGCCCATTTAAAATCAACAAACAAAGCAAATAATTTTCCCTTACTCAAATTAAGTCTATTTTAAATTACTGCATTTAACGTAAATACGTTGTCCAAGCAACTTCTCTTTTCCCTAAAACCTGATTGAGATTTGGGAATCAAATTATTCGCGTCAATCCACTTACTGAGTCTGCTTGAAAGGACCTGTGTGAAAGATTTAAGGATACAATTTAACAATGCAATTGGTCTATAGTTTAAATGGTTGAGTTTATTTCCTTCCTTATAAATCATTATTGTATACATATCTGTCCAAGCTTTCGATTTACTTTCCTCAATCATTATTTTATTAAATAGATTTACAAGGTAATTTATCCCAGTTTCAGGCAGGTTTCTTAAGAACTCATAAGATATCCTATCCGGACCTGGGGCTTTATTTGCTTTACATTTATTTAAACAATTTATAACTTCCTGCTTTGTAATAACAGCATCAATAATTTCATTACTAGAAACCGGGTCTTTTAACCAATAATAATGAGTCTGTCTCGAAGGGAGTGATTCTTTAAGGAAAGCAGCCCATGAATCTAAATTTATCTGATCAAGAATATTTATTCTAGCTCGAAATTTGTTTACTATCTTCCAAAAAGAAGTCGGATATTTTGTTGAGGCTAAAATATCTATTGTGTGTTTATTGTAATTTATTTTCTTTTTTTATATTAAATTTATGTGGTTTTCTTGAGCTTATTATATTCTTTCGTTATATCGGGGGAAATTTTTGCAGTCTGCATTCTTTTAACATTGTCGCTTGGGGGCAGCAACATGCCGACTCAGCTAAACGGTGAAATAGATGCCGTTTCAAAAAGAAAAGTGAAAAACATGCCATTTCGCAAAAGCGCTGAGAAACATACCTCCTTCAAACGAATGGTGAAGAACATGCCTTTTTAACAGTTAATATTAAATATAATATTAAATAAATAAATAATTAATATAATATATAATATTATTAATAATTATAAATTAATCAATTAATTAAATTAATTAATTAATCATTAATTGTTTATAATAAATATAATATTATTAATTATTTATAATTAATATAATATTATTAATATAATATGAATATTAAATATTAACGGTTGAAAAGGCATGTTCTTCACCGTTCGTTTGAAGAAGGTATGTTTCTCAGCGTTTAGCTGAGTAGGCATGTTGCTGTCCCCAAGCGACGACATATTTTTTAATAATTTTTTACTTTCTTGGCATTCACCATCAATCCAAGGTTTAGAAAGACCCACGTTTTTTGTTAAAAAATCCGCTTTTATCTCTAGAAGTAATTTCATTGTATCGTCTTTTGTAGCCATTGTTCTAAATTATTAACTATAAGAACAAATTATATCACTTTTCAGTTATATCACACGTAAATACACGGAGCGAAAACAAACACGTCCGTCTGGTATTAAGGCTACAATCAAACTCCTTATTAACAATAATAATTTGTTTAAATTTTGGTTAAACAATAATAATGTTTTGTATTTGCATTGGTATTTATGATAGGTCTGGTAAATTCCAAAATTAGAAAAAAATACACCTCTTTAGGTACTATATGTAAAAAGTTAGTAATTAACAGTAATAATAATAATTTGTTTAAACAAATATAAATTTAAATATTGCACAATATTCTTGCGAATTTATAGCCTGACAATCTCCAAAAAGAAAAATTGAATTCGGTAAAAATTTACGACTTATAGGTGATTTGGAACATTACTTTGTATGTAGAGTATAGCCGGAAAATGCGTTTTTTACGGTTGCGCGCAAGGACAAACAATTCAATATCTCCTAAAATTTCAGACCCTCCATGGATTTTATTATTATAAAATACTCGTAAAATAAGTGGGAATCGAATCATTATTATTAAACAAAAATAAAAATGGCACTTTTCAAAAAATTGTTTATTTAAAAATTATTTTTTTAATAATTTGTTAAAAAAATTGTTTTCGATATTATTTTTATTTAAGTAGAAAATTTGAGAAAACGTTAAAGGTCACTTTCTATAGAATAAGAATTACTTATTCTGCCGTACTAAGGAAAAATTTAGGTAAGCGACATTTTGACGAAAAATGAGTTTTTGATATCAATGGATTCATTGAAAAAACTGCATCTGATAGATATAGTTTAAATTATTTTTAAAAATTATTTGTTGTAAAAAACTTGTTATTTAAATCTTAGAAACTCTAGAAAATAAAAGAATAAATGACAAAAACTTAAGGAAAGTGCTTTACGTAGTCTAGAAATCGTACGAGGCTTTGAGCTCGAATATAAGATAAGAAGGAAAAAGTCCGCTAAAGTTACTTACGTAGTTTTTCTATCGAAAACGTGGTTGAAGCTGAGCGCTGGCTACGAAATAAAAAAATCGGATTAAATTTGCTTAGCCCTCTGTCACACACCTTGGAAAAAATTACGACTTTACACAGGTTTAGAGAGAATTCCTCACCACATTGTAAAATAAGCGACATTACAACATAAACAAAGGAAACAACAAAAATTTAATTTTAACACAAACTTACAAATATGTATGTTTTAAAAATACTGAAACCGTAGAGGGAATCCCTCCCTAGGTGTGTGACGGAGAGTTAGATATACCTTAGATCTTCTATCAAAAACCCAGCGGGAACAAAGACAAAAAACGTTCTTTGAACGTCTGTAGTACGTTTAATGTCTGCCGTTTTAAGTTTTAAGAACGTCCGAACGTTCCAAAAATGTTTCGGAACGTTCGGCCATTCTTAGAACGTAAATTGGCAGACATTAAACGTTCTACAGACGTTCAAAGAACGTTTTTTGTCTTTGTGCCCGCTGGGCAGTGAGTCGAGCGCAGTACATAACCGCCATTTGGCTGAACTCGGATTGCCTTTTGGTCAGGTTTCATGCGCAACACGAGTGTCAAACAAAATTTATTTGTTGATTTAAGTATTTAATTCATATTAATATTCGTTAAAGAAATAAATATTTTTTTTCATAATAAGTATATTTTTATTTGTTATCTTACCTACATCTTAATTATTCATTTAAAAAGTATATTAACATAATGAAAATTAATTATAATTATTGTATATTTTATTTATTATTTTTCAATTATTATATAATATAATATAATAACATTATTAATAATAATATTCAGTAATACAAAGGACTTTCCTTAAGTTTTTGCCTCGTATTTACATTAAAAAAACAAGTATGTTCATTTTATCAAATAATTTGTTTAAACAATGATATTTTTATTACATAAATAAGTAGAGCACTATCACTTTACTCAGTGTGTGAAGTTAAATTAAACAATTTTTTAGATTATATTAGGGTTCTTAATACAAACAGTTTTTCTAAATTTTCTCAGTTTGATCGAAATGGCGCTAACCTAAGTTCTTCCTTAGTACGGTAGTATAAACATTAAACCTGTCATTTTTTTCTTCATATATGCAGGACGTCAAATATGTAAGTTTTTCAAATTTTTGTAAAACATTGAAAATGCCAATTCTTATTAATTTTAATGTTATATTTAACGAAAATTCTTTTCTTCGAGAGAAATCAATATTTCTTATTTTCAGAAAACAAATTTTACACATTTAAATCTTCTTTCAAGATTATAAAACGAGAAAGAAAGTTAAAATAAAGAGAGGATGAAAAAGAAAATTTTAGGAGGAAGAAAATTAATTTTGACGTCGCATACATGTAATGATATGGCATTATTTTTGAGTTTGCATAAATTTTGTAATGACGCTTTACGCCATTTTATTAATTTTATTTGATAAAAGATAATTTGAATTTTAACACGGACTCAATCTGTCGTGCAAATCCTTTGGCAATAAAGACTAAGATCATTATATACATTAGAAAACTTCCACGCCAAGTTATCATAATAATTTTGGAAGATACAATATTAAAAAAACTTTCTGAAATTGTTCCTTCATATGCATAGAATAAAAATGTATAAAAGTTTTTTCAAAATTTTTTGAGATACCTCTTACTCAAAGTTTTTGTCGATTTTTTAAAAATGGCTCATAACTTTATTTCTTATTAACCGATTAGGATGATTTTTTGCAAAATATTCATAAGAAGTACTTTTAAGAAAAAAAGGAAAAAAAAAATATTTTTTACCGAAAAAAATTTCAAAAAATTGTTGATGTCAAATATAAAAATAATAGGGTAGAGTGGGGCAAACAGGACCGATGGGTAAACCGGAACCCCCTCAATATTTCTAAAATTGCGAAATTGTCAAAAGTGATATTTAGAAATTTGAAACAACCATGTGTAGCACAGGTTTACAAATTAAAAACTTTTTTTTGCCAATCAAACAAAACATTCTTTTTTCGATTAGTGGGTGTTTTTTGAGTAAGAAAATCATAGTTTTAATTTTTTTCCCTCGTGTAGTTTTTTTGTAGCTTCAAATTTGGTAGTTTTGAGGAGCGACGGCACTTAAATTTACCTGTAGGAAAATCAACTCCTCCAAAAATGATGAATAGGGTGCCGTTGGAAAGGTAATTAAATTATCTTTCAATCCATATATTACAGAATAAAATTGAATTAAAATTGAGAGAGCTACAGTCAATTCAAGATCAAATTTCATGGAAATTTTGATGCTTTTTAGACACTTGACTAACTTTTGAGAATTTTTTCACAACAAACAGTAGAAAATATTTAGGTTTTAAATTTTTTATTGATAGCTTATTCAATTGAGAAACTTTTCAGTCCTTGTGGACCTTGATTGGATTAAAAATAAAAATTCCATACCATATTTAGTGAACAAAACTACTTTGCTACTTTTAGTATACTTTTCAATATTTGCAGCAAACATGCAAATAGTAAAATTAAGTTAAGTACTAAAGTTACTAAAATCACACATCAAGGAATTCTAGAGTTGCTCAATTCGAATACAATGTCAAGTATCAAAATTTCAAGATGGCGGATCCAATATGTCGGACAAGTTTTTTTTAAATCGATTAAATTCATGCCAATTTCGTTACTCGGGGTTTTTTGGTGTCGCTAATGACCAGTATGATTGCAGATTTTAAAAATTAAAAATGGCAGATTCAATTGAGTGGACAAGTTTTGGCTCTCTGATTAGGTATTTTGAAAATTCAAAAAGGTGGATTCAGTCTGTGCGAACATATTTAAAAAGTTTAAAGCTAAAACTCATAAAAATAAATACTTTAGAGTTTGTAAGGTCTTAAATTCCAAAACCACAGACGGTTTTTAAATTTTTAATTGATTTAATGTTGATGGAAGGTAAAAACTTTACTCTAATTGCAATAAACTATCTAATTTTTAATTTTTAAATAAATTTCTATAACTTTTTAAATGCAATACATTTTAAATATATGTAATTAACTTTATCAAAGTATATTTAAAAAACAAAAGATTTAAACAATAAATTAAAATTATTTTTTTAAATGTTTTCGAGCCCTTTTACATTCTTCATCCCCCTCCTTGATGTTTTTAGTGTCTGTATTTTCGAATGAGATTTGAAATGTATTGCAGTTAAAAAGTTATAGAAATTTATTGAAAATTAAAATTAAGATAGTTTATTGCAATTAAAATAAAGTTTTTATTTTTTATCAACATAACATCAATTTAAAAATTTTAAAACCAACTTGGGTTTCGGAATTAGAGACCCCAGAAACCCTAATGTATTAATTTTCATGAGTATTTCATGCTTTAAACATTTAAAATATGTTCGCACTGACTGAATACACCTTTTTGAATTTTAAAAATATGACATGGAATTTGTAATCAAAGACCTAATCAGAGAGCCAAAAACTCGTTCACTCAATTGAATTTGCCATTTTTAATTTTTAAAATCTGCAATCAGACTCGTCATTAGCGACACCAAAAAACCCCGAGTAACGAAATTGGCATGAAATTAATCGATTTTAAAAAAAATTGTGCGCCATATTGGATCCGCCATCTTGAAATTTTGAAACTTGACTTTGTATTCGAATTGAGCAACTCTAGAATTCCTTGATGTGTGATTTTAGTAACTTTAGTACTTAACTTAATTTTACTATTTGCATGTTTGCTGCAAATATTGAAAAGTATACTAAAAGTAGCAAAGTAGTTTTGTTCACTAAATATGGTATGGAATTTTTATTTTTAATCCAATCAAGGTCCACAAGGACTGAAAAGTTTCTCAATTGAATAAGCTATCAATAAAAAATTTAAAACCTAAATATTTTCTACTGTTTGTTGTGAAAAAATTCTCAAAAGTTAGACAAGTGTCTAAAAATCATCAAAATTTCCATGAAATTTGATCTTGAATTGACTGTAGCTCTCTCAATTTTAATTCAATTTTATTCTGTGATATATGGATTGAAAGATAATTTAATTACCTTTCCAACGGCATCCTACTCATCATTTTTGGATGAGTTGATTTTCCTACAGGTAAATTTAAGTGCCGTCGCTCCTCAAAAATACAAAATTTGAAGCTACAAAAAAAGTACACGAGCGAAAAAAATTAAAACTATGATTTTCTTACTCAGAAAACACCCACTAATCGAAAAAAGAATGTTTTGTTCTATTGGCAATTTCACTGTAAACCAGTGTAATATACCTTATTTTTTCAATTTGACATTTTTTACTTTTATTTGTGCAACGCTGGGAGCAAAAGTTTTTTTTTAGTTTTTTTCTACACTTTTACGAATTTTTTCTTAAAGAAATTCTGAGGAAATCGTATAATATTTTCAAATATTAGGTCTTGGGTTTTGAAGGTACACACCTCAGGAATATTTACCACCAAAAACTTTGATGAATTTGCAAAGCGTTTCTTCTTGACAAACATTTATTCTCAAAATTGGCCTATGGGGCAAACCGGACCGTTTTCGGTGGGGCAAACCGTCCAAAGGATATTCCCATTGAATTAAAGTTTCATAAAAATTATTTTTAAATAAAATATTTCTTTCATTAAAATATGTACTTGCAATGAAAAATAATTGTCTTCCAATAAGAATTAGACCCTTTAATATTATTTCTCTGATAATGACAAACATTTTTATTTCTTTATTAAAAAAATTATTTATTTAATTACAATTCAATCCCGAATTATTATTTTTATTACTACAATCATTGTTTACATGATTCTATACGTTTTTTATTATTGTAGATTATGTACATGCAATATTATAAACATAAAACCAAACGGTCCGGTTTACCCCAGGGGGTGGGGCAAACCGGACCGTTTGCAAAATTTTTTAAAGTTAACACAGCAACTAAAGAATAAAATATGAAGTATAGGTGTCTCTGGGAAAAAGTTGCGCAATTAAAAGATCTTTTAAACAAGCCTTTGAAAAATGTATTCGGTTGATTCGTTTAGTCACGAGAGTCAAAAAACAGTTAGGGGGTCCGGTTTGCCCCACTCACCCCTATACTTTCAATTTCAAATTTTTTTTGTAGATATTGTAAATAATGTAGAAAATACTTCCTGTAAATTTAATTATGCGACATCAATAACTTTACGAGACGGGACAACGAGTAAACATTATACTGCTTGAAAATGCAAGATTTAAGGCCAAAATTTTGATTACGGAAGGGTCAAGCTTAAAGATGAAGCTGTCACGACGCGAACGTAACGATGACTTTGTATCGAAATAAACTGACGGATGACAATGGATTTGCATGGGGTTTTATAGTAGCAAATCTTCCCTAGTGGGAGACAAAAGATCAAAGATCATCCCCATCTCTAAGCTTGACTCCTAGATTATCCCAAGAATTGAGTCACTTCTTGGAGCTTTGTGACCACCTGCACCACATGTAGTATATCGCGAGTATCACTATTCCATGAGATAGTAAACATTCCCAGGAAGAAAACTAAGCTCGTGCCTTTGCAACATATTAATATGAGCCAAGTCCACTCATAATATTGGTATAATATGGTTTATAATTTATGTTGGTGCGCATCTAAATATCGAGTCTCATAGCTTAAGTTCTATGAAGAGTAAGATAATTACATTATATTTTGTCAACTATGAGGATCGATACACAGATAAACTATTAAAAAAAACATTCTATACTTTGCAAAATATACTTTGCTGCAAAATAATTCTTAGAAAATAATGCATAGAGAATAGAAAGATACATATTGTTTAATATTAGAATCGTATAATATTTATTTTGAAACAAGAGTATTGCGTGAGAAATAAATAGTCAATTAAATATTATTTCTTATTTAATTGCTTTGTGTTCTATCACAAAATTATATTTATTTTAAAAGTTTATTTCAATTTTGATGGAATAATAAAAGTAATAATATCATTTATCTAATAATTTTCTTATTAATTTTATATCTATTGCCTTTCTTTTGTTATATTTACAGCAAATGCAATATCTCTATTACTGACATTCTAATTGTGCGATCATTAACAATGATTCATTGCTAATGTCTTCAATTTCATAAAAGAGAATTTTGTTACTCGTTACTGGGATGTAACACTAAAAAAAATTTGAAAGTGAAAGTATATTTTTTTCAAAATCTGAATTCAAAAAAATTTTTGGAATTTTTTTCGGGCAAAAAATTTTTTTTTCTTAAAAGTACATTGTATAATGAGTATTTTGCAAAAAAAATCTTCTCAATCGGTTAATAAAAAATATAGTTATGTGCCTTTTTTCAAAAATCGTCAAAAGTTTTGAGTAAGAGGTAACTCAAAAAATTTTGAAAAAACTTTTATACATTTTTATTCTACGCATATAAAGGAACAAATTCAGAAAGTACTTTTAATATTGCTAAAATCGGACAAAATTCTTATGATCACTTGTCGTGTAATTGCTCATTAACAATATTTTTATAATATAAAATAATAATTTTATTATTATATCATCTTTAATTAATAAAAGTTACTGAATTTTAAATTCAAATTTTTCTACAAAATGTGTTATTGATGTCTTTGAATAATTTTATTGTTAAAGAATTGTTAAGTAAAAATATTTTAACATTTTTATAGTACCTTATAATTTTCAGAGTGAATTAGAATATTCTTTAAAGTCAGAGAAACAGTCCAAATTTTGTCTGGAAATTGGGGAAAAGGAAAATAAAATTTTTGAAGCAACCCTTCAAAAAATTTTTAGGAAGCAGGTCCCTTCATTACCGTGAAATGTCACATTATTTGGACTTGATAAATCGAATATTGGGAATGAGAATGTAAAATAAAAAAAAGAAAAAAGTAGTAAGAATTTCGTATATTTAAATTTGGCAAAAATTTTATTTTAAAAATGTAAATTTAAAAATGAAATGCAAACGAGAAAGCTTTTTTTAAAGCAAAACACATTTTTCTCTATGAATATCATCCGGTTTTCGATTAATCAGTCAACGAATATCGATTAGAAATTTATGTCGAAAATCCTCTCTCTTTGCCGATTAAGCGAATGTTATTGACGTGACTTTGATATGCAGGATATGTTCTTTTGTACCGAGATTCATTGACATGATTTATATGCACGCGGTACATTAAGCATATCTCAAAGGATTGTTTATCATTTTAGTTTCCAGGAATACAAACAATTAGCACCGCAGTTGTGCTAGACGTTCCCGTCCGGATTCTCTCTCTATATGTATATGTATATGGACGCGAGGAAAATACGAGACTTATGTGATTTTGGGAATATGCGCGCAACGCAACGTGCTGGTTACTGGCAATACCTATGGTTTTCGATAGGGGAATTTACCTGTTCACTCTGATGGACTGGAACACAGCTTCCTGGGCCATGCTATTGATCGGTTTTGCAGGGAGGTTGTACGTACTTGCATCGTGGTTCTACGGATGCAACAAATTTCTACATAACATCACGGAAATGCAAATGAACTTCGGATGTTTACTGTGCAGCTATTGGAGGCTCAGCTGGATCGTGCTTGCACCGATTACCGCCTTGGTGAGTATATGCCTCGATATATCTATTCCGGACGTTACATGGTTTCAACTTGTTGTGAGATTTGTGGATCTTCCACACGCATCCTCCACACATCTAACATTTTTAATATAACGTTATATCTATTTCCTCGAGAAATTGCCTATGAAAGAAGGAATTCAATTCCTTTTCGAGTTGAAACATTCGAGCAATTGATTTCCCCCACACACACTCACACAGACAATCACTTATATCTATACAAGCCATCTGATTTGCTGGAATTTAACTATTTGGTATAGTTGTGTATTTGCCTCATTTAAATAAGAGGCTTTGTTTACTTGGGATTAGTTCATCTCAACGAGTTTAATCACTAGAAAACACTAACTGTGTTAATTAGTATCTATTCATGGCAATTGTTTTCTGAATATTTCAGAAATAATTGATGAATTTTAAACAATTTCATTATTTAAACAGAAAACTATATTTCAATAAAAAAGATAGCAAACAGATGATTGTATTATTTATGTATCGGAAGAATTTACATGGTTGCCACACGTCAGAGAAATCGAGGAAGAGTCAGGGATTTTTATATTAAAAGTACTGCAAAAATTAAGTTTTTATTCTCTAAAAACGTGGTATACTTATAACTGTTTCCTGGTGAATTCCACTGATTCAAATTTAGAGAGTAGATTTCATAAGAATGTTCTGAAATTTCGTGTCTTTTTTTTGTTTTCTTTATAAAGTATGAAATTACCATAAATTCTAATACAATTTCAATTTGAATATTCAAATTGTAAACGAATTAAGGTAAAGAAGTTTTGTTGAACTCGTTTTTTTCAAAAATTTTAACTTAAATTAATTTGAAATTATAGTTGAATTTTTCAATAATTATATTTAAGGTCATCTGAAACATTATGACGTCACATTTTTTAACACATACTTGGCACAAATTATGACTTCATAATTAAAAAAAATTGTAGTTAAAAGCAATAAAAATTTGAATTTTGAAAAAGTTTCTAATAATAACAACTATAAGAAAAAATTAAAAATACAAACATATTTAAATAAAATTATCATTAATAAATTAGGGGAGTGTGTTTAGGTATGTGACGCGACGGGTTTTGTTTTTGACCCAAATGTCCGTATTTCTTAGCACAAGTTCGAGCTTTCCGTTCTACGAACTACGATTTTCAAAAAATCGGGATATAGGTTTTTTTAATAGTTTGAGTGACTTCTTTCAGAACCTGAAAAGAAATTTCAAATTTATAGTAAAAAGTTATACTTGTTTAAACAACAAAAATGCCGTTTTTTAAGTGTTTTTTTTCTTTAAAATCAGATTATTTAATGAAAATCGGTTAGAAAAAAATCCAGGATATGAAAATATCACGTCCAAAATACTGGGACTATCAAATAGACATGATACCGAAAATAAATTTTTTCAAATTTCAAAATGGCGCCTCGAAAATGGCCGTTAAAATATTCAAATTAGGAAAAATAATTTTAAAAAATGCTAAAATTATTTTTTTAAACTTTTATGCATCATTTGAATAAAATAATGTTCCTTTATCAAAAAATATTGTTGTATGATGTTAATTAACAATATTATAATCAATTTTTATAACAAATTTAAAAATTATGGGCCAAAGTAGTAATAAAAATTTTATTTTCATTAATTCTTACTTCTTTTTGCGGGAAAAATGGATAATTAAAAAAACCTAATTCAAAACTATTTTACAATGTTTCAGAATGTTATAAACAATTTTTATAAACAATTTGTAAATCATGAAATTCTTCGTAGTTACTTAAAATTCGTAAAGGTTACAAACGAGATTATCATAGAAGATGTAATAATTAAAAAAAATCATAAAAATAAAAATTATTAAAAAAGTTTTAAAAAATTAAAATACAAAAAAATAAAACTCTTCATTTCACGTTTGCCTCCTCGCGGTTGTAGTCGGAAACATCATAATATTCTGATGGCCAAAGAACGTAAAAATCTTTAAAATTCAAACTCTAAATTGTACCGTCTTTTTGAATTTTGAAAAATAGACATTAGATTTCTAATCAGAGATACCAGTATTCCTCGAGTAATGAACTTATCTCGCTAATCCAATAAATTTTTAAAAACTTTGTCCCACATATTGGATCCGCCATTTTGACTTTTTAAAAACTGACATCAGATTCGTAATCAGCGACCCCAAAAACCCCAGAGTGACGACTTTTAAGTGATTACGACAAATTTTTAAAAATTTTGTCCGCCATATTGAACCCGCCATTTTGAATTTTTAAAAACTGGGATCATATTCGTAATCAGCGGCCCCAAAAACCCCCGAGCGACAAGTTTTAAATGATTACAACAAATTTTCAGAAATTTTGTCCGCCATATTGGATCCGCAATTTTGAATTTTTAAAAACTGACATCATATTCGTAATCAGCGGCCCCAAAAACCCCGAGTGACAAGTTTTAAGTGATTACGACAAATTTTCAAAAATTTTTTCCTCCATATTGGATCCACAATTTTGAATTTTTAAAAACTGACATCATATTCGTAATCAGCGGCCCTAAAAACCCCGAGTGACAAGTTTTAAGTGATTACGACACATTTTCAAAAATTTTGTCCGCCATATTGGATCCGCCATTTTGAATTTTTTAAAACTGACATAAGATTCGTAATCAGCGACCCCAAAAACATTTGGATAATAAGTATCAAAGAAATTAAATTTTTTTTTTGTTTTTGGAAAATAAAATTGTATTATTATTTGAAAAAATTCCTTCTACAGCCATTTTAAAACCACCATTTTGAAATTTGTTTAAACGCGTCTCATATTAGTAAAGCTTAAGTATTGCGAACGCGATATTTTTAGGTGAGCAGCTTGTATTTTAACTTTTACTCTATAAAAAAAAAATTTTTTATAAAAGACTCTAAAAATTTCGTGTTTTTGTTTAAAAATGGCCACGTCTTTTTTGAATTTAGTTTATTGCAATTTCAATGACGGATTTTGAAAGAGGGCAAAAAAATACTTAAGGAATGGTGGCGGACAAATTTTTGTCATACGTGAATACAGAGAACCACGACCTTGAATCTTCGATAATAAATCTGTCCTACCCGTCCTTAAAGGGTTAAACTCCGATTAAAACATAAGTGTTTTTTAAATTTTAAAGGCGCAACAATAACCTTCGCTGGAGCATGCGCATAGGTATCTTGAAATATTTCAATGAAATATATAATCTGAACAATAAAAAATTGAAATATGTCAATCTTGCATGACATTTTTCTTTACTCACAACTCTATTTTAATTTTATAAGAGTTGCGTTTATAATTTTCACGAATAATTGAATTTCAGAAGGTTACTGTCTAAAATTTGAATTTTTGAATAAATGTGATTAGAAATTTTGTTCAATTTAGTATTTTGTAATTTTGTAAATGATTTTCTTTGAAAAAGGCTCTTGTTATCATTAAAAATGTTATTAATATACGTCAAGCTAGATCGATTACTTAAAAATTAAATAATAAAGTTTTTTATAGTAATTTAATTTTTAGAGAACCAACGTGAGAGAGGTTTGTTTTGCACGGAGGTATCGATATATATATATGGGTGATTCTCCACGAAACCGACAATTTCATGTCCCTAGTTTTTTTTAAGAAACAGATTGCACATATAATAATGAATCCAACGTAAAAAAGTAACTTATAAACAAAAAACAATAGCAACTTTAATTTCTAAGATTAAATGTTTTTTTAAATGCAAATTTAAGAGCCAAATCGTCATGGTGAAGCCTGTCCCAAGGGTCAGTTACAAAACAAAAATAAATATTTTTAGTCATATTCTCAAATAAAAATAATGATTGATAACATTTTTTTTTAATGTCTAAGTGTGTAAAATTGAAAAAATTGAATTGGTTGTAAAAAAAATTATTTTTATATTTTTTTTCTGATGTTATTTCTTGTCCCCAGTTTTGTGCGTCATGGTGAAGCCTCTTTAAAAAATTGAAATATTTCATAAAAATAAAATCAGAATTTCGGTATTCTTTAGTACAAGCAACAATTTAGTTCCCTCAATAGTGTTTCTCAACAAAAGAAAAAAATTGTTATACTTTTTTCATTTTTTTATGATTTAAGCGTCAACTCTGTACAGGGAATCACAGAATCGTCATGGTGAAGCCTTCACATTTTTCATAATAAATAAAAAAATAATAATTTTTTTAGCAAATAATGTATAGTCATATTATTTCAGTGAAGATAAAATATAGGAATATGAAACCGATTGAAAATTGCTAATAATTTATTTTAAAAAACAGTATTTATTTTGCGTCATGGTGAAGCCTCAGTGTCATGGTGAAGCCTTTTTTGTCTTTCATTGAACTTGTGGTTTAAACAAGTGTATAATTGCAACAATTTTTGTAATTTTTTCCAAATAACATTAAACAAATAAAAAATACCTTGTTTAAACTACAATTTTAGTAAGTTGTGACATTAATTACTTTATAAATTTTCATAAATTAACGTACTAGTTTCTGAAAGTTGCCAAATATTTATTTTCATTTAAATTATGTTAATAAATTACGATAAATGATTTTAAATAATTTATAAAATTACAACATATATTTCAATAAATTTTCATAAATTACAACATAAATTTCCATAAATTACCCTATAAATTTCCACAAATTTTAAAAAATAGTTTTTAAAATTTTCTTTTTTTTACTTAAAAAAATTTATTTAGGTGCCTTAAAAATTTATAAATTTCCTGCATTTGTCTTTCTAATCTTTAATTATGTTTTGTAATAATATTATGGATTACCTCACAATTTTTATAAATGACTGTATAAATTACCATAAATTACACAGCCACACAAAAAAAAGTGTCTTGATCTGGGGTCGAGACACATATTTTCCTGCGTATTTCGATGCGCTGAATTGTTTCGGTCGTAAATTATTACACCAAGAAACAAATTGGGTTCCTCATATTGTTTGTAACTCCTGTAGACTTATGTTGTATCGCTCAAAAAATTCGAAAGATGAAAAATATCTCAAGTTCTCTACACCAACGATATTGAAGAAACCACAAAATTTAAAAGATTGCTATTTTTGTATGAACGACATCAAAGGAATTACCACAAAAAATAAGAGTGCCATTACATATATAAATGTGTCAACAGTAATCAGACCTACTGAAATTGGTCGAAAAGCGGGCATACCTGCTGTTACTTTTGAAAAACATGTCGAAAAAGTAGAAGTCGACAACGAAACTGAAGAATTTAGTAGTGACAGCGATGAAAATGACGATGAGGAAAATGATTTCACCGAGTATTGCACTAAAGAAAAAAGCCATTATTAGTATCACAACCGGAGCTAAATGATTTTATTAGAGATCTAGGTATACCAAAAGATGGTGCAGAACTTACTGCTTCATTTATGAAGAAAAGAAACTTTTTGGATCCGAATACGAAAGTGTCATTTTATAGAGATCGAGATAAAGAGTTCCGAAAATATTTTACGAAAGATAAAGAGACATCTTTGGTGTACTGTACTGACGTAATAGGTTTGATGGACAATTTAAAGGAAAATGTGTATAGAGATGAAGACTGGAGACTTTTTATCGATTCTTCCAAACGTAGTATAAAAGCCGTTTTACTACACAATACAAATGTCTACGCTCCAGTTCCAATAGCTCATTCCATTCAAATCAAAGAAGAATATAATAATATAAAAATACTTCTAGAGAAAGTGAATTACGAAAAACACAAATGGTTAATTTGTGGTGGTTTTAAAATTATAACAATACTACTGGGACAACAATCAGGTTTCACGAGAGAGCCATGCTTCTTGTTTCTGTGGAATAGCAGATATCGTTCAAACCATTACAAGAAAAAAATTTGGCCTCCAAGAGTATCGTTACAACCAGGTTCTCACAACGTCATTCACCAAAGTTTGGTAGACCCCGACAAAATTATATTTCCATTTCTTCACATTAAGCTTGGTGGGATTAAACAATACGTGAAAGCGTTAGATAAAAACGGCCAATGCTTTAAGTACATAGTGAAAAAATTTCCAACTGTTTCTGATGCTAAATTAATACAAGGTATATTCGATGGACCACAGATTCGAGCGTTATTTAGAGACACTAATTTCGTTTCTCAAATGACCGACACTGAAAGGGCAGCTTGGGAAAGTTACAAAGAAGTTTCAACAAATGTTTTAGGCAACAATAAGAGTCCCGACTATAAACAAATTGTAGCTCAAATGCTGAAAAACTATAAAAAATTAGGATGTTTAATGAGTTTAAAACTGCACATCCTCGATTCACACCTGGATAAGTTTCCCGAAAATTGTGGACATTACAGCGAAGAACAAGGCGAGCGATTTCATCAAGATATCAAATTGATGGAAGAACGATATCAGGGAAGATGGAATGAAGCAATGATGGCTGACTTTTGTTGGATGTTGAAGAGGGAAACGAATAGGAAAGGAAAGAAACGTAAGCGAAACCCTTTACATAGATCCTTTGAAGAAAAAAGAACACGCTACAGTAGTAAGACAATAGACTGAAGGGATGTTCTAACGGTAAAATAATTAATAAAGGTATTATTTTAAATATGTTGAAAGGAACAAGGGGTTATTTACTGAAGAGTATATTAAAAAACAATTCGTAAGACTTTAAGATTATAAAAATTGATATAGGATTCGTTATCAAAGTTCCCGAAAAACAGCAAGTAATAAATTTTAAAAGATTGTAAAAATTATAAATACCGCTATATTGGATCCGCCATTTAAAATTTTTAGAAGCCGACATGGGATTCGTAATCAGCGACCCTGAAAACCCCCGAGTACCGATTTTCAAGCAAATCCGAATAAATTTTAATAATAATGTCCGCCATATTGGATCCGCCATTTTGAATTCTGATAAACTAACACCGGATTTGTAATCAGCAATCATAGAATCACCTAAGTAGTAACTTTCATGAGCTTACCTATTTTTTATTGCGCTGTGTATGGTATAATCTGTTTGTTTGGAATCTTAGATGTGTTCTTGAGGTTAGGTTCGATAGATTTAATGTTTTATATGGATTCTCAATTGGAAAGCTTATAGAATAATTTATTTAAATTAAAGGATCTTAGAAAATTATCAATATGCGGTTAGATTCAATTTTGATATTTCAAAAGTGACCATTTTAACGATTTTAGGGTATTTTTTGAGGTTAGGGCGAAACCAGGACCCATTGGCCAAATTCTGACAACTGATTCGGATTCAGCGCATCGAAATACGTCGGAAAACATATGTCTTGACCCCAGATCAAGACACTTTTTTTGTGTGTGGCTGTGTTATTGCATAAATTTTCTGAAGTAGATTTTTAAATCCTGAATTAAACAAAAAACAATTTCTATAAGTTCGATTGTCAATTTTGTTAACATAACAAAACTATGGCAACTAATTATGCTACATGGATGCATGAACAGTAACATTGTTTAAAAAATACAAAAATTACAAACAATTTGTCCTGCCCGTAACAGATATTTCATTCTTGACTATCATACTTAAAATTTACATTATGATTTTTATTTTTTTTAAATAATAAAAATATCAATAACCAAATTGTCGGTTTCATGGAGAATCACCCATATATATATATATATATATATATATATATATATATATATATATATTTATATATCTTGATCAATATCTATCTGACCTTTTTCAATAATTGATTCTGGTAATTGAATATTGTCATGTAGGTCATTAATTTCACCATTTCCTACTTTTAACAAAAAATTTATAAACTCAAATTCTTCAGGTAATGCTCTCATATTTTGAGATAATGAAAATTTATTAAAACAACTCCATAATAAACTATTTTTTTATAGATGATCTAATAATTTCGCTTCTGCACAGTGGGCCAGGAAGCATGAAAAAGCGGATAAAAGTCCACTTTAGAATTATAAATTTTAGATATAATCTAAATCTATAGTATTTTATGTAACTTTTTGTAGAACATTATAGTTATTTATCAAAAATTATAGCGGTGGTTGTATGTTGGTTAAAAAGTTTTATTAAAAACTTTAAAGTTATCCGCTGACTGAAATGTTTATTTATTTTTCTATAAATGATTATTTTCCTTACTTTTAAATTTTATTTCTTTTAAATGATATGTATTCTTATGAAAAATATTTATAATAAATTAAAAATTACTATATTTTTAAAAATATAGCACTTTTAACGTCGGAAAATGTTAATTTTTTGAAATACACTTGCTATTATTAGTGAGTTCCCCAAACTTCTACGCGATATAAAGTAAACTAAACGTGAAATGTCTTCTAAATTAAATGTACTTTTTATTAAAGTTGCCCATTTTTGCCCATTTTAAAATTTGGTGGAGTTATATGGGTGAATTTTCTGAAAGTGACACTTTTAAATTTCAGTTTTTCAATTAAATTGTTTCTTCAATTATATGGTTTTTTTCTATTAAAACTACTTAATTTCACACTCAAGAGTAAGATTTTTAGGTTGCGCAAAATTAATTATTAAAAATATTTTTTTTTTTTGAAAAATATTATTGTTGCTCCATTAAATTAATTTTATTTTATTGGCGAGTTTTTCTATTAAAAATTCACGCTAATATCGCGTTCACGAAATCGAAAATAAAATTACTCTGCTTAAAAATGAATAATTTGTATATTTTAATACCAAATATATTCAATTAGATGAAAATATGAATGTATTTAAAGTATTTGATTTAATTCGTAATCAGCGAACTCAAAACTCCCTAGACACCAAGTTTTACAATTGTTTAAGAATTTTTTTGTAAATCTCATCCGCCATATTGGGTCAGCCATTCTCAATTTCTTCAATATGGCCTCAAATCCGCAATCAGTGACCACAAAACCCACAAGACACCAAGTTTTATAATTGTTTAAGAGTTTTTTTCAAATCCTATCTGCCATATTAGGTCTTCTATTTAAAATTTTTTAATATGACCTCGGATTCGTGATCAACGACGTCAAAAACCCCTAGCCACCAAGTTTCGTTTAAATTCTTTGAAGTCTTGAATTATGTCCGCTTTTAAATTCTTCGTGGCCCACTGTGTTCTGGTACTTCGCTCTTTTATTGGCAAGACTTGTCTAAAATCGACAACAATCTTTTGTTGAACATTTAATTTTTCATATCTTTCTTTACCCATAACACTTTCTTCTTGACAATTAATAACATGATTTACATAAAATAATTTTTTATTATCTTCTATATCCATTAATCCCTTAAAATCAGTCAACATGTGTGCATCTTTGGCAAGCAAAAATTTTATACTTATATAAGCTTTACGCAAAGCCTCATTTTCTTTACACGTTCTTTTATAATCTTCAGACATTTGTTGCTTGCATTCATCCCAAATTTGATTAGAGTACACTGGACGACAATGAATTAAAATTCTAACAAATAATTGACGAAGCATCTGTGGCATCATCCAGACAACAGCTTCGCTCAAACAATTTTTTCACTTATTATCATCATCAATAAACCCTAAAGATAAACAAGCAGATGTGAATGTCATATGTACTGTTCCATCAACTGTTTTCAAAGTGTCAAAAAAAGTTTCCCCATTCCTTGTTAGGAATGACAGTCTGAGACGAAAGAATTCAACATCCAAAGGATTAACAGAATATATTCTTCCCAATACTTTTTTACTACGTTCTCTAACTTTCCATTGTAAAGATTTCTGAACCCAAGTGTAGTGTTCTGGTATTGGTGAATAATACTGATGTGTATTTCTGTCACGTTTGTTTAACTCAAAATAATCTATTAACTTTGTTTTCTTATCTAAATCAAAAGAAACAATGTCACTTTTTCCTTCAGGAAATAATAAAATTTTGTTCATTTAAACGTATAGGTAAACGGTTAATACCATGACTTTTTTCTAAAGATTCACTCAATATTCTCCATACTGCTTTAACAGGTCCAACATATATATTTTCTTCATAGTGATTTATTTCATCATGATTAATTACAGATTCGCTGTTATTATTAATTATAAGAACCAAACAGCATCATGGCCTTTATAAATATATTTGTAGAAGTATTTAACAGACATTATACTGGAAATAACTTTCACATTAATATGACAATTGAATAATTTAGAAAGACTTGGACTATAGGGAACAACATAACGATTATCAACAATGTAGTTATTTAGTCTTTCGTAAGTTTTTCCAGTGAATCTTCTACGATATTTCCCATACAATTATCTTCAAATATAGTTTATTCTTCAAAAGATCTAGGAAAGTTTTTAGAAGATTTTCCATCAACTAAACACCAGTCGCCACAAGGACCGTGAATATTATGTTGCATTATAATTTTGGGCAACTGATTATCACCATTTTTATGTAGAATCTCGCCTGAAATAGTGTTGCATGTCAAGCGAGTCTCGATCGATAACTTCTCGTCAAAGTCGAGAAAATCGTTAAAATAACAATTAAAGCAATTGAATTTTATAGTTTTATCTCACTTCTTTTATGAAAGGAGACGAAAAAACAAATGACATCTATTTGCTCGACATGCATCACTAGCCTGAAATATAACGATTAACAGTTTCTGATGTTAATAATTTCGAATTGTCTTTCAATATAACCAGTAAATGAATGTGAGGCAAACCACGTTTTTAAAACTCAATAACATAAACATATTATTTAACTTCTATAAATAATTTATCGTTAACAATAGTATTTATAAGGTGTTTAACTTTCAAGTAAAAAACCCTAACTACTAAATCAGGTCGATCAGAAGCCGATTGATGATGTAATAAATTTTCTACAATTTCTTTCCATTTAGGATTGCATGTCATTGTTATGAATAAATCTGGCTTTTTAATCCCTTGATTGTGTAAGTGATCAACTAATCCTTTATACGTTTTACTTTTTAATTTTATTTGATTATTTTGACAAAAAATAGTCTATCTTTTTCAATTTTAACATAGTTATCAACAACTCATTGTTGAAACAATCTTCCGCCATGTAAGAATTGATTATACTTATGATCTCTTATTGCCATTTTATATTTTATGTAAGCAGATCTTGAAATAGTGTGATTTCTAGATCGCTTTTTACTGTCATTACGAATCATATCAATACCGTAACCCTCACTTCCTTATGGATAAAATATTGGATACATCCAAAGTTCAGCATTTGGTTCCAAATTACTAACCAATTTTAATTCTTTACTTTATTTGTTATAAATTGTAACATAAGACTCTGGTATTAAACCTTCTAAATTTGTATTGAAAATTGCGTCAACCTCATTACTTTTTTGAAAATTGTACCTTTCTTTATAAAACTCTTTCTTTAAAGTAAATAATAATTGTAGTTCCGGAATTTTGGTATTATTTAGTTTTGCTAAAGCAGTCTCTGTCTTAATTACTTCAGACATCATCAACAAAGACTTTGTGAAATTGTTACAATAGCTTATTAATTATGCAATAATTAACAATAACTCTTCTTCTAAATTGTCATGTTTATTTAATCTGTAACTAACAGCATCTTCTGGATCATAAATGAATAATTGACCAAAAGAAGGATCATCATCTTTTTCAGGATATAAGGCATTATTCATTTGATAATAAATTTGTCCTTAAATTTTGTAACAAAACGGCCCTCGACTATTACCTTTAAAATTGATTACATTAGCATTTAAAGATGCAAAAGCAAATTAATTATTATACATTCTAACATTAGCTCTAGAATGATCAGACTTTTTGTGGGACCCACCAAACAAACTTTTTAATTTACAAGGATATTCTACTAAAGGCAATGAAACACCACCATGCCTACAACAATCATTAAAAGTATTCTTGTTGCTAACTTTCTCTTTTGCAAAATGTTTAGCCTGACAATGTCTGCAATTAACAGACATTTCACTAAGATAGTTTTCTTCTTTATTTAAAGAACTATCAACTGATACTGTTTTTAATTTAATTCTTTGACGATATGCTTTTTAGTAAGCTGCAAAACTTTTTTTTTAATTTCTGATTCGAAGTGTTATCATTTCTTGCAGTTAAAGATAATTTCATCGTATCATCATCTTTTTCCACTTCATTTAAAGATTTTAACTTTATTTCTCTTACTTTATTCCCACTATTAATTACTTGTGTTTTATAGTCAGTTTGAGATAATGTTTGTAATAATTGAGAATTCAAATGTTTGTAATAATTGACTTCTTTAAAAGATTTTAACTCAATTTTTTTTGTTTACTTTCATATTGACTTAATTGCATTTCATTACATACAATTTTCTGGGATATTACTAATGTAGAACCAAGTGCATGGGAAACAACAATATTTCTTTGCTTCGCAGCAAATATCTTTTGTTCTGATCTATTGCTTTGATGATATGGTTTTTGGTCATTTCCATCACAGCTTACACTATTTGTTACAATTATTGAAGAACAACTATTAACAACTTCTTAAATGTTTAATTCCTTTCGTTTTTTTCATACCTTTATTTATATTGTTTTGAAAATTCAATGTCTTTTTTATTTCCTTACTACCCATCGCATATTCACCTTTACTTGTTACTTCCACTTTCTGGACTTTATCAATACCGTTATCATAAATTGGGAAATGTAGCAAATAATCATTTGTAAACATTAAATATCAATGATTTCTAATTGCCGCATGGTTATATACAACATTGTCAGGTTTAATGTTACAATAAATGGAAGTAGGAAACACGATTACGCATACACCGCAATTAACAAAATTAACCTGTTGTTGAACTACTGGAAAAACTGTAGTAGGTTTAAATGGATATAATCTATTTAAAAATTATAGTTTATCTTTGTTTAAGCATTTTCTGTTAAGACTATTATAAATGTATAATTCATTTCCAGTATAATATGTACAAATCCAATGTCCATTGTCGGAAGGGACACTAAACAGAATTTGAATGTGGAACTGTTATTTGTTAATTGGTTTTATTTTATTCGACATATATAAATAAGCTGTGTTTTGCATCTGCATGGTACCACCAGATTTGACATTTAATAATTATTGAAGCTTATACTTGTGGCAATCATTGAACATTTTTCCTTCTGTTAGCAACTGCTAGCACAAGTTACGAACGATATTTTTCTTAACAAGATGCAAAAAAGTACCCTTTTTGCACCGCGTTATGAAAAAACTAAAACTTTCATTTTATAAAAATGTTTTTTTAAACTCAATATTTTCAGACTAATAGGTTACTAAAAATAGGTCTACATTTACAAACCCACAATTTCAAAAATTCATAACTCATAAATATTAACATAAATTATTTATAGTTTTTTTCCAAAAACTAATATGTAAAAGACGATTATATTTCGAACCAAAATGTACAAAAAAATTTAAAGTTTACCGTCACGTTTTTTTACAATTATGAACTAAAGCTTTTATTTATAACGAAATTTGTATTATGTAGCACTCCACCACTGGGATTTAGCACATGTACTACTGTATTTGTGGTAGTAAGTACAGGTTAAGCAAAAAGTATAAGAATTTGAGGTGGAAAGTATAGTGCGTTGAATAGCATTTCGAGGCGAATTTTGAAGGTCATAAATAAATCTCACGTGGAATTGACCATAACTAACTAAAATATTAAATTTTTTAGCAAAACAAACTGAATTAAGTAGAGTCCAAAATTTCACTATAAACATAATTTTTTATATACATATTCCTTCTATAATCTTCTAAATATATTTTTACGGAATCAAATGATCGCACTCTTGATAATGTAACATACATCTGACCATGATTAAAAACATCTCTTCTTAATTCAATAAATATTTTGTCTTTTGACTGAACTTTAATAGTTGAAAAAGAATCTCTGTACAGTGGAACGGATAAGCCTAAATCTTTATGACCAGTTTTCCGCTAGGAAGCAGAGTGGCAGCTATACGTGTAAAAGCCATGTTGCAAACATTTATTCCTTTACTTTTTAATAAATGCCATAAAGTAATATATAAAAAAGTTTTTCCAGATCCTTCACAACCATTAATATATAAGCATTTAGAACTATTAAAAGAAGAATCTTTTATGACTTTAAGTATATAATCAACTATTTTTTTTGTTCAACATTTAATTTATAATAATTTTGCTCTTCTATCTTAATATGTTCAAAAATATTTACATCATCAACCTGTGCAGATAAATCTTTATTAACGTCTAATAATCCCTGAAAATCAGTTAGACTATATCCTTCATTTAATAACATTGATTTTATATTCTCATAAGCTGTTTTTTCAGCATCAATATTGTCAAGTTTTGAATAGTCTTCTGACATTTGACCCTTAAATTTTTCCCAAAGTTTTTCCGGATGTACAGGATGACAATGAATTAGAATTCTTACAAATAATTGTCGAAGTGAATGACCATAATGAAGAAGATCATACATAATGTAGCTTCTTCCATTGTCCTAATCCACACGCTATCATATTCTGTAAGTCCTAATGCTAAACAGGCAGATGTAAAAGATTCATGAATAACTCCATTAACTGTTCTTAAACTTTAGAAAGAAGTTACTCCTTTTACTGTAAGCAACAATAATAACACAGACCTGCAAATTTTGGCTTAGTTCTGTTACAAAAAAAGTGAAAGGTTATTCTTATAGCTTTTTTGACGTAAAATACGAATCCGATTTCCAAAATGGCCCATCACGTCAGGATTTCTTGTAATATTGCCTTAAATAGCCAAAAAAGGTCTATTTTGGTCATTTTTCGGAATTTTTTTTGGTAACCAAAATTTTTTCTTTCAATTTGCGAAATTGCATCGTATAGTACTATATCTAAGCTTTAAAACCCATTTTTCAGAATTTCTTTACGATTTTTTAGAAAAAAGTTATGTAGATTTGAAATTAAATGTCATTTTGCACTTGTGTATACATACTTACATTTGCATAAAAAAATTTCAAATCTACATAACTTTTTTTTAGAAAATCGTAAAGCAATTTTGAAAAATGGATTTTAAAGCTTAGACATAGTACTATACGATGCAATTTCGCAAATTCAAAGAAAAAATTTTGGTTAACCAAAAAAAATTCCAAAAAATGACCAAAATAGCCCTTTTTGGCTATTTAAGGCAATATTACAAGAAATCCTGACGTGAAGGGACATTTTGGAAATCGGATTCGTATTCTACGTCAAAAAAGCTATAAGAATAACTTTTCACTTTTTCTGTTACAGAACTAAGTCAAAATTTGCAGGCCTGTGTAATCTAAGGTGAAATAACTCTGATTGACACGGGTTAACTGAATACATTCTTCCTAATACTTTTTCTTTACGAACTCTTTTTTTCCATTCAAGACATTTTGTTACCCACGTAAACTGTTCTGGTATTTCTGAATAATAATACTGACGAGCAGAAATATCACGTTCATTAAGTTTAAAAAATCGAGCAATTTTGTATTTTTCTGCATATCAAGTGAAACATTGTTATTATGTTTCCCTTCACAAATAATAACATTCTGTTCATTTGGTAAATGTATGGGTAAACGATTAATACTATGGCTCTTTTTCCCCAATGGTTTACTTAAAATTCTCCAAACTGCCTCAACAGGACCTACATATCTATTCTCTTCATAATGATTAATTTCATTGTGATCAACAGTCACCTCACCATTGGCATTTGTAATAATAATAAATGCAGCATCATGACCCTTGAATATATATTTATATAAATATTTAACAGATTTAATACTTGAAACTATTTCCACATTTATATGACAATTAAATAATTCTGAAAGTATAGGACAATATGGAACTACATTAGAATTGTCAACAACAAATCCGTTTGGTCGTTCATACGTTTTATTATTATTTCTTCGCTGACAACGAATATAACAATCTTCTTCAATTGTAGTTTCTTCTTGGTAGCTTTTTGGAAATTTTTTTGACCATTTAGGGTAAACCAGACAGTAGTCGGCCACCCTACAGTAGTCGGCCACTTTTCATGTTTGAATAGCTATAAAACTGTACGAGATAAAAATATGTTCAAAGTTACTAATCATTTCTAAGATGATCGTAAACAAATGTAAACTTTTTTAATAGAACAAAAAAATTTTTTTGACGGTTTTTGAAAGCTTTTAAAAGTGGCCGATTACTGACGGTTTAGATGGCCGATTACTGTCGGATTCTTACTTGTTTATTTACTAATTTTTTTTACGAATAAAAAATTTTTTTTCATGAACATGATTGGTTTAATAGTTTTGTGTGATCGTAAGGAACAACATCACATTAAAAGAATTCGAAAAAAATATGATTTGCTCTTTTAAAACAGCGTTAATTAAAAAGATTGCTTTTAGGTGGCCGACTACTGTCGGATTCTAACTTTTTTTTTGTGAATTTTTTTAACGAATATGAAATTTTTTTTTGTAAACATTATTGGTATACTAGTTTTGTAGGAGCATTAGGAACAATTACTTATGAAAGAAATTTTCCAAAAATTTTAATTGTAATTTTTAAACAATATTCATTAAAAAGATTTTCTTAAGTGGCCGACTACTGTCTGGTTTACCCTACCATCAATTAAACACCAATCTCCACAAGGCCCATGAATGTTATTTTGCATTATTATATTATGCAAAGAAGGATTGCTATTTTCATCAGGAATGTCTGCTAAAATATAACGATCAACACTGTCAACTGTTGATAATTAAAAATTTTTTTTAATATAACTAACAAATGAATATGTGGCAATCCTCGCTTTTGAAATTCAATAACATAAACATAAAACTTCACTTCTCCAAATAACTTGTTGTCAACAATAGCCACGGCATCCTGATATTGCTGTATCATATTACAAGGTGATCCTATAAAAGTTTATGGCAATATAAGCTTTTTCCTACATGTACATTATTTTCTAACTCTTAATTTTATAAATAATCGATTTACCCTTGATATGTTTTACTTTTCAATTGAGCTTGATTGTTTGCCCAAAATCTTAATCTATCTTTCTCTATTTTTACATAATTGTCAACAACCTATTGTTAAAATAATCTTTCCCCATATAAAAATTGATTAGATTCCTTATCTCTAATATCTATTTTGTATTTACAATAGGCAGACCGAGAAAATAGTAGGGGAGTTTTGTAATTGGATTCATTCCGACAGAAGATATTTTGCATATCTTTCAAGACAATGTGTTCAATTTTTCGTTTATAAAGTTTTTTTTGTGCTCCATTTTGCAGAATTCTTACAAAATTCGCGAACAAATCAAAAAGATAAGTTCACCCATATAATACCCAGCAATTATTAGGTTCTCGAAATTTAAAACGATTTATGCAAAATCGCAATAAAGAATATTTACCAAAAAATATAATTTTTAGCGATTTTTAGTAGTGCTTCACAACTCCCCATGATTTTTAAAAACTTGAAAAAGCAGCTTTTTAGTCCAACTGAAAAAAATTGTTGATTTTATTTTATTTCATGCAAATTCTTCAACCAGTAAGCATATTTGAAGACCCTCTAGAGATTCAAGTGGAGAAAATTTGAAATAAAAATTTCTTTTTGAAGTTACAACTCATAAACAAAGCGTGCTTCATAACTCCCCATTCTCCCCTATGGTTTCTACTTCTAAAAGTACTATCACTACGAATCATATGAATATTTTAACCTTTATTTCCGAGTGGATAAAATATGGGATAAATCCACGGTTCAACATTCGGATCTAAATTACTTACTGATTTTAATTCCTTTGTAGAATTGTTATAAACTGTTACATAAGATACTGGTATTTCTCCTTCAGAATTTGTATTAAAAATAGCAGCAATTTCATTAAAACTTTGAAAATTGTATCTACTTTTATTCAAAGCTTTTTTTAACGTAAACATTAATTGTAACTCAAGAGTTTCTTTATTCATTTGGTGATAAATTTGACCTTGAATTTTGTAACAAAATGGTCCTCTTCTTCTATTATTAAACTTAATTACATTAGCATTTAAAGATGCTAAAGAAAAAGAATTGTCATACAATCTTATATTCTTTTTAAAATGGCCTGATTTTGTATGATATATTTTATATATATATATATATATATATATATATATATATATATATATATATATATATATATATATATATATATATATATATATATATATATATATGGGACGTTCCATGTCAAACGGACCAAAGCTCTGCCCAAAATGTTTTTCAATGAAAATCCACTTATTATATATCAAAATACTCGTAAGCTCATACTGCTCCGAGTGAAAAGTGGTAAAATGGAAAATTCAAAATGGCGTAATTACTGCGATTCTTTTTGTAAACTTCATTACATATTATGGAAAACAAATTTACATAGTAGTTTGCAAAAACAATTATAATTTGCTGAATAATGACTGACCCTTACGTTTTTTGGGTCGCTGATCACAAATCTGATGTCAGATTTTCAAAATTCAAAATGTCGGATAAATTTGTAAAATTTGCTTAGATTCACTTGAAACTGATTACTCGGGGGTTTTGAGGGTCGCTGATCACGAATCTAAATTTGAAAATGTTGCTTGGATTCACTGGAAACTGATCATTTAGACGTTTCTGATAAGGAATGAGTGGAGCACTAGCTATTTAATATTATTTATAAAATTTTTGAACACATATTTTTTAAAGAGAAATAACCCAGTTTTAATTTAAGCTACAAAAAACGTTTTTTGAATTACTATTGTCCAATTTATGAACTGTTTAATGAAAATAAATATTTTACACTGAGAAAACATTATACTTAATTGAAATAGAAAAATAAATTTAAGTCATTTTGGTTAATTGAAATTAGTTTATAAGCTTAATTCCAATATGTAGAAAATATCTACTGCTTTGATTAAAAAATATTATTTGTTTGAATAATTATGTTTAATTCAATATATTGAATATATTATTTCTTAAAATGAACCAAAAAATATGTTTGAATGAAACTTAAATATGTTTGACTGTATAGCAAAGATATTTTAAGTTTGATTTAAACAAAATATGTTTGAATCAAATAAATCGTTTTCTCAGTATAGGCTAAACGTGTAAATTGTGAATTTTTTAAAAAAATTCATAAATCCCTTCCTAATTATTCAAAAAAAATTTCTGTGTTGAAATTTTTTTTAAGTAATTTGAATAGCCAGCAGCTTCATTCCTTAACTATCAGAAACGCCTAAAATTTCTAAGGTGTAGTTTTTGAGGCTAAGGGCGATATTTTTACAAATTATTTTGTGGAAATTTGAAAACCTTAAATCAGACAAAAATTCCTTTGAAGTAAAGTTTCTTAAGTACACATCAAATTTTATAATATCGTAATCAAGTTGACAGTTCCAAAGGTAACGTTGTTTAAATTTCCCGCGTTATGTCTTCAAGTTACGCTGCTGTCCGCTAGGTGGCAAACTTTATTTCTCATTAGCGAGGCTGATCCTCAGTATCTTAAATAGAAGTGCTTTGGTAAACAACTTACTTTTTCTGCATAGTCCGTTGGTGGTAAGTATATTGTTCCTCAATTTGCTCTCTTTTTTCTACATTGCTTTGAATTTGAGTTTCGTTTATATTTTCAGGTATTTTTATTTCTTTTTATTTTTTCAGTTTTTTTTTATTTTTTAGGTATTTTTTTCAGGTATTTTTTCAGATTTTATCGTAATACTGAATATTCATTTCCGACATATTTCTTTCGTCCTTTTTAGGACTAAAGTTTTTTCTTTTTTCTGGTCAATTGCATGTACTTTTATTTAACCCTTTCAGTCCCATAATTAGGACAATTAAAAATATCTACAATAGGTATAGTACCTATGGTTTTAGGCGTCGCTGATTACGAATCTGAAATCAGATTTTCAAAATTTTGAAAATTCAAAATGGCGGAGCCAATATGGTGGACTATAAAATTAAAAATTTTTAAATTTTATTTTAAAGTTGTCACTTGGGGGTTTTTGGGGTCGCTGATTAAAAATCTGGAATTAGATTTTCATAATTTTGAAAATTTAAAATGGCGGAGTCAATATGGCGGACAATAAAATTAAATTTTTTTAAATTTTACTTGAAAGTTGTCACTCGGGAGTTTTTGAAATCGCTGATTAATTTTTAATTTTTGTCCGCCATATTGGATCCGTCATTTTGAATTTTTAAAAAGTAACTTTAGATTCGTAATCAGCGACCCAAAAAACCCCCGAGAGTCCATTTTTAAGCAAATTTGATTAATTTTTAATTTTTGTCCACCATATTGGATCCGCTATTTTGAAATTTTAAAAACTAACTTTAGATTCGTAATCTGCGACCTCAAAAACCCCAGAGAGTCCATTTTCAAGCAAATTTGTTTAATTTTTAATTTTTGTCCGCCATATTGGATCCGCCATTTTGAATTTGCATATCAGGTTTTAGATTAATATTCAGCAAACTGCGAGAATTTAGAAAACAACCATAATTTAAAGTATATGTTACTGATTTAATTCTATTACAGTCAAATTGAACCTAAACTAATGCGTTGCCGTGTATAAGTTTGTTAATAACCAAAAAACATAAATAATATAGCTTAATTTTTTTAAAAACTACTAAACCCTATTTGTAGAAACATAAAAATAAGAAATATACAATTATTTAAAGTTTTTCTTTAAGTTATGTTAAAAAAATCGGTGGCTTAAAAGGTGGTCGATATATCGACCACTGGGACTGAAAGGGTTAAAACACAATCATGCCAGGTCGCCCTAAAGAATCTTCAGATTTTGTAGTTCACACAGATAGGTGTATCAATCCCTTGAAACGCGAAAACCACAAGGGTTCGGGTTTGAGAAAAATATCAAAGTCTCTTTTGAAGCAATTTTCTCAAATACCAGATAATTCAAGAATTTGTGATCAATGTCGTAAAATGTGTAGTGGAAATGATTTTATCAATAATCAAGACGATTCATTGACAGAAGATGAACCAGAAACGAAGAAAAAGTGTTTGTCAAGAGAAGATCAATTAGAGCAATTGTTAAGAGGACTGAAAGAAAAATTTTCTTGTTTGCCGAAAAACGACCCTCTCCGTATTACAATATTAACCGTTGCTCCTGAATGTTGGACTGTACGGCAAATTGCTTCAGAGTTTGCTACTTCTGAGAGGCAAGCTAGACAAGCAATACATTTAAGAAATGTTAAAGGAGTATTGGCGACACCCGAATTAAAAAAAGGTAAAACAGTACCTGAAAAAACTGTTATTAAAGCTAAAGAGTTTTACGAATGTGACCAGAATAGTCGTATAATGCCTGGTAAAAAGGATACCGTTTCCATTAAAATGAATGGAGAAAAGAGGGTATTACAAAAGAGACTTTTACTAGCAGATATTAAAGTACTACATAGACAATTTAAGGAAGAATATCCTGAATTTCCAATAGGGTTATCAAAGTTTGCCGAATTGCGACCAAGAAATTGTATTTGTGCAGGATCAGCAGGCACACATAGCGTTTGTGTTTGTGTAATACACCAAAATTTTAAAATGATTGATGCCGTAAATTTCGAAAAATTGACAATAGATTCTGAATACTTAATAAAAGACTACAAAGATTGCTTTCAATTTGTCTTATGTAAAAATCCTCAACCATCGTGTTTTCTCTTGGACTGTACCTTATGTCCTGGAATTGAAAACGACTCAAATAGAGTTTTAACAATTTTGGAAGAGAGCAAAATATACGAAATTATTTGTAGTCTTTGGCAATCGACGGATAGATGCACACTAAAAAAAATTTGCTTTTCTGCAGAAGACTATGTCAATGAATTATCTTATAGATTAAAAAAACTTCTACCGCACCATTCTATTGCAAAAAAGCAATCAGAATATTTGCAAGAAAGAAAAAGAAATCTTCGAGAAGACGAAGTCATACTTCAATGTGACTTCTCCGAAAATTATGCCTTTGTTGCACAGGATGCTGCGCAAGGTTTTCATTACAATAATGATCAATGCACAGTGCACCCAGCAATTTTTTATTATAAAAAAGGTGAAGAAATAAAACACTGCAGTATCGTGTTGTTGTCAGATTGTACAAAACATGATACTGCAGCTGTGTACATATTGCAGCAAACAGTAATTCCGGAAATCAAAAAACTATGCCCAAATGTTAAGAAAATAATTTACTTTACTGATGGCGCCAAACAGCACTACAAGAACAGATTCCAAATGAAGAATCTAACTCAACATCAGGAAGATTTTAATGTCTCCGCAGAGTGGCATTTCCATGCCACTGCTCATGGAAAGGGAGCTTGCGATGGCATTGGAGCTGTTTTAAAGAGGGAAGCTACACGCGCCAGTTTACAGGCTAAACCGGAAATGGCAATTTTAGATGCGACAACTTTGTTTAATTGGGCAAAGAGAAACATAGAAAAGACACAATTTTTCTTTTACACCAAACAGCAACATGATCAAGCTAAACGTTCATTAAATAAATATTCCGAAGCTCCTTTTATCACAAAAATTCAATCAGCACACGGGTTTGTAGTAACATCAGATAAAACTCTAAAAATATTTCGATACTCAAATGCATCTGAACCACTCGCTGTTATGCAATATTAAATTTGTCCTTACATAAGTCACATCTTTTGTTAAATAAACATAGAAAAAAACTAATCGGCACTTTTCAGGGCCCCCTACTACGACTTTTACAAAAATTTTCATAGTTTTTTCTATTTTCGTGTCAACAAGAAAACCTACAACAGTGTCTGGACGTAAGTTTAACGCGATATTAACGCATTTTACTTCTCCTGCTAAATAAACCTTAAAAATTCAATCGGCCCTTTTCAGGGCCACCTACTGCGACTTTTCCAAAATTTTCATAGATTTTCCGACTTTCCTGTCAATAAGAAAACATACAACAGTTTTTGGACCTAAGTTTTACGCGATACTCACACATTTTTTGATATCAGAAAGAAATCTAGATATGATGGTAGATTTAAAAATAGTTTGAGAATATAATCAGTTAACTTTGTTCAATCCTTAACTGACTCTCACTACTAAAGCATAATTTGTTACAATACTTACACTTCTTCCATAGATTTTCCGACATTTAAGTTTAAATGCAAACTATTTTTCAAATTTGTCCGCCATGTTGGATCCGACATTTTGAATTTTGAAAATCTGACATCAGATTCGTGATCAGGGACCCTCAAAACCCCCGAGTAATCAGTTTCAAGTGAATCTACGCAAATTTTACAAATTTATCCGTCATATTGGATCCGCCATTTTGAATTTTGAAAATCTGACATCAGATTTGTGATCAGCGACCCAAAAAACGTAAGGGTCAGTCATTATTCAGCAAATTATAATTGTTTTTGCAAACTACTATGTAACTTTGTTTTCCATAATATGTAATGAAGTTTACAAAAAGAGTCGCAGTAATTACGCCATTTTGAATTTTCCATTTTACCACTTTTCACTCAGAGCAGTATGAGCTTACGAGTATTTTGATATATAATAAGTGGATTTTCATTGAAAAACATTTTGGGCAGAGCTTTGGTCCGTTTGACATGGAACGTCCCATACATATATATATATATATATATAACATATATATAACATATATATATATATATATATATATATATATATATATATATATATATATATATATATATATATATATATATATATATTATATATATATATATATGACACGGACAGTTAAAAGGGACCTACGATCCGAAAAAATCGATTTTGACTTTTTTATCTGCTCTTATAGTAAATAAACCGATCTTTCTAACGCAATAAACCGCAGCTTTCTAGCTGCATTAGTTTTGTCACAATTTCACTTCAAAGTTAGGTACTTTGACAAAAAGCAGTGCAAAAAAACTAACTTGGTAAACTTCAAAGTCGTTTTTCTCGAAATCTTTTTTTCGGACCGTAGGTCCCTTTTAACTGTCCGTGCCATATATATATAGGGGAGAATGGGGAGTTATGAAGCATGGGGAGTTGTGAAGCACGGCCATAGATCTCGCATAGTAATTGTTATGATAGATGTCACTTACTCTGAATATTTTTTCACCTAATATCTTCGTTTTGTAATTGGATTCATTCCGATAGAAGATATTTTGCATATCTTTCAAGACAATGTGTTCAATTTTTCGTTTATAAAGTTTTTTTGTGTGCTCCATTTTGCAGAATTCTTACAAAATTCGCGAACAAATCAAAAAGATAAGTTCACCCATATAATACCCAGCAATGATTAGGTTCTCGAAATTTAAAACGATTTATGCAAAATCGCAATAAAGAATATTTACCAAAAAATATAATTTTTAGCGATTTTTAGTAGTGCTTCACAACTCCCCATGATTTTTAAAAACTTCAAAAAGCAGCTTTTTAGTCCAACTGAAAAAAAATGTTGATTTTATATTATTTCATGCAAATTCTTCAACCAGTAAGCATATTTGAAGACCCTCTAGAGATGCAAATGGAGAAAATTTGAAATAAAAATTTCTTTTTGCAGATACAACTCATAAACAAAGCGTGCTTCATAACTCCCCATTCTCCCCTATATATATATATATATATATATATATATATATATATATATATATATATATATATATATATATATATAAACAATTGATTTTTGTAAACTAAATGTATTTATTAAATCAATAGACTGATTAGATTTAACATTTTCAGAGTCCTCAAGCAAAGAGCTGATTTTATTTTCTTTTTTTAATCAATTCGAATTAACATTTTTCGAATCATTAAACAAAGAGTTTTTTTCCTTCTCTTCTGATTTATTTTTTTCCCTGTATTTTTTGTATTCTGCCTGTCTCTTTTTTATTTTTACAGACGAAACACCTACATCGTCTAAATGATTAATAATATTAATGTTTCTTTTTAATTTTTGTTTAGCACGATAATTTCTTTCAGTTTCCACTGCACTTTTTCGAACATTTTCAAATAAAGAATTTATTTCGTTTACACTGTCTTGTGCACTCGTTATTGGAGAAATAGAAGGAAAGATATTTTCTAAATTAACAAATTCATTTATGTTATCATCATTTGAATTACACTGGTTTACAGTGAAATTGCCAATAGAACAAAACATTCTTTTTTTGATTAGTGGGTGTTTTCTGAGTAAGAAAATCATAGTTTTAATTTTTTTCCCTCGTGTAGTTTTTTTGTAGCTTCAAATTTTGTACTTTTGAGGAGCGACGGCACTTAAATTTACCTGTAGGAAAATCAACTCTTCCAAAAATGATGAATAGGATGCCGTTGGAAAGGTAATTAAATTATCTTTCAATCCACATACTACAGAATAAAATTGGATGAAAATTGAGAGAGCTACAGTCGATTCAAGATCCAATTTCATGGAAATTTTGATGATTTTTAGACACTTGACTAACTTTTGATAATTTTTTCCACAACAAACGGTAGAAAATATTTAGGTTTTAAATTTTTTATTAATAGCTTATTCCAGTGAGAAACTTTCTAGCCCTTGTGGACCTTGATTGGATTAAAACTGAAAATTCTACACCACATTTAGTGAACGAAACTACTTTGCCAATTTTATTATACTTTTCAATATTTGCAGCAAACATGCAAACAGTAAAATTAAGTTAAGTACTAAAGTTACTAAAATCACACATCAAGGAATTCTAGAGTTGCTCAATTCGAATACAATGTCAAGTATCAAAATTTCAAGATGGCGGATCCAATATGGAGGACAAGTTTTTTTAAATATCGATTAAATTTATGACATTTTCGTTACTCGGGGTTTTTCGATGTCGCTAATGACGAGTCTGATGTTAGATTTTAAAAATTAAAAATGGTAGATTCAATTGAGTGAACGAGTTTTGGCTCTCTGATTACAAATTCTATGTCATATTTTGAAAATTCAAAAAGGTTTATTTAGTCTGTGCGAACATATTTTAAATGTGTAAAGCATGAAATACTCATGAAAATTAATACATTAGGGTTTCTGGAGTCTCTAATTCCGAAACCAAAGTCGGTTTTAAAATTTTTAAATTGATGTTATGTTGATGAAAAACAAAAACTTTATTCTAATTGCAATAAACTATCTTAATTTTAATTTTCAATTTTCTATAGCTTTTTAACTGCAATACATTTTAAATCTCATTCGAAAATACAGACACTAAAAACATCAAGGAGGGGGATGAAGAATGTAACAAGTCGTTTATTTCATGACCATTTTGCTTCCTCAAAATATTATAAACCAATTGCTTAATTTAATTTTAATATGTTAAGGTAATATTTAAAAAAAACAGAATTTGAATTTTTGTCAAAATGAAAAATATTGATTAATTTTATAAATTTTGATGAAATGTGCACTTTGTATATGGGTGATTTTCAAATAACTGTGATTTTTTTTAATAAGACATTTTTCTGCTAAAATAGTGAATCAAATTTGACTTTCATTACATATTCCAGTACATTTTTGTTATTAAAGTATATGTTCAAATGGAAACTACATGATTTTGAATATTTCCAAAGTTACGATGGAAAACGGAAAGAAAATGCAAAAGTTACATGCCACGGACCTGACATTTTTCCACGGTCCTGACATGTGTGTCACAGTTAAAACACGTAAAAAAATAAAAAAATGAATAAATATTTTCTTTTCAATGTTTGCACTTCAAAGTAATGCCAGTAGAAGTCAATTAAAAATAAAATTGAGTAATAAAATCACGATGACGTTACCATGTGTCGGTAGAAAGTAATTAACAATTTAAAACATGAAAAAAGTGCTCGTGTACGTGGAATATCATTATAATAAAAATATTTTTATATGTAAAACATATGGTTAGATTTGGCCTACAAAGTACTTAAAAGATAGTTTCAATATTTGCTCACGTGAAAATTTCAGAACAAAATTTTAAAAAAACGTATGCCACGGACCTGACAATTTAACCCTATTTTCTTAATTTTAACTATGATAATGTTAATGTTAACAAACTGAATATTAAGTATCTTTAAGAAGAGACTTCTATTAAGTGATTTATGAAGTGAGTGGCAAAAAATAATAATTTTATTAGTCATTTGTTTATGGGGACATGCAAATATGACAGTTATTTGAAAATCACCCATATATCAATCGATTCGTTTTTTGTCAGGAATGTAATTTTGAGAATAATTTATGAAAATATTAAGGAACAAAAAAGTTATTTCAAAAAATACAAAAAAATTTTTTTTTTAATTTTGAAAAAATTGTACAAAAAAAATTTTTGTGGATAAATTTGAAAATCCTTGTGTCAGATTTTAGGTATTAATAACTGCAATAAACCTGCAAAATCTCAGGGCAATTCATTAAAATTTGTTTGAGATAATTTGTACACAATTTTTTGTGACATACACACACATACACACACAGACATACACACATACATCTGGACATTTGCTCAGAATTTAATATACATATATCCTAGATGAAAATGAGTCCATATAACCATGTTTTGAAAAATTGAAAATCGTCACGAATGCAAAGCTTCCTTATGAGGAAGCAAAAGGGCTCGAAAACATTAAAAAAAATAATTTCAATTTATTATTTAAAAATTTTTGTTGTTTAAACATACTTTGATAAAGTTAATTACAAATATTTAAAATGTATTGCAGTTAGAAAGTTATAGAAATTCATTGAAAATTAAAAATTAGATAGTTTATTGCAATTAGAGTAAAGTTTTTATTTTCCATCAACATTAAATCAATTTAAAAATTTTAAAACCGTCGTTGGTTTTGGAATTAAATACCTAACAAACTAAAATGTATTCATTTTTATGAGTTTTAGCTTTAAACTTTTAAAATATGTTCGCACAGACTGAATCCACTTTTTTGAATTTTCAAAATATGACATCAAATTTGTAATCAGAGACCTAATCAGAGAGCCAAAACTCGTCCAATCAAATAAATCTACCATTTTCAATTTTTAAAATCTGACATCAGACTCGTCATTAGCGTCACCGAAAAACCCCAAGTAACGAAATTGTCATAAATTTAATCGACTTTAAAAAAAACTTGTCCGCCATATTGGATCCGCCATCTTGAAATTTTGATACTTGACATTGTATTCGAATTGAGTAACTCTAGAATTCCTTGATGTGTGATTTTAGTAACTTTAACACTTAACTTAATTTTACTATTTGCATGTTTGCTGCAAATATTAAAAAGTATACTAAAAATGGCAAAGTAGTTTCGTTCACTAAATGTGGTGTAGAATTTTCATTTTTAATCCAATCAAGGTCCACAAGGGCTAGAAAGTTTCTCACTGGAATAAGCTATTAATAAAAAATTTAAAACCTAAATATTTTCTACCGTTTGTTGTGGAAAAAATTATCAAAAGTTAGTCAAGTGTCTAAAAATCATCAAAATTTCCATGAAATTGGATCTTGAATCGACTGTAGCTCTCTCAATTTTCATTCAATTTTATTCTGTAATATATGGATTGAAAGATAATTTAATTACCTTTCCAACAGCATCCTATTCATCATTTTTGGAAGAGTTGATTTTCCTACAGGTAAATTTAAGTGCCGTCGCTCCTCAAAAATACAAAATTTGAAGCTACAAAAAAACTACACGAGGGAAAAAAATTAAAACTATGATTTTCTTACTCAGAAAACACCCACTAATCGAAAAAAGAATGTTTTGTTTGATTGACAAAAAAAGTTTTTAATTTGTAAACCTGTGTTAATAACTTGATTCATCAAATTTTTATCATCAAATAAAGATTTTATTTTATTTCCTTTCTGTAATTCATTAAAAATTACATTTGTTGAATCCTTAAATAAAGAGCTTATTTTCTTTTCTTTTGATTTCTTTTTTTCCCCGTATTTTTTATATTCTGCCTGGCTCTTTTTTATTTTTACAGATGAAACATCTAATTCGTCTGAATGATTAATAATAATAATTTTTCTTGTCAATTTTTGTTAGCACGATAATTTTTTTTATTCTCCACTGCACTTTTTTGGACAGATTTTAATAAAGAATTTGTTTCTTTTACACTATCATGTGCATTCGTTATTAAAGAAATAGGAGTAATAAATAAATTAACAGATTCATTCATGTTATCATGATTTAAATTAATAACTTTACAGAAAAAATTGGTATGCTTCAGTAATCCTCTATATTCTTTTTGACATTGTACACTACTTTCTTTTTGATAAGAGACTACTTCATTATTTATAACTTCATTCTTCCTTTTATCTAAATGTTGTTGTTGGAACTTGCACTGACTTGTTTGAATTTTTTAGAGGAAACGTCTACTTTATCTGAATAAAATGTATTTTTAATTTTACTATTGGATTTGAGTATAGCACTATATTGTTGCGTCTTTAAAGTATTATTAATTACCTTTGAATTACTTAAAATTCTTACAAAAGGAATTTCTTGATAAATAATTTTATTAGGGTTTATTTTTCTGTACACAAGTTTTTTAACCAAATCATTCAAAAGACAATCCCAATCATACTTAATCATTAAACGTGGATTAACACAATGTTTTTAATTGAAAAACGATTTAAATGTTGTTCTTAAAATTTAACTTCAAATGATTTCTCATTTGACAATAATTATAGTAAAGAGTGTTTGTCATTTCATTAAAAATAAAGATGTTGCAATTGCTATAGCAAATACTTCACAACCAACATTGCCCAACGGTTGTTGATGAACTGTTGAAAATGCTACTGGTGGTTTAAAGGGATATAATCTAACTAAATAGTTCATTTGATCCTCATTTAAAGAGCCTTTGTTTAGACTGCCAAAAATATAAAGTCTTGTTCCATCATAAGTGCAAACCGAGTGACCATATTTTAAAGAATCACTAAAAAGTATTTGAATGTGCCTCTTATTTTTTCGATTAGAATTATCAAATCAAGCGCTTGTAAACATAAAGTGCTTTGTATATTATAAAACAAATTAATTGTCTTTCTGAAAGCTTTTGAAATTCATGCATATGATAATCATTCAACATTGCATTTTTATTATCAATTATATCATAATTTTTATCGCTTAAACTAAATAATTCGTTTTTATTAGCTATGGTTTTATTTCGTAAAGTTAACAGCTGTAATGAAAATTATTTTTAAATAAATAAATAAATAATGTCTTTTTTATATACAAGTTTTTTTATTTTTATCTTATTTGTTTTTATTTCCAATTTTTCCTACTTTCTTTATCTTCAATTTTCTTGTAACCTATATGAATTTTCAATTCCAATATCAATTTTCTTGTCAGTAATATTAATTTTTAATTCTAATATTTTTTAATTCTAATAATATCAATTATCATTTCCAATATCAATTTTCAATTGATTTAATTCAAATTTCATTCAATTCCAATATCAAATTACAATTACACTACTTTTAAGATTTTATAATGAAATGCACAAATTAATTTTTTACAGCATTTGTACTTTAGCATCTATTTCTTATAAAGAACTTTTTTTAATAATAATAACCTAGTGCAGGCTGTCTAGGTGTCAAGATAACAAGTCTTCTGAAAAAGTGCCAGGATGTGATAATTTAGTTAGTTTAGTTTTGTGTCGACTCGAAACTAAATTCAGTTTGTTAATTTAGTTTCGTGTAGACTCAAAAAATGAAAGAAAATTAAACTTTGGAAACAATCCCTGGTTATATTATTTTTTATTTTGAGCAATAAGCTGTATTTTTATTAATTTATCTACAGAAAAAGCAAAGAATTAACATGCTGACGGAATGTGCTACTTTGCGGCTGCCTTAAGTGCCCGAAATGACATTCTTTCCATGCAGAAAAGACAAAAGTGGAATTTTCTTTCGTAACAATCCTCCACAAAATTCCTATTATTTTGTCCCTAAAATTTGTCTATACTTTCAGTAGAATATTTATTAATTACATGCAAATCTAAATAACGCTTTTATTAAATTTAAATTTTTTTACATAGAATTATAGTACTTTTGCCATAATCTAATATTGAATAATGGTCACAATAAAAGAAAACATATTTTTCTTTCTTTAGATCATAATTACTTTTTTTAAATTCTATCTTCTTTTAAACATAAATTAACATACGTGTCTTAGCGAAAATGCATGAGTGCTTACCTTGATTTGGTGCAGAAGACGTGAGCCTTACCGAGCTCTGCTAACATTCTAGTTCTTTGTCTCGCGAGCGAGTATGCGAAATTCAGTTTTAGTGATGTAGTGTATGAAATTAATACATGGACATAATTATCGAGAACATTATTTTGATTATTAAAAATTTTTTGGAAAGTTTTAAATTTTGCGAAGAACATTTTAGTATTATTTGTGTGTGCAGGTGTTTTGCTGTTTATTCATTTATTTTAAAGATTGTACAGACAGGGAACTAACACGGGCTGGTAATAAAGTTTTTTACAAGTTGCTGCAGGTTAGTGTATGTAATATTTATCATTTACGTATTTATAGTTTGAATTTGAGAGTTAAATGTTTCGAAATAGAATTTATCCTAGAATTCATTAAACTTTTAATTATTTAATTGAATTAAATGCTTAAATGTTTACTTAATTATTAGATTGACGCTGCTGCCGTATCAATCGCTCGAATTGTGTCATCTACGACGGGTTTTACGACAAGTGACCCAGGTCCAAATTTGAAATATTTGGGATTAGGTAAAAAGTTTGCATAAACAGTAGTCCTATTAGGTACAATTAAAAATATGAAATATTATTAACCACTTCAAAGGCAGGGTGTTCCAAATGGCGTTCCACGCGCCGAGGCCCAGACTGAAAAAAAACACCGAAACGGCGTTCCTAAAAAAACTCTTTTTTGAAAGAGTGTACACCACATTTAACTATTTGCAAAGACATATTTCGATAGTTTAGACATCAGAGAAACAATATTATCACAATAAAAATTAAAGTTTTTGTTATTTTCAACTTTTTTCCGAACGTTTAAATCGGCTTTTTTAAATATTTCTCAACAAATGGCGTTCCACTTTCTTTCAATTTTTACACAATAAAACTTGTATTTTTATTTTAAGAAATATATTTACATACAATATTATAATATAATAATATAACTTTTTTTTGCTTAGGGAATTTGGGAAATATGCCTACAGATACCTGGGATCCGCACTCCAAGGTTATGTGGGGTTGGTATAATAAAATAAATCAAAATAAAGGAAAACTGAAGAAAAAATAAATAATATAGTAAATTTAGAATACTGGCGACCTACTGCCAGCGCGACCCACTAAAACCCGTAACCCTTCTTTTGGAGCCCTTTCAACTCTGTCGCTGCTGCGACTTTGTTCTTTACCTGCGGTTCTCCTGCGTCAATAGTTAAAAATTTTTAAACCATTTTAATATAAAAGCGGAATTAACAGCACAACAAAAATTAAAAAAAAAACAAATGATAAAATAGTTTAAAATGTCAATAGATAAAATACTAAACGGGTCTAAAACAGAAACATATAAAACCAACAGATATATAATGTCAAAAAGTAAAAATTCTATAAGGACAAATAAATAACAGAATAAATTAAAATAAATAAGGACGAATAAATTACAGAATAAATTAAAATTGTATAAGGACAAATAAAACACAAAATAAATTAAAAGTGTATTAGGACAATAAATCACAAACTAAATTAATGCAAAAAAACGAACAAACAAATCAAAAGCTGTTTAAATTACGCTTTTTGTCGGCCGTCGAGATCCTTCCTCGACATGACTGAGATTATGAAGTTCTCGACTTGCCGCCAATTTTCTTCTGACTGGGTCATCAGCGATAATTAGCGGTTCTCCGGTGTAACTTAACTGTTAACACCTTCGAACATGGCGCCTCTCCAAGTCCCACTTCTTGCATGAATAGAGGGTGTGCTTTGCGTTGTCTACGGGGAACTGACAGTACGCGCACACCTCATTTTCGCGTAATTTAAAGCGATACAGGTACGCGTTAAAACACCTATGACCTGTAAACGCTTGCGTCAAATAATAGGAGACTTCTCCATGCTTTCGGTTTATCCAGGTGGTGAGCGTTGAAATAATCCGGTAAGTCCATCGGCCTTTTTCCTCTCTATTCCATCTGTCTTGCCAAGTCTCGACGAGTCTGCTCCTCGCATTCTTGCGGATGCAGGCCTTACTGAGTCTTCCCGACTCTGGGTTCTGGGGATTATTTCTTTCTTTAAAAAGAACAAACAATTCCTCCCTTTCCCTGGCCATAAGATCGGCCGGCGGGACACTTGCAAGGACCTGCACAGCACTTGTCGAGACCGTACAATACGCAGATACGATTCTGGCATTGATACATCTCTGGGCCGACAGCATGTTGTCGTAAATTGTTTTGCTTCTAAACTTGAGCGAAGGAGCTCATGCTGCTGCTGCTGCGTAAAACTGCTTAGCATGGGCAACATTCACCACCAGTCTACTTTTCTTTTCGCGTGGTCCGCGAACATTGGGCATAAGACGTGCCAAATTTGACGCACTTTCAATCACCTTATTTAACGCCGTTGCTATGTGGTGATGGAAGTTTAACCTTCCATCGAGCTCCACACCGAGATACTTTATATACTTGCTCCATTTGACCTCGAATTCGTCTATCACGATTCGTGGGACTGTATAACCACGTCTGTCTGTGACGAGAAGAGCTTCGGTCTTTTTTAGGGCCATTTGAAGACCTCTGGCATCCAGCCAGCTCTTAACTCACCGCAGACATTCGTTCACCAATGTCCCAAAGGCTTCACCGCTTTCGGCTGTGCACAAAACCAACGCGTCGTCCTCAAAGCCGATGATAACCGCGCCTTCGGGCAGATCCATTCGCAAGAAGTCGTCGTAAGATACATTCCATAAGAATGGTCCCACCCTCGAGCCTTGAAGGACACCACTTTGCATCTCCTCATTCAGAGTCTAGGTGTCCCCCTCATATACCACCAACCTGTCGCTAAGATAATTATCCATTATACGCAATAAGTAAGGCGGTATTCCTTTGCTCATCATCGACTCGATGAGATCTTTCCATCTCGCGGAGTTAAACGCGTTGCGTATGTCTATGGCCACTAAAGCACAGAAGCCCTTTTTCTTCTGTGGTCCCAACCTGTTCTCCCCGGCTTTAGCTATGTCCACAACTGCCTGGATGGCATCAACTGTAGACTTACCTTTACGGAAACCAAATTGGTGATCCGATAGACTATTCTCTCCGGTCAAGTGGCTTTGCATTCTCTGTATAACCATATCCTCTAGAAGTTTACCCATCGTATCCAGCAGGCATATTGGCCTGTACGACGAGACTTTATCTAGAGGTTTTTCACCTTTCCTTAGGAGGACTAACCTTTGTCGCTTCCAGTCGTGGAAGAACTCTCCTCTCTCAAGGCAAAGATTGAAGCATCGAAGCAGAATCTGGGGTGAAGTTTCGATTACCAGTTTTAGGATCTCGTTACTTATCCCATCGATTCCAGGCGCCTTGCCTGTTTTCAATCTTTTACCTGCATTTCGTAGATCAGTAAGAGTGAAGAGTTCATCCTCACCGACTTCACAGCCATTCCAGTCCATCCTAAGCCATGGCTCCGCAGGAGGAAAGAGAGCTTGTATTATCTCTGTGACCCAATCGGGACTGTCCAGACCGGGGGTCTTTTGCCTCGTTCCTAATTTCTTAGTAACGATTTTAAAAGCCAGACCCCATAGATCCTTATCGACATCCTCGATTAAGTCTTTCCAGCAACGGCGTTGCGACGCACGAATCTCTTTCTTGAGTTTTTCTTGGCCTCCTTGAATGCTTCCTTCAGCAAAAGATCTCCCTCAGAACGGGTATTTGGCCTCTGCACCCAACCCAATTCCTCAATGAGGCGGGATTCTTCCAGGGATCGGACAAATTTCTCCTTATCGATTTTCTTCACATTCCAGGAGAGGCGTTTTCGACACGGTGCTTCCTGTCTTTCGCCATATCCTGTGTCTCCCACTGTGTCAGGCTTTCCCAGTTTCTCTCTCAAAGCCGAAACCACATCCTGCTCGGTCGTAGTTTCATCAAGGCCTTTCAATTCAAGACACCTCTTAAGCCGTAACCTCGGCCCTACCTTGTGAGGCCGAGGACAGAGCCCCTGCAAACTTCAAGGTGTCACCCCCTTTTTTCAAGACCAGGAGTACATCCTTATTGAGTGCCCTCCTGATCCTGAGGACCTCAACATTAAATTCTTCCGGCCTCACAGAGCGTTTCATTTCTGTCAGGATGTCAGCGATAGCCTTCGGGCTATTTGCCGAAATCCTGACTGCCTCCGTGTTTCTCAACTTTGAAGGATACTTCTGGTGCTCCCTTTCATCTTTTTTTTCAAAGCCTTCCTTTCAGCCTTTGCCTTTTTATTGATGACAACGTCAGAGCCGTCATCATCTACTGGGGCATTTTTTGAGGCAACTGCAGCGTAAGTCTCTTTGACTTTTTTCTCCGCTGCTCCTCCACTACCTGGCTCCAACGGAAGAGTTTGCGCAGGTACGTCCTCGTGCTTCCTCTTCTCAGACTGTACATCAGGATGTGGACTCGCTTCTGGACCATTTCCGCTTCTCCGGCGCTTTCTATCATTTACTGCACCGCTCGGACTCGCCGCAGCACGCCTCTGTGGTGGTGACACACAGTTTGCGCTTGTTGGCTCTGGGATTATGAAGGGCTCAGGGATAAAACGCATGTTCCTGCGAATTACCTCGTGCACCCTTCCTAACGCCACCATTCCGTCCTGGACGTCCTTGCTAATGTTTTTCTGCTTTTTGCAGGCACGCCACATACCCTCGAGTATTTTAGGCATTAGTTCGACCTGCTCTACAACATTTTTTGGAAACTGTTAAGTCTCTTCTCCGCAGAATTTTCGTTTTGGCCTCCCCCAAAATCCGTGGGGCCTGCGACGGTCTTTGAAAGACCGACGGGAGTATTGTCCCTTTGCGGGTTCACCATTCATAATGATCAATAATAGTTATTTATATACTTTATATTTATATATATTATCAATAGTTATATTATTATATTATAATATTGTATGTAAATATCTTTTTTCAATAAAAATACAAGTTTTATTGTGTAAAAATTGAAAGAAAGTGGAACGCCATTTGTTGAAAAATATTAAAAATAGCCAATTTGAACGTTCGGAAAAACGTTGAAAATCACAAAAACTTAAATTTATATTGTGATAATCTTGTTCCCTGATGTCTAAACTATAGAAATATTTCTTTACAACAGTTAAATGTGGTGTACACTCTTTAAAAACAGAGTTTTTTTAGGAACGCAATTTCGGTGGTTTTGCCAGTCTGGGCCTCGGCGGGTGGAACGCCATTTGGAACGCCCTGCCTTTGAAGTGGTTAATAATATTTGATATTCTTAATTGTACCTAATAGGACTACTGTTTATGCAAACTTTTTACCTGATCTCAAACATTTCAAATTTGGACCAGGGGTCACTTGTCGTAAAACCCGTCGTATATGACACAATTCGAGCGATTGATACGGCAGCAGCGTCAATCTAATAATTAAGTAAACATTTAAGCATTTAATTCAATTAAATAATTAAAAGTTTAATGAATTCTAGGTTAAATTCTATTTCGAAACATTAAACTCTCAAATTCAAACTATAAATACGTAAATGATAAATATTACATACACTAACCTGCAGCAACTTGTAAAAAACTTTATTACCAGCCCGTGTTAGTTCCCTGTCAGTACAATCTTTAAAATAAATGAATAAACAGCAAAACACCTGCTCACACAAATAATACTAAAATGTTCTTCTCAAAATTTAAAACTTTCCAAAAAAATTTTAATAGTCAAAATAATGTTCCCGATAATTATGTCCATGTATTAATTTCACACACTACATCACTAAAACTGAATTTCGCATACTCGCTCGCGAGACAAAGAACGACTAGAATGTAACTTATGCATTTTCGCTAAGACACGTATGTTAATTTATGTTTAAAAGAAGATAGAATTTAAAAAAGTAATTATGATCTAAAGAAAGAAAAATATGTTTTCTTTTATTGTGACCATTATTCAATATTAGATTATGGCAAAAGTACTATAATTCTATGTAAAAAAAATTTAAATTTAATAAAAGCGTTATTTCGATTTGCACGTAATCAATAAGTATTCTACTGAAAGCATAGACAAATTTTGAGGACAAAATAATAGGAATTTCGCGGTGGATTGTTACGAAGGAAAATTCCACTTTTGTCTTTTCTGCATGGAAAGAATGTCATTTCGGGCACTTAAGGCAGCCGCAAAGTAGCACATTCCGTCAGCATGTTAATTCTTTGCTTTTTCTGTAGATAAATTAATAAAAATACAGCTTATTGCTCAAAATAAAAAATAATATAACCAGGGATTGTTTCCAAAGTTTAATTTTCTTTCATTTTTTGAGTCTACACGAAACTAAATTAACAATCTGAATTTAGTTTCGAGTCGACACAAAACTAAACTAACTAAATTATCACATTCTGGCAGTTTTTTAGGAGACTTGTCATCCTGACATCTAGACAGCCTGTAAATCAGCATAGGTAAATCACTAGGTGTCACTAGGTTTATCATTATAGACTTCAAAGAGTCAACATTTATATAGAGTTTAATTTTTACTTAAAATGAGCGTTTAATCGAGCGTGCCCTTAATGCCATACTTTCAATGCAGTTTGGACAAAAAATTATGTTCGCATTATGAGTTCAAAGGTGATTGCGACAATGGCGAGATTTCGGGACCTCGGAGACACTTTCGCTATTTGGCGTCCTTGATTCGAAAATAACTATTTTGTTTGGTAGCATTGTATGATGAACTTATTTTTGATATCGAGGCTCGCCACTACGTAGCGAGGCTTTGATGCCGGACACCCGACACCCCGATAAGTGTCAGCTTTAATGTTTTCAGCTGGATTTTATTAATTTAATTATATGCTTAACACTATGATTATAGTACAATATAATTATGGACCCTATAAATATTGGATCATAAAATAATTATAAGGTACGATATAGCTAACAAATAATGTTTGCGGCAATATTGCGAACTCAAGGGTGATAAGTTATGTTGTTGCATGTTTCAAAACAAGTGTGAACGTTGCGGCAATGTTACGAAGCTTAACAGCGAAAACTAACATTGAAACAACAAAGCACCTAATAACATTTAAACTATAATGGAAACTATATGGACTGGTGCATTATTGCCGCCTGAGTTATTGAAAAGAAAATTAAGAAAAACAGAGATAAACATTAGGGCTAACAACGATCGTGATAAAGTTGTACAAGTGCTCGGATGGCTACAGTAATATATACACAGTCATAGACTTGCTGGTTACGAGACCGACACATTCACGAACCTGTCGGTTGTAGGTGAACTTTGCCGCCGACCACGTGCTACGAACATAAACACTTGCGTGCCTCGCTGTAGCCTCTACTCGCTGCTTGATACTTCAGAGAAACTTACCCCTTTCCCCGAGGGTGTATAAGCTGTAAGTCAGAAAATATGCGATTTGCATGGGGTCTTTGGATTAGGCTGTAATTTGGTGAAATTGTAGTATTGGATACTAGAAAAAAGTGTGCCAAAATTTTTTTTGAAAATTTTGAAATTTGTTGAAGTTACGCCACTTTGAATTTTTTTGTTATAATTTTAAAAAATTTTAATATTTTCGAAAGTTTTCGATAAAATTTAATAAAATTTGGAAGGATTATACTTGACATTATGTTTCTTCTGACTATCACATAAAAAAAACAAAAAAAATTTTTTGCTCAAAAAAAGTCAAAAAAATTTTTTGAAACCGTTTTTCCCGAGCGGGACCGATTTTTTAGTTTTCTTGTCAATTAATAAAATACTCCTTACAATTTCACCTTTCATTTAAAAAAAGAAAATCGATGGAGACACAAATAGTTTTCGAGATATTGCAACTTTTGTGGAAGCGCGACCAGGTTTCAGTGTCAACGATGTGTGAGTGCCCGGGAATGCTAATTCTGATACTTAACTGTTCAAAATTGTCTAAAGCCTACAAATTTTATCCGATTTTGATGTTCTTGGCCTTAAATGAAAGGAGATAAATTTTCTAAGAGTTTCCCCTAAACTGTTGTTTCAATTATTAATTGTTTATATATATTTCTTTACTCAAAGTAAACAATTTACAAGAATTTTGAAAAAAATCGTGTTTATTTTTCCATTCCTCATGATCGAAATCAATTTAAATTAGTCTAGTATGACCACCCGATAAATAATAATGCATAATTTAATTTACTTAAATAATTTTCTTTAATTAACAAATATATAACTTTGGTCCTTTTTAAAAAAATTGTATTTTTTGGAGGTAAATTTATGTTTATTAAAGTAATTTATGACTATTTTGTTACAAAATAATTTTAAAGTTTATAATTATCATTGTTATTAACAATTATATTTATATAAAGTATAAATTAAAAATTAATTAATCAATTTTTTATTACTCACTTATATCCTTATTTATATAAGCATCAATTTGTCTCTTAAAATACAATTTTTTAAATTAAATGTTAACAACAATGATAATTATTAACTTTAAAATTATTTTGTAACAAATGTTACGTCAAAACGAGAAACCTTTATAAATATACCTAACGTTCCTCGTTTTAAATTAGTTTCATAAATGAATCTAATTTGGGATGAGGATAAGTCAATGAGCCTACTAAATGTGAGAGAATAATTTATTTAAAAACCAACAAGAAAGAAAAGAGTTGACAAAATTACAATGAGTACAAAAATTATGAATCTTACTTAAAGAATAACGATTACTGGTGTGATGATAATCTCTTGTCTATCTTAATGGTGTTGAGCGGTAGATGAAAAGGGGCCTTCCGTTTGTTGTCCTTAATGGTTGGGTCTTAATCCTCTTGTTTACACTAATGAGATAGTGTATTGTATTGTGAAAATATCTGCTTTCTTCCAGACGGGTGTCGCCTCCTAAGCAAATTTCGATATTTCGAAATTTGGAATGTGATACTTCAATATTAGAGTTTGTAGATACTCGAAAGAATTTCCAAATTTATATTTATCGAAATTGATATAAGTTATATTTCGAAAAATCGATGAATGGAGTGTTGATTTGAAACTGAATTCAAATTAATATTTGGAAAATAATTCACTTGTAATGAAATATGTTTAAATTAATACTTGGAATTCACTTTTAATAATGTCCAAAGGTATACTGGGAATTCACTTTTGAATAATGTTCAAAGGTATACTGGGAGACTGTTCACTTGTTGCCGATTAGATGAATACTGCTGATTTCCAAAAATTACTCTCTATCTCTTGTACTGAACGATGTGTTCACGTTGATTTCTAAAATGGTTATTCTCTGTTCTCTGCAGAATTTGTATCCCTTTTATATAAAACTGTCTTCATTAATGTAATGCTTTGGAATCATTCAAGTGTGGATTTTAAGTCACACGTGTTGATATTGGTCAGATTGTAAGTGGGGGTGTCGGGCGACGGCAATGCTGCTGCAATACGGGGGAATTGTTTGATTCTTCTTCTTTAGCACGTGTTGATTTTGGTCAGATTGTAAGTGGGGGTGTCGGGCGAGACGGCAATGCTGCTGCAAGACGGGGCGACTGTTGACTCTTCTTCTGTTTTTTTGTTAGGTTGAGGGGCGAGTCGCTCGTTGCCTTGTTTGTTTTCCTTCATGTGGCGAAGATTTTTGAAGGTCGCTTAACTGATGCACTATCGTTATTCTTTTTACATGATTTAAAATGTTACTCATCTTTCTTGAATTCATTATACTTACAAATTGTATAGATACATAGGAGATATATAAAATATGCTAATTATAATGCAATGATATGAAATACATAGAATAATAATGTAGCTTATAAGAAAAATACAATATATAAAAAAAATGAAAATACATTCATAACTATCGGAGTTAAATTAGGTATATTAACAGGAAGTTACGGACGTAACACCTACCCCCTTAGATTGAGCATGGGAGAGAACGAAACATGCTCAAACTATTGTTACATTGATATTTTAGAGTAGATGTTATTACCTGTTTATTTGTATCTAAATTATAATAATTATTTTGCTTATTAATTCTTTTTTTTTGAATTATTGTATTCTGTCCATTCTTGCATTCTTGAAGAATTCATTTAAACCTTATTGTAGAGTACAGTAATTATTTTTTATTATTGTGTATGTTTTTTGAATTAATGTGCACGCATTCCATCCATTCTTTATATACGATTTTTATCTTAATTGTTATTAATTTATGTTCCTTGAATTAATCTTCTAAAAATGGTCATAACTTTGTTAATAATTGTTCGATTTTCATTTTTCTTTATGTTTTTTAACGTGATTTTTCGCGCTGAATCCAAAACTGTATTCAGATTCTTCCTAGCTATTATAGTTTAGGCAGAATCCAAAACTAATTTTTTATTGCAAGTTACAGAACTTGCAGGTCTACCTGCCTCGAATTTAGCATCCCTTGTTTGTTTGATCTGCGTTATCACTCTGAGGTACAACCCACATAACTATCTGAATTTCAATTGGTTTCTTAAGTTTTGGAAAATGGAAAATGGTAGGGATGTTGTGTAGGACTTTACTGTTTTCTCTATGTCTAAAATTCAGTTTCGTACAGTCTGTTTTCCTTAATTGGTCTTTTTTCTTTTACGTTCGTGATACGCTATAGAAACATTTTCGGAAATAAAAAATGTCGCGTTCTAATTGTGTTTCTGATTTACACAACTTTATGGATACAGAAATAAAAGATGTAAATTATTTAGAAATTTTAAAAGACCTTACTGATGCGGATTTTGCTAGTGTTTTTGACCTTTGTGACATGGAGTTAGATGAGGAGTGTACATCTAGTAATACGGTATCTTCTGCAGGTGTTAAGAGGAAATTAGATGACAATTTTTGACGTACCGAACAAGAAATTAAAATTAGAAGAGAATAAAGAAGTTGGAGAAAATAGTGAGGTTGCAGATGTGCCTGTAAAGGATTTTAAATGACATTATTGAGATAGTGGAAAAATATTGAAGTTGAAAATGTTCTTGGAAAAAGTTTAAATAACAGTGTGTTGAAGTTGAAAATAGTGAAGCTGAAAATGTACCTACTACTCATTTAGAGGCTAATGTTGTGAATGTTGCTGTTGTAAGTGTAGAGGAACAGATTGATTCGGATCGAGCGTCTGTTTGAAATTTTTAAGAGATGACAATGATGTCACAGAAGAGGAGGACAATATTAATATTGAATATACACCATCCTGTTAAGATTGAAAATTATATTATGACCAAAAAAATTTGAAATTGGGAAACGTTTGGTTTTCATTATTCAATTCAAAAGATTCTTGTACTTCGATGACTGTTTTTGAAAGACTGGTTTTACCACTGAAGGAGTTTGACATTTGGAATCCAAGAGAGGACATTTCGCTCCGTTTGTCATTTTTCATGATGGAAATGATTATAGAGGGAGAGACTGGTGGGCTTTTCTACCTTGTTGCTGATTTAATAAAATTTGCCATACTGCTACAATTAAATATTCATGGACCTGATGGCATATTTTATTTGGAGGGAAAATTTTTCGTTTTTGAGTCCAAGAGGATTAAAATTGTAAGTCACTTATTTTTATTTATTTACTTATTAAAAAAAAATATATATATAATTTTTTATTTGTTTACATACTTTGTATCTTGTTAATAACTTAGGTTGATAAAGAGCTTATTTCCTGGGAGGGAAATAAAAGAATTCTGAACAAGTTGCCGACAATTGAATACGAAGGTGCAACAATAACTTTGCCTGCTGAGTTTGCTGCGAAAAAGAATTCAATTATTAATGATCACAAATCTTTGTTAGACAAATGTTTTGACACTGGAGAAACTTTTTATTTTATACAACCGAAAAGTAAAATTTGTTGGTGACCTCAATGATTCGAGTACGTATTTTATTCTTGTGTCCAATGTATTATTCTTCTATTTTTTGAATTATTATTATTATTTTACAGGTGTGCGAATATGATCAATGGTTTAGTGAGCAATTTCAACCTTTGAGTTATAAACATAAAAGAACTTCTTTGAAAACTTTTCGTATGCGCATGGAACTTCCTATTGAGTGGAAACTGGATTTTTATTGCTCAATAAATGAAGGATTTTCTTGTCTAAAAAGGCACTTGTTGGAATCGACAGATCCTTTAGGGTCTCCTTCTTTGCTGGAGGTGTGAAATGGATGATAAATGGTCATCAGGTTAATCGTGTAAGTGTTTATAACTTTTTTTTTTATTTATTATTTGCATTTAGTTAAAAAAACTTGTGTTTTTTTTTGTTTCAGTATTTTTGGACCTTGATGGTGACATGTTTTATTATATTATTGTAAATAAAAAAAAAATTAGAAAAAATAAAAACAAATTATTATATTCATTTCTTTCATTGTTCTGTGTTTCTGTTTCCTTTTACTTCTTTTTCTATTAATTCTGTGCAAACATTCGTTTCTTACGTAATCACTCAGTAATTTATTTGTTTCTCTGTAATTTAGTTTTTTTTGTCTTTAAATATAATATTAAAATAGAAATTAAATTAATTACTGTTATTGTTATAACAATTAAATATAAATAATTTTTAATTTCATATTTTTCTGCATTGATAATTTTAGTAGAATTTTTAAAAGTAGGAGTATAGACATTGAAAATTTCTTTGTTAGGACTTTCAATCAAAATCTTATTCTGTATAACAATTGTGCTTTTAAAGGTAAGTTTAGTCATTTCTTCTATTTCTATGGCTAAAGTTTGATTATTTATTTTTATTGAACAATCTGATGGTAATATTAGAATTCCATTATTCTTCAATAATTTTGTAAAAGATTTTTTTAAAACATTGGATGTCAATTTGTTTTTAATTTTTTTAGTAGTATATATCCAAGAGTTGTGTTTTAATAATGGTGTTAAAAGTGGGAATTCATTTGAACTAATAAACTTGCAGTTGTGGTAAATTGAATTAATTAATATATTAGATTCACAAGTTGGGTTTAATTTAACGTGATTAATAAATGGTGTAAACTTTTCTTTCAGAGTTGAGGTTAAGAAGTACCTTTTATTGTCTTCGGAAAGACCGATTATTTGAGAGTCTACTTTTATTGAAATAAAAGATTCATTGTAAAACATTGGATATGAATAAATTTTTAATAATTTAAAGTTTTCTGATATATGTTTTGGAAATGAGTATACAATAAATAAATTTTTATTTGAATGGAAAGGTTCGACTCTTATAAATTTCAAAAGAGTTTTAGTATTTATGGTATAGTTTAGCAAATCTTTTTCAACTGGAATGGATTGATGCCATTTATTATTCATTGAAGCTACAAGGATTTCTTGTATATTTTGTAATGTTCTAATATATTTTCCAATTGAATATAATTGTTCGTATATGTCGTTTGGATTAGGAGGATCTAAAATAAAAATTTGTTGCATAAACGTATTTTTATTTGAGGTTTTCATTGTGATATTATTAATAGTTTCCTTTTTTTTCTATAAAGTTAAATATGCTTGTTTTTTGTGCTGGTTCTGTTGTTTTCAGTTATAATTTTCTTTGTTTCATAAATCATTGCTTCAAATTCTTTTATTTTATATTCAAGTTGATTTCTTATTGAAATGCAGAATAATATGCAATCTTTCTTACTGTTTTTCATACAATTTTTTAAAGTTTTCTAATTTGTTGAATAATTCTTTGTGGTTAACATAATAAATAAATTTCACTTCACCAATAGGAAATTTTATATTTTTTAAGAGGTTCATAATATAATCCTGGTGATTGCGTAAATGGAACATCTTGTGGTATTATTTGAAATGTGCCTTTGTTTATTCCTATCAAAAAGGCAAAGATTAATAAGATCATTTTATTTTCAATCTCCATTTCTGAAACAGAATCAAGTATAATTATTTTTATATATCATGATAAATGTTCTGTTTGCGATGCCCGCAAAAAGTACATTTTTTAAAACTTTTCTTTTTTTCATTTCTGTAGGATGAGGAAGTCGAAGGAAAATTTGTACTTTCAAAAGAATTTTTCTTTTCATTCACGACTGTCATTTTTTCAAAAGATTTAGTTATCGCGTGTTCAAGGGAATTACTGTAATTTTCTATATTATGTAAGGTTTGCTAAAGTTATTAATGCTGATATGGCTTTTGCTGTTAAAATGTCCACTTGATATAGCTGTTTTTTTTATTTTTCCTGCGGTGCAAATTACTAACCAATTTATTGTGGTTTCTGATACGTTTGTTTTAAATAATGAGAATTTCGGAATACCCATTTCTTTTTTATAACAGTAATCATTTAGTTTTTGAATAAGTCTTATTTTAAATGTCACTGTTGCTTTTTTTAAAAATGCTTTTTCTCCATTGGTTAATTTTTCAATCAAACGATACGCTGCATTTTTCTCTCGATAACTCTAGATTGTCACTTGTACTACAAATTATAAAATTTTTATATTTTATTTCTGTAACATATGAGGTTGATTAATGGCGTCTGCTGGTGCTTGATAATTTGAATTAATTAGGAGTCGTCTTTCGTGTTTTCTTTTAAGAAGGTATTTAGTATATTTAGAAAGGTAGTTGCCATCTTATATAATCGGAAGGTTTGTTGAATTGTGGATAGGATGTAATTGTGGATATAGTTGAACTGCTTCTTCGTTGTTTTTTGTTACCTTCTTTTTTCTGCAGTAGATTAATTTCTTCTATAGGGGCTGAAGCTTCGTTTCCTTCTTCGTTGTTTTGATTTGATGTTGGTGGTGGAGTCTTGGGGGCCGTTCCTAAATGTAATAGCACATTAGTTACTGAGTCCCATATGGAACCTAAAAGGTGTAGAGACCACCCAAAAACACTATACAATGCATATCCATGTATAAATGTATCAGCTATAAATTTGATTGTTTTCATTACTATTATAATGCCTATAAATCCTGCGCTTACAGTTCCGAAACTGGTAAATGTTATCCAGATTTTCCCCCACGCTGATTCTGCTATTTTATTTAATTGTTTCTTCATCTAATACATTCGAAAATTTAAGACCTGTGTTATGTATGGTTTGCCCCATTATTCCTCTTGCGAGAGTATTTAAAATTATGGGTTTTTCTGCTGGTAGCATAATATGATTTCTTAATTTTTTCTAAATCTTTTTGTGAATATAATCCACTAGTAGCTAGGTATGGAGGAACATTATATTTCCAAGTTTCTCGTTTGTCTGGTTTTAATATTGCTGGCTGTACTACTGTCACTAGTTTAGGTAACATTTGGAACCATGAATTCCCTATCATAAACATTGATGGTAAAAATGTGTTACATTCTACTGTGTCCCTACTTTTGTTAAGATATGAGTTATGGGCGTTAAAAAATATGTTTTATTATCTTTCATAACTGGCAGTTTCTAGATAACATTCTTTGGTTTCTCTTAAATTGATTTCCACTGGTATACATTTTATCATGTGAATAACTTCACCTGCTAAAACTGACATATAACCTTCCTTTTTCATTAAATGAAAAGCGAATAAATCAGGTGCTTGAGTAGCCAAAACTAAAGAATTTCTAAGGACTTCCTGTTCCAGTAAACATCTTTTTGTTAATACATCGTAATATAGCTCATGCATTTCTTTCCGCAGATGGCGTTCGATGTAAATAAATTTTGTATTGACATAAGAGAACATATCCATATTTTGCACTAACGGTTTTTTTATTTTTTTAAAGGCGATCCACCTGGTCTCGTTTCTAATATAATTAATTTAGGATGTTCTGTTCTTACATAAATATAACCACAAATCATTTCCCTTGTCTTTTCTGCTAATGCAAATGTGATATCCTGACTTACTAAAGAGTATATTATTTCTTTATTTTCTTCTTTGTTATCTGCTACGTATGTTTTATTTGCTATTCTTCAAAGATTGTCTCATATTTTTTTAAATTACATACATCTTCTGGTATAGCATTCCAGAATGTATTTCCACTTTCCCTATCTATACATTTTGATTCTGATAAACTACAAACTTGTTCCTGACTGCAAATGAATTTTTGTCCGTTTTCTAAATTTACTGTTGCAAAATACTCTTGTAAGGTTATTTCATATGATGCTTGTACTATTACATCTTTCCATGAGCCATATACGTCACTATAAGATTCACCATCGCAGTCGCCATCTTGATCAACTGATCCTGCTAAAGTTATGCTACGGTAGTTGGTAGAATTTATTTTTAAATCTGCAAATTTTGTATTACTAGATGGAGTAAAAATTCCTGTTATATGTATTGTGTTACATACATCATAAGACACCTCGTGAATATATATTCCTTGTCCGTTACTGACAGCTGACGTATGTGAGAACATACCGCAACGTTCAACATGGCGAGTTATCTTTATTTTACATTGTATTACTTTAGTTTTTGTAGTTCCACTTAGCTGTATTAATTGTACGTAGCTTTGTTCAGTTTTACTGGTTTCTTTTGAATATCGCAATCTCCTACCTGTTTTAATGATAGCGTTTGTTATATTAGGTTCTGTTGACCACAATCAAATCCTATGAATGCATTGGATAGACTTATTATGATAAATAATAAGTATAATAGTAGTTTTTTTCCTTATTCCAGTTTCCATATCTGGAAATAGATTATACTTATTTTAGTATAACATTTCTTTTATTCTTTTTGCCTAATATGGGAAAGTTTAAGTCTGTTTACATGTACTATCTTTTGTTTATTTTTAATAACTTGTATTTTAACGTTTCCCTTTGTTTTAAAATTTCTAAATATTTTGTGTGGGCCTGTATATTGATTAGCAAATTTATGAATTTTTCCCCCGTGTAGTAAAAATACTTCGTCTCCGAGTTTAAGATTTTGTGGATTACACTTTCTATCATAATAAACTTTTGACTTTTGTTTTGCTAATATTAAATTTTCTCTAGCGATGTTTCTCATTTCATGAAGTCTTGTTACTAAGTCTGTTAAATATTGGTCGTAAGTTTCTAATTTTTCGTGTTCAAGTGGCGGATCGCTTGACGGTAATCGTGCTAATTTTTCCAAAAATTAATTCGTATGGAGTACACTTTGTACCTTCATGAACACTTGTATTATACGAGAACATAGCTAATTCTAACCAATCGTCCCATTCTTCATTTTTAATTATAAATTGTTTTAAATATTCTCCTAAAACATGGTGAGATCTTTCAATTGATCCATTGGACTGGGGTGAAAAGCAGTTGTTTTAAATTGACGAATTCTAAATCTTTTTGCTAATCTTCTCATTAAAGTTGCTTAAAAAATCTGTACCTTGATCTGTTAAAACTCCTTTAGGTGATCCAAAAATGCAAATAAATCTTTTAATAAAGGCATCAGCTATTGTACTAGCTTGATGATTTGGAAGTGCAAGTGCTAAAGAAGATTTAGTTAAATTGTCTTGTATTGTTAAGATATATTCACTTCCATTTTTAGTTTTTGGTAATGGACCAACAATGTCCATTGCAATTTTTTTCAATGCTGTACCTGGCGTGTCTGTAATAATCATTGGATCTTTTGTTTTTTACTCTAACTAATTTTTTTAATTGGCATTGAAGACAACTTGTATGTATTTTTGAATACAGTTTTTCATATTTTCCCAATAATAATTTTGTCGTATTCGACCATAAAGTTTTTGTTACACCCTTTATGTCCTCCAACTGAGCTTGAATGCGCTTCTTCTATTAGCTGCATATATTCTTCTTTAGTAGGATATTTTGTATATCCATTACATATAACAACTTTTACAAATGAATTTTCAAAAATTAATTTAATCATTGATAGGATATCGTCCCAAGTTACATTGTTTATTTGGGCTGTTTTCGCAATACTGATACTTTTTAATTTTAATTCTTCACATATATTTTTTAATGAAAGAATCGTACATTTAATTCTTTTTATTGTATCAGATAAATTTTCTTTAATTTCATTTTCTATTGGGAGAGCAATATGATAATATATACATCTCTTTATTTTTTGTGCTATTCCTAGTTGAAGTTTACCAAAATTTGGTAATTTTTTCACGTTTGGCTAATGATCTGGATCCATTATCTCGAGATCTCCGTTTGACTGAAAGAAAATAGGTTAGATTGTCTTTACGCATTGGTAATTGGTCTCTACAGTTGATAATATATTTTTCTTGTTTCATATTTAAATTTTCACAATTTTCATTTTCCATTAGATTATCTTCTTCATCAGATGATTCTTCGGAGTTAGAATTTTCGTAGCCTTGGTCAATTTCTTCATTTTTTTCCAATTTTGATTTCTGTTTAATATACTCAGGATCTGACTCAATTTCGTCATGAATAATTTCATTATAAAATTTTTCTTTTCTTTGATTCTTTGTGTTACATACCTTTTTTGGTCTTCCCCTTCTCTTCTTTGAAAAGGAGGTATTCAAACGTGTGCTTTGTTTCTTGGGTCTACCTCGTTTCTTCGTTTTGTGTACTTTTATTTCTTCATTTTCAGTTTCTTGGATATCTTCATTTTTCTTTTCTTGTATTTCTTTTTCTTGATTATTGTTTTCTTGCATTTTGCGTTGATTTCTTGTAATAACGTTACAAGTTTCATGATGTGTATCATAATTTCTTTTAACTTCTTGGAGAATTCTTATTATCTCCGAATTCATATAGGATTCATTGTCCTTAAATAATTTTTCAATAGATTGGAGACTTTTATTTATCTCCGAATTTTCATAGCGTTCATTGTTCATAAACATTTTTTTCATATCATGGAGGTTTCTTTTTACCTTCGAATTCAAGTAATACTTATTTTCATTTGATACACAGTGTAAATATTCATTAAATTTTTCTTCAATTTTTTTCTTGCACACATTTATTAATATATTTTTGAGTAATATTCTCTTGAATTTCCTGAGTTTCTTCCATTTTTTTCTTCTTTTATGCCTTGTACTTTTTCTTCAATAATATCTTCAACTGGGATTTCTGGATAAGGCATCAGCATTTACATTTGTTTTGCCTGCCTTGTAGACCACATTAAAATCATATTCTGCTAATTTCAGCTTCCATCTTGTTACTCTGAACAAGGATCTTTAGAATTTTGGAACCACACGAGCGTTTGTGATCCGTAACTAACGTAAATTTTCTTCCATAAAGATAACGTCGAAAATGTTGCACACTGTATACAATTGCCAATGCTTCTTTTTCGTAAGTGTCATATTTTCTTTCACATTCATTTAAAGTTCTTGAAGTATAAGCAACTGGTTGATCCTTACCAATTACTCCTTGTGATAAAATTCCTCCTATTGCAAAACCTGAAGCGTCCGTAGTTAGTATAAATGGTTGAGAAAAGTCTGGTCTTCTTAAAAAGTGGTTCCTCACATAGTTTATTTTTTTAACATATCAAAAGCATTTTGTTGTTTTTCAGTCCAAAGAAAAGGTATATCTTTTCTTAAAAGTTGATTTAAAGGATTTGCAATCTTTGAAAATCCATCTATAAATTTGCGATAATAACCTGCTAGTCCTAAGAATTGTTTAATATATTTAACATTTTTTGGTTTTTGGAAATTTCTTTACAGCTTCCACTTTTTTCGGATCGGGTCGAACACCATTCTTATCAATTATGTGTCCTAAGTATCCTACTTCTAACCTCAAAAATTTCACATTTATCCGGTTGCAATTTCAAGTTAGCAAAACGTAATCGTTCCATGAGTTTCGAAAATTTTTCTTCATGTTCTTCTAGGGTATCTGCATAAATAACAATGTCGTCTAAATAAACAAATAATTCCGATCCTTGTAAACCTAATAATACCTGATCAATAAGTTTTTGAAATGTGCTCGGTGAATTTTTTAATCCGAAAGGCATTCTGTCAAATTCATAGTGTCCAAATGGTGTTGAAAACGCCGTCTTATAAGAATCTCTAGGATCCATTTTGATTTGATGAAAAACCTGATGCCAAATCGAAAACTGAAAAATATTGAGCATTTCCGAGTTGGTCAAGCAGGTCCGTAATATTAGGGAGGGGGTAAAATTGACCTACCGTGCGTTCATTTAGCTTTCTGAAAGTCTAAAACTAATCGCCATTTTTTATTTCCCTGTGAGTCATCTTTTTTTGGTACTATCCATATTGGTGTGTTGAAAGGTGAGTCAGAATGCTTAATAATTTTTTGTTTTAATAATTCGTTTACTTGGCGTGTCATTTCTTCTTTGTGAACAGGTGGAAATCTGTATTGTTTTAGTTATGATTGGTGTATCATCTGTAGTTATTATTCTGTGTTTTTATAAGATCTGTTTCCTTCTAAATATTCTCCAGGTAAATGAAATCTATCGGAATAATTTTTTACTAAATTCATGATGTGTTCTAATTCTTCTTTGTTAAGTGTTCGAGCCGAAGTAATTTTTTAATTTCTTCAACTCTGTCTTCGCCTGTAATATTCAAAACATTTTCTGATTCAATATTTTTTGAAAATGCGTCAATAATTTGTTTAATTGTTGAGTCTTCATTTTTTATTATCAGATTTGCCTACTGAACCTTCTTGCTTTATTTCATCAAAATCTTCTAAATTTAATTCAAAAATTGGAATGTCAATTGATTCGTTTAATGTATTTATAGCTTTTAAATAAGCTAATCCTTCTATGTTCGAAACTATTGCATCACCTAAGTAAACACCTTCTTTCACTACTAATCTTGGAATGTAACCTACTTTTTTATTTTTATTTAAAATTTTTACATGAATATTGTAAATTGATCTTGCTGGTATTGTAATATAATTTTCCGAATCAAAATTAAATTTTTGTTTATTGATTTCTAGGTGTCCTTTCTTCGTAATTTATTTTCACTTTATTTTTTATGAAAAAATTCTGTTCCTAATATTCCATCATGTTCAATTGGGACATCATTTGATAAAAGATTAAAAGTTGTTAGAATTCCAAAAATATTAATCTCAACTTGACCTAAAGTGTAAACAGCGTGATCGTTTATTCTGTTAATTTTAGACATTTATTTTCATCAATTTTTATATCAGATTTTTAAACGCGCGAATTTTTAATAAGTTTGGCCCTGCACCTGTATCAATCATCATTGTGATTGGAATTTTTAATTCTTGAGTGTCAATTCGAATATATGGTATAGTGTTGGTTTTTGCTAGATTAATGTTCCTGGATGCATAGTAAATTCTTTTAAATTCTTCCTCAGAGCATCCTACTGAAAGAGGAATTTTGGAGTTTCCCTGATTTTGAGTTTGCGAATTTGTTTGTTGTTGTTGTTTATTGTTATCATCCCACATTCTTTTTCTACAATGAGTGGAAATGTGTCCTAATTTTTTACAATAATTACACTTTATATTTTGATTTCTGTTTGCGAAGTTTGTTGTATTATTAGTTCGTGATCCTTGAGAAAAATTTCGTTGTTGATTTTGAAAAAGAATTTTGTTGTTGATTTTGGTATGAAGGACGAAATTGATTTTGTTGCATGTTTCTAAACTGATTTTGTGATGTATTTCTAAATTGATTTTGAATCTGATTTTGTTGAGGGTTTTTGTTAAAGTTTTGACTTTGAAATTTATTAAATCTTGGGTTTTTGATTTGAAAAATTTTGCCTTGGTCCTGGATAAAATGAGTTTTCTCGTCTTGGTCATATCAATTTATTAAGCTGAAAACAGTTCACTGCAAAATGTCCCTTTTTACCACAAACTAAACACGTTATTATATTATCTTGAGCTATGTTGATTTTTGTTGTTTTTGCAAATTCTTTGACATTTTTAAGATAAGAATTATTTTCAGTATTTTGTTCAGTTTTTCTTAGTTCACGGTGTGATAACAATTTTCTTTCTATTTCTACTGCATTATTAACTATTTCTTGAAATGGTATCTGCTGTTCCAATTCGTTATTTCAATTTCTGGTCTTAGTCCCCGAGAAAAACAATCGACAGTTGTTTGATCTAAACTTGTTTTAAATACTTCATCTACTCTATTTTCATTGCTAATTCTGTGTGCGTCTAATATTCTTTCTGCTGCTTCTGCGATTCTTGAACCGTAAGAAATTACATTTTCGTGCTCCCACATATATATATTGCTCCTAGTTCTCCTTGTAATTGATAAACAGATTTTGCTGGCGCGTAAATTTGTTTTAACCTTTCTGTCAACTGCTCTACCGTATTAAAATTATTTCCTATTATAATTCTTCGTGCTTCACCCGAAATTCGACTCCTAATTAATTTTACTAAATTTGTTTGTACTTGTGCGTTTTCAGGAAGCATAGATTTTTGCTTCTAAACAACTTTCAATAAATATAGATAATGGAATATTTTTTCCGTCAAACATTGGAATAGTTTTCTAATGCATCGCGTAAAGACACTTGCTGATTATTTGGGAGAGCCATGTTTTTCTTCAAAACTAATATTATCTCTAGAGTTATCAAAAGAATTGTTTTCAGAGTGATCGTTTGTTTCAACTTCGCCAATTAAAGAGTTATTTAAACCTGAATGATTTGGGTAAATTTTGATCTACTAGAGAGTATTTTCTAATATTGAATCTTTGCTGTCGTTATCGTCAGTTTCAGAAGAATTATTGTCAGTGTCAAAAAGGTTAGAATTAACAAAACCTGAGTCAAACTCTCTATGTATTTCTTCGGAATCAGGATTTTCTTTAGAATATCTGGGTGTACTTGTGTGTGGTTTTTCTTTATTATAAGGAATTCCCGAATGCAATAACAATTCTGGATTATTTTTTATTTTTGAGCGAGTTAAATGTGAGGAATCGGTAGTATTTTCATTCGAAGAAGACATTAAAAGATTGCATAGTATCAAAATTTATAATATGCGTAATAATTGTAAAATTTGTCAATCTTGATTCTTGAATATAAAATATACTTTTCCTTTATTGTTAATCTTTTAAGCTTCAGGACGTTAAAAATTTTTTAAACAAATAACAATAATAACAAATCACAATTTAAAGAATAAAACAAAATTTAGTTTTAGCACAAATTAAATATTAAAATGATTCATATACGAGACAAAAAATTCCATAAGTCAAGAGGACTCGAACCCCTATTCATCAATATAATACTGGATTTATTTTAAAAATGCACCTTGCAACTTTAAAAAATTATAAGTTAAGAGGACTCGAACCCCTATTCATTTAAAACCAATATAAAATATATTTATGAATGCACCTTGCGACATAAATCTTGTATAGTGTTATCAATCAATATAAAATGTACCAATTTAAATGAAAATATTAAATCACATTAATGATTTTTTGATATTATTTGTTATTATCTATTAAAAAAAATTCACCTTTTTTTAACAATTGGTATACTCATTGATTTATAAAAAAAATTTTGTAAATTATAAAATTATGTTCATAAAATTTTCGAATTTTATTAAAATTTTGACAAAATTATGGCTGATCGACTGTATCATTTTCCCGGGCCGATGCACCAAAATTTAGAAGGGCTTCTGTGACGTCAAAACGAGAAACCTTTATAAAAATATACTAACGTTCCTCGTTTTAAATTAGTTTCATAAATGAATCTAATTTGGGATGAGGATAAGTCAATGAGCCTACTAAATGTGAGAGAATAATTTATTTAAAAACCAACAAGAAAGAAAAGAGTTGACAAAAATTACAATGAGTACAAAAATTATGAATCTTACTTAAAGAATAACGATTACTGGTGTGATGATAATCTCTTGTCTATCTTAATGGTGTTGAGCGTAGATGAAAAGGGGCCTTCCGTTTGTTGTCCTTAATGGTTGGGTCTTAATCCTCTTGTTTACACTAATGAGATAGTGTATTGTATTGTGAAAATATCTGCTTTCTTCCAGACGGTTGTCGCCTCCTAAGCAAATTTCGATATTTCGAAATTTGGAATGTGATACTTCAATATTAGAGTTTGTAGATACTCGAAAGAATTTCCAAATTTATATTTATCGAAATTGATATAAGTTATATTTCGAAAATCGATGAATGGAGTGTTGATTTGAAACTGAATTCAAATTAATATTTGGAAAATAATTCACTTGTAATGAAATATGTTTAAATTAATACTTGGAATTCACTTTTAATAATGTCCAAAGGTATACTGGGAATTCACTTTTGAATAATGTTCAAAGGTATACTGGGAGACTGTTCACTTGTTGCCGATTAGATGAATACTGCTGATTTCCAAAAATTACTCTCTATCTCTTGTACTGAACGATGTGTTCACGTGATTTCTAAAATGGTTATTCTCTGTTCTCTGCAGAATTTGTATCCCTTTTATATAAAACTGTCTTCATTAATGTAATGCTTTGGAATCATTCAAGTGTGGATTTTAAGTCACACGTGTTGATATTGGTCAGATTGTAAGTGGGGGTGTCGGGCGACGGCAATGCTGCTGCAATACGGGGGAATTGTTGATTCTTCTTCTTTAGCACGTGTTGATTTTGGTCAGATTGTAAGTGGGGGTGTCGGGCGACGGCAATGCTGCTGCAAGACGGGGCGACTGTTGACTCTTCTTCTGTTTTTTTGTTAGGTTGAGGGGCGAGTCGCTCGTTGCCTTGTTTGTTTTCCTTCATGTGGCGAAGATTTTTGAAGGTCGCTTAACTGATGCACTATCGTTATTCTTTTTACATGATTTAAAATGTTACTCATCTTTCTTGAATTCATTATACTTACAAATTGTATAGATACATAGGAGATATATAAAATATGCTAATTATAATGCAATGATATGAAATACATAGAATAATAATGTAGCTTATAAGAAAAATACAATATATAAAAAAAATGAAAATACATTCATAACTATTGGAGTTAAATTAGGTATATTAACAGGAAGTTACGGACGTAACACAAAATAGACATAAATTACTTAAATAAACATAAATTTATCTGTAAAAAATCCAATTTTTTTTAAGAAGGACCAGAGTTATCCATTTGTTAATTAATGAAAATTATTTAAATAAATTAAATTATGCATTATTATTTATCGGGTGGTCATACAAGACTAATTTAAATTGATTTCGATCATGAGAAATGAAAAAATAAAAAATAAACATGATTTTTTTCAAATTTCTTGTAAATTGTTTACTTCGAGTAACAAAAAAATATATAAACAATTAATAATTAAAATAGCAGTTTAGGGGAAACTCTTAGAAAATTTATCTCCTTTCATTTAAGACCAAGAAAATCAAAATCGGATAAAATTTGTAGGCTCTAGACAATTTTAAACAGTAAAGTGTAAGAATTAGGATTCCCGGGCACTCACACATCGCTGGCACTAAAACGTGGTCGCGCTTTCACAAAAATTGCAATATCTCGAAAACTATTTGAGTCTCCATCGATTTTCTTTTTTTAAATGAAAGGTGAAATTATGAGGAATATTTTATTAACTTACAAGAAAACTCAAAAATCGGTCCCGCTCGGGCAAAACGGTTTCAAAAAATTTTTTTTTACTTTTTTTGTTTTTTTTATGTGATAGTCAGAAGAAACATGATGTCAAGTATAATCCTTCTAAATTTTATTAAATTTTATCGAAAACTTTCGGAAATATTAAAATTTTAAAAAATTATAACAAAAAAATTCAAAGTGGCGTAACTTCAACAAATTTCAAAATTTTCAAAAAAATTTTTGGCACACTTTTTTCTAGTATCCAATACTACAATTTCACCAAATTACAGCCTAATCCAAAGACCCCATGCAAATCGCATATTTTCTGACGGAGGAGTCTTACCCATTTATAATAATTTCTCAGTCATAAATAGTTTGAGAAATTGATCAAATTTCAGACCATTTCCGTTCTCACGAGACTGTCGTGAGAAAACGAATCGTCAGCAAAACGCAACGTCCAATGGGCAGCCCATTCTTCCCTACTACTAAATTCAGAAAATCCTTATTCAACAAAATTATCCCACCTTGGAGGTAAAGCAAGGACTAGAGGCTAGTTGAAAAATTTCAATTAACGCAGTTCAACTTCTTGACTCTTCCCAGCAACACCTTTTCTGGCTTTAGCCTGGCAAGTGCTGTGTGGTTCAAGAACGGCGAGACTAAGCCCGCCTGCGAGTCGGATCCCCGTGTAGAACTAGCGAAATATCTAGTAATACGAAAGGCGGACGATAAACCAAATTAAATCTTCTAACCGACGAACTCCGTGAGAAACTATAGTCGGGTGAAATTCGGAAAAATAATATTAATTTAATTTATTGAATTTTGTCTCTGACCGGCCTGTCCGTACGTGTAATTCTTTTACTTTCAGTAAAATACTTTAAAACATTTTAGGGTTATTCCTGACCTCAAAAAGAAAGATTTAAATTAGGTAGAGTATAATAGAAATAGGATATATCAATGGTAAGATCAAGACAGAGTTTAAAAACATTAATAATGGTTCTTGAACTTTTGAGAAAATCACATTATAATTAATATTATTATTAATGAAATTGTAAATAAAATACACTGTTCGAGACGTAACAGAAATACGAAACTTTTATTAAAAGAAAGTATAGTGTTTCGATGAACTCAAGAAATTTTAAGATACATTTTCGGAGCACATCGATTTAAAAAAAATGCCTCCAGTTGTGAGACACTCATTAAAAACTGCTAAACTTTAATAAGTTTGATATAAAACGTAATGTTTAGTAGAAATTATTAAATATATTAATAATATATATTATTATATACTAAATACCAATATTTATTCAACAAAATATGACTATCAAATAAACACAATTAAATAGCTTCAACAAGAGCATTAAAATTTATTTCTTCTGAATCAATTGACTTTTTTCCACTTTAGATGTCCAAAAATACTAGAAAAAAATCAAAACAATATTTAAATAGTATGCCTGCAAAGTCGTATTTTTTATGCTGCCCAAATAACTGTCAAGACTGTCTCACAACTGGTGATATGCTGTGTCTTACACCCAGAAATTGGCGGTATTTTGAAAAAGGAAAATTAAATTATTTTCAACCCTAGATTGGAACAATGCAATATTGCATCACAAAATATAGAGAAAACACTAAAATAAAATGCATTAGATTTACCTTTTCCAATTAATTAAGTTGGAAAAAAAGTACTTTGCATTTATTGAAAAACGCTTTTTTGTTGAATATAATCGACAACACACATAATTATGACACTGGGAGTGATAATTATCACTCTCAGTGTTGGTATTTAACAAAAACAGTTTATATATCCGTTTCGGCGTACAAGAAAAAGTTAACTCATATACAAAGAAATGTTATCATATTAACTAATCGGCTTTTTAATATTGTATGTTAAAAAAAATTGACTGTCTCATAACTGGAGACTCTCCCCTTTATTTTGTGTTTATATGTGTATTAGATGTGTTATATTTACAGTGTATGTTGTTTGAATGTAGGTTGGTTTGTCTTTGTGAATGAAATGCTCTGATTCTTTTCAAATATCTGAATTTTTTTTTCTTGAATGCACCTAGAAGTTTTCCCAAATTCAACCTGAATTCTTGTCGTACGGTCCTTATAGTTTCACTGAACATGACAAGAGATTGTTAGATTTACATTATACTTTCTACTAGGTACAGTATTAGAAAAATTCAATCTATTACATTAGAGTCTCTCTTGAATTATTAACGAATTTTCACAGAAGTTTACTTATCCTTACTTGAAATGTGTACATGATATTTTAAAACTAGTTGATCCGTAAATCTCAGCGATTTTTTCTCATATCCACCGTTCTTGAACTAATTCAGGAATGTTCCCTGAATAAATTTTTTCAGTCTATTGTAAAATAAGATGACCGCCTGCCTTGCCTTCTTATTTTAGTACACTTCTTTTTAAAAAGACTACTGTTGCTATACTGCTATTGCTTACAAATGACTGTTGTAAAGTAAAAAATTGGACAAATGCGAGTTGTACTCGCACTGCAATGGCGGATTCCGTACACAAATATTAAACCAATACTTGCAACATTTATCGATAATTGGTAGAATTAAAAAAAAAATAATTAAAAAATGTATTAAAATTATTTGATAAAAAATATTTACTAAAAAGAATTGAAGTGTTGTATAATCTAATACTGTAAACAACAAGAAGTAGAGGAACAAAATTTTCATAATTAGTTCCTGTTTTTTTAATTCTACCAATTATCGATAAAAAAATAAGAAAAATTTCAATTTTTTTCAAAAACTTTTTTAAGTAAATTTTTTTTTGTCGTCAGACTGTTATAATACACTATTATACCATTTTTCAGCTCATTAAGTCAAAAAATGTAAAAATTAGAAAAAAGTTTTTTTTCTAAAATTTTTTTAGTTTTTGCATCACAGCGCTATGGTCATCACCTCCAATCACATCCTCTATATTTTTTCTGTAATCTACGTGTAAAAATACATATGGTTACCAAATTTGAGCTCTTTAGGTCAAATAGTTTAGCCGCTAGGGAGGGGCATGATTTGACTACGGACACAAGAGTCTCACCAATAGGGTTCCGTCGGTACACCGTAAGTGTACGGAACCCTAAAAAGAAAATTTTTAACTAAAATAAATTTTTTTTTGTAATTCATGACTTCTAATCGTATATTGTACATTAATTTCACTTTTTCAAGACTCCTAGCTTCAAGATTAATTATACTATTAACCTAGACAATTTTACTAAACCCTAAGTACATAAATCTACCTTAATACTAAAACGCATTTCATAATAACGATCGATATTTACATATATTTATACATGACTTAAAATGCTACTTTTGTTTATGATAATTTAACAAAAATACAACTAGCTAACTTGATAATATAACATGGAAAAAATAAATTTTGTAGATTTTACGAAACTTTTACGGAATAGCGGATACAGTTTATTACGAAATTTTAGTTTTTTAAATGTAAGGAATACTTCAGAAAAACTTTTCAAAATATTTAGTATAAACTACAAAAGTTTTGAATCAGATTTTAAAATAATTTTAAAATTTATTAATTATTTAGGACACAATGAGGAATAAAATGTCACCACTGAGTGTGGAGAATGAACCAAGTAATGAGAAGACAATTTTATACAACCAACTAAAATAATTTATCATATTTTCTGCTTTTTTAAATAAAATGCATCGCTTTTTTAAATCTCAACAGGTAATTGGTAGTTTAAAAATGCATGTATATGTCATGAAAAATAATTCCAAAGTGCATTCGATTGTAATTTGTGAAATCAGTTTAATTGCAAAGTAATTTCGATTACTTTCATTACTTTGTGAACAGGTGCTGATTCCTTTTTTTCTCTAAATATCATATTTCAAAGATAATAAATTAAAAAGCAAAGAGTATTGACTGTGTAATTGAGTCACCTATGCGTACTGTTCTTTCCACTGATACCAATTAGTTCCTTCCGTTAATTAGAATTGGCCACATTGCGGTTGCTATCCAATTTAATTACTCAGTGGAAAAGGATATATAAAATGGAGAGATTGCAAATGCAATAGTAAAAATGGATTCATTACAAAAAAGTGTTTCTCGTAATACAGAAAGTTAAAAAAAGTTTTTTAATTATCGAATGAGATAAATTGTTCATGCTTGACACAACCTTAAAAAAGGGTTGTCGAAAGGAAAATGAGATTTAGTTTTTTCATAACTTTTCCCTAATTACCGAACAGAAAATTGACCTTTTCTTCTGATTCTTAATGCATAAAAATACTAAGAAAATTCAATTATAATAAATTATTCTTAGAATCAGAAATTTTATTCAAAACTCGAAGGGGGACGAACTATTTTTAAAAAAATGCATTAATAATTTGTTGCTTCTTGAGAACCTTTCTTCGAAGCCCGTCATAAAAAACATTCGCACATGGAAAAAATCAGTCGGAGAAGCAGGCGCAATGCGCCTACATCATAGGGTTTCGTGGCGTAAAATGATAAATAAATAATAATTTATCAATTACCATAGCAATGGTTGCCATGGCGATGGTTGTTATGACAACCGTTACCATAGCAACGGTTGCCATGGCAACCGTTGCTATGGCAACCATTACGTAAGGCGTAAGGCCTTAAGACATAAGACATAAGACATAAGACATAAGACTTAAGACTTAAAAACTACGGACGGACACCGAAGTCTCGCTATAAGGGTTTTGGCCCTTGGCCACGAAACCCTAAAAAGGACCCCGCACACAAAGCATTAAATTTCGGGCCCGGTTTAATTGGCTATAACTTTTGCATGTTGTAGTTGAAGACGTTCTGAACAAAAAATGTAACATACTATAGTTATAGCCAATTTAATCGGGCCCAAAATTTATTGCATTGTCTGCAGGGTCCTTTGTTCCTTATATTTTACCAAATTTTTCAGTAAAATTGGAATATAATGGCATAGGGTCAGATGGGGTGGTAGCGATTCTACGCAAATAAACCCTACGAAATAAAATTCTACACAATTAACTCTACACCAGGAAATTGTACACAATACATTTAATAATTTTGATTAATTCTACGTAAATAAATTCTACAGAAAAAAGTCCTACACATTAGAATTAAATAGAACAAAATATATCATTAAAATCTTTAAATTCTACACGATTAAATACTACATCAGAAAATTTGACACAGTTTATTTTAATTAAAATAAAATTCTAATAATAATTTTTTTATTTTAAATTATAATTCTACGCAGTCAAATTGTACACCAGAAAACTCTACACATTTGAAAAATATTGATTAAATTAACTTTTAAAAAATTCTAAATAAATAAATTCTACAAATAAATATTCTACACAATAATAATACTAAATAAAATGTAACTTTAAATAAAATTTATTTAATTTTGCACGGTTAAATACTACATTAAAAAATTCTACACAATGTATTTTTAAACGAAGAAAAATACGAATTATTTTTTCAATTTAATTTTTAATTCTCCACACTTAAATTGGACCCCAGAAAACTCTACACATTGGAGAAATATTGATTAAATTAAGTTTAAAAAAATTGTAAATAAAGAAATTCTACAAATAAATACTCTACACATTAGAACTAAATAATAAGTAACTTTAAATAAAATTTATTTAATTTTGCACGGTTAAATACTACATAAAAAAATTCTACGCAATATAACGAAAAAAATAACAATTATTTTTTAAATTAAATTTTTAATATTCTGCACAGTTAAATTGAAAACCAAAAAACTTGACACAATGAAATAATTTTTTTAAGAAATTTTAACCCTATACATTTTAATTCAACTCTGGAAAACTCTACAAAATAAAACTCAACACAACAATTTTTGGCAACAAATATATTATATTATATTATATTATATTATATTATATTATATTATATTATATTATTATTATATTATTATATATTATTATTATTATTATTAATTAAATGAATTCATTTGTAGAGTTTCTTTGGGTTTAATTTAATTGGGTAGAGTTAAAAAAATAATTTCATCTTATCTAAAAATAATATGCGAAGACTTTAAAGCTCATTTGTGTAGAGTTTTCCAGAGTTGAATTAAAATGTATAGGGTTAAAAATTAAATGAAAAAAATAAAGAAAATATTTTTCCCTGCTTAAAAATAATTTGTGTATAATTTTCTGATATAGAATTTAAGTGTGTAGAATTAAACAAATTAGATTAAAAACTTTATAGTTATTTTATTTTAATGTGTAGAGTTTTTTTTTGAAGAATATATTTGACTAGTTTTAAAATTTCTTAAAAAAATTATTTCATTGTGTAAAGTTTTTTAGTTTTCAATTTAACTGTGCAGAATATTAAAAATTTAATTTAAAAAATAATTGTTATTTTTTTCGTTATATTGCGTAGAATTTTTTTATGTAGTATTTAACCGTGCAAAATTAAATAAATTTTATTTAAAGTTACATATTATTTAGTTCTTATGTGTAGAGTATTTATTTGTAGAATTTCTTTATTTACAATTTTTTTAAACTTAATTTAATCAATATTTCTCCAATGTGTAGAGTTTTCTGGGGTCCAATTTAAGTGTGGAGAATTAAAAATTAAATTGAAAAAATAATTCGTATTTTTCTTCGTTTAAAAATACATTGTGTAGAATTTTTTAATGTAGTATTTAACCGTGCAAAATTAAATAAATTTTATTTAAAGTTACATTTTATTTAGTATTATTATTGTGTAGAATATTTATTTGTAGAATTTATTTATTTAGAATTTTTTAAAAGTTAATTTAATCAATATTTTTCAAATGTGTAGAGTTTTCTGGTGTACAATTTGACTGCGTAGAATTATAATTTAAAATAAAAAAATTATTATTAGAATTTTATTTTAATTAAAATAAACTGTGTCAAATTTTCTGATGTAGTATTTAATCGTGTAGAATTTAAAGATTTTAATGATATATTTTGTTCTATTTAATTCTAATGTGTAGGACTTTTATCTGTAGAATTTATTTACGTAGAATTAATCAAAATTATTAAATGTATTGTGTACAATTTCCTGGTGTAGAGTTAATTGTGTAGAATTTTATTTCGTAGGGTTTATTTGCGTAGAATCGCTACCACCCCGGGTCAGATGGGGTAAATAGAAACAAGGAGTAAGTAAAAAAAGTAGTTATTTCAGTTAAATAAAAAAATTTTTAAATAAATACAGCCTTAAAACTTAAACTAAGGTTTAACCCCAACAGGTTCTAGATATTTTCCGTTTGTCAATTAGCAGCAGTATCTACAAAAATATTTTCTACTGCAAAAAAAATTGAAAATTAAAGCAGACACCCTTTCACTTTTTTGACATATGTAATGTCAAATCTCTGATCGCTGTTACAAATATATAAGAAATATGAAACACTGTTATAGACTGATCTATAACAAAGTTACACTGTTATGTAATAAATATATAACATACCCATGCGGAAATGTCGGACGAATGCCGGATTATCCAACCGTCAAGGACCAGCGCCGATCGAATTGGAGAGTCAATGCCGGTACAGACTGTCTGTACAGGCATTGACTGTCCAATTCAATCGGATTCGGATGTTAATGTCTGCTGGCGCAGTACAAAGACGGATCCGACAGCCGAAAAAAGTAGGATATGGTTATTCTAGGTTTTTTTATCAGCTTTCGAAAGGTGTAGTTCATTTTCATAAAAAAAAATTTTTGGCACGAATTTTGAAAAAATAAAATTTTTTTTTCACTTTTCTCATCTTTGGATATTTTTTTTAATTTTTAAATGAAAGCTGAGATTTTTTACGATAAAATACTTATTTTCCAGAAAACCGTTTTTTTGTTTTCGAGAAATGGATTTTTGAATATTGCGCATCACGCCGTCGCGCCACCAAGACGCATTGTGCTGCGCAGCCATTCGCGGTGTGTCGTTAGGTGTGCATATTTTTAATGCTTATACAAGATTATAAGCAAATCGAGTGTTGCATTTAAAAACTATTATAGAAGTTCATTTATTACTAAGACTTTCATGTTCTTGCCTATTTAAAATATATTTATTATCTTTTATATTGAAAGATTCAAGGTTTAGTTTGATTTACTTTTTTCTTTTTATTTGGATAGTAAGTGTTTTCTTATTTTAGTGATTTTTTCTGATCGTTTGTTCTGTTGATAGTTTTAAGTTGTGATTTGATTAATTTTTTTCTTTTAATTTAGAAGGTAAGTGTACTATTGTTTTAGCGACTTTTTCTTATCGTTTGTTTTGTTTATAGTTTTAAGGTTTGGTTTTACTTCTATTAACCATTTGATTCGAAGCGAAAGGTAATAATCGATTGTGAAGAAAAAGTGTTTAGATATAAGTGTACAAGTCCATTTAAAAAAAACACCTTACAAAAACAAGATTGTCTTCTGTTTCTCAGAGTTTAAGATATAAGTATCCTGAATTACCGGAAGGTTAAAAAATGTGCAAAACTTGTCAATTTGAATTCTCAAAGCTGTCAAAAAAGGTGACATTATCACACCCATATCGAAATCTTGAAAATCTTTTTTTTTATGGAAATGTGTGATATTAACAACGACATCCTCCAAGCAGGTACCTCGAAAGAGGGTAATCCTGCCATGCCGTCGATTCCGATCAGGTGAAAGCCCTGGTGGTCGACGCAAGACCCACGGATTTTAAAGGGGTCCAACACTACACTGTTCTTTCAGACCGAAACGGCACAGACAGAATGGAGACGGAGGTCACAGAGACCTTTGCCTCAATTAGTAGGCAAGTAAATGCATCCCAGTTAGTTGAGGCATTCAAGAAGATGCTTCAACTTATGATGAAGCAAAGACCAGCGTCACAGGGAATTCTTAAGGCCCTTAAAGTAGTAAAGAAGGGTATCTAAAAAAACCCTAAACCGGTTAAGGACAGTGCCGTGGAGGCATTCCACTATGGAGAGAGCCTCACCGGCATTGCCAAAGACCTAATAGAAAATGGAGAGGAGTTCGTTAAAAAACTTGAAGTTTTTCCTCCTCTCCGTAAGGCGAGAAGAATAGTTTCAAAACTAGAAAAGAAACCAACTGAGAATTTCTCTTTAGATAGAAGGAAGAGGGAAGCTTCATTGAGCCCTCCTTATAGAAAGTCGAAAAAGAGAAAGGAGTCCGAGTCTCCTTAGCAGATTGCTGAAAAGGCCTCTGCTGGTGAGACCCGGACAACCCTTGAAGAAGGGAATGACGCCTGGATTAAGGTAGAAGGAAAGAAAAAAGGAAGAAAAAGAAAAAGGGGAAAGACTCAGTTGGGCCCTAAAAAGCCCACAGAAAGGAAAAAGAAAAGAAAGGAGACGGACGCAATTAAAGTAAGCGCAAAAGAAGGCCAAGACTACAAAGAAGTCATGGAAAAAATGTCGAGATTCTGTCAATTCGTACATTCAGGAAGAATGAAGTCCTCCTGGTTCTTAGGAAGGGGCAGAATCTCGAAAATTTCAGTAATGCGCTGACAACGGTCCTTCAGGATAAGGCAGCAGTTACGACCGTGGGTTTGACGAGGTCAGTCGAAATTGTTGACCTCGATGAAACCGTAAACATTTCTGGAGTATAGAAAGCTGTACAGAGTAGTCTAAGCACGCCCAATTTAGAAGTGCCTTGCCAGTTAGTGAATCGATACGGCCACACGCAGATGTCAATTCTTTGACTGCCTGATGTAGATGCGGAGTCAGTACTTAAGGCCGGTCGAGTTAAGATTGGCTGGGTCAACTGCAGCGTCCGAGCCAGGGTGGAGGTAGACAGGTGCTTTAGATGCTTGTGCTACGGCCACTTGGCACGAGGCTTTAGTGGCCCAGATAAAAGAAACGCTTGCTGGAAGTGTGATGGTCTGGACCACAAGAGCAAGTCTTGCAAGAACCCAGCTCGTTGCATCACCTGCCTCGATAAGGGGTCAAAGGAGACAAGCCACCTTCCGGGAAGCAGGGCTTGTCCAGTTTATTGGGCGATTCTGTCCGGTCTAAAAACCAAAATACAGGGTTCTCCAGGTTAACCTCGGAAGAGGAAGAGCCGCCCTGGACCTCCTGATGCAGACTGCAAGACAGAAAAAGGCTGATATACTGATTTTCAGTGAACAATGTAGAAAGTGTTCTTATATACAGCTGCTACTTCCCCCCAAATGATCCCTTTAAAAATTTCAATGCCGAAATCAGCTCTCTTGAAGAAAGCATAAATGCTTTCGGCAAGGATGTCCTCAATGCGGGAGACTTATAGAAAGTCGCCGGAATGGGGAGAGACCCGTCAGGACAGAAGGGGGTCTTGGTCACGGACATGGTCTCGACGAATGACCTGGATAAACCGAAAACATGGAGAAGTCTCCTATTATTTGACGCAAGCGTGTACAGGCCACGGGTGTTTTAACGCGTACCTGTACCGCTTTAAATTACGCGAAAATGAGGTGTGTGCGTACTGTCAGTTCCCTGTGGACAACGCCAATCTTTGTACTGCTGACATTCGTTTGCAATATTTCTGTTTTTCTAGTACTTCTGTTTAGTTTTCCTTTCCGTACAACAATATAGCATGTGAGACTGTAACTAGTAACCTTCTTTTGCTTTGTAGCGGTCCTCCCGTATTACTCATAAGTTTGCTCATGGCAAGAGTAACTCTTCTTGCCTTATCTGTTGCCCTTATGATGTGATCCCAGTAGGTAAGTTTACTATCTATGTTTATTCCTAGGTTTTAGATAACTCTGCTACTAAGGATGGTTTCTTCTCCAACTTTAAAGGGAATTTCTAACTGAATCCGCTTTCTAGGAAGTATTAAAATCTCCGTTTTTTGCATAGCGAGGTTAAAGCCATGTTCCCTTACTTTTATCTATTAAAACGAGTCTTTGTTCTTTCCATCGACTGTAAAAAAAATTGCTCTTCTAAACTTCTGTATAACATGTTTAGGAGTAGGTCAGAGTGTTCCTCTGCCAGTAGCTTAAGAACTTCTGCAGGTATTCCATCTGGTCCAGGTGCTTTTTTATTTTTCATTTGTATGAGCGATATCTTCAGTTCCTCAACAGTAAATAGAGGTACATTTTTTGCTTTATTCTTGGTTTTTTTCAAAACCGGATGTGTCGGAAATAGTGAGTCCACAACTTTATTCATGAATTATACATCTCGTGTTGGACACGCCGTTGTATTACCCATCTTCTTCAGGACAATTTTGTATCCCAAGCCCAAGGGATTTGCATCGACGTCTTTTTGTAATGCTTTTCAGCGCCGATGTTTACTCTTTCTGATGGCTTTACGTAGATCTTTTTTGGCTAATACGTACTCTGCACTCACCTTAATTGCATCCTCAGTGGTTTTGACTTTCATCCTGGTCGCTCGTCTCTTAGAACGTAAACAATTTCTTCTTATCTGCGATATTTCTTCTGTCCACCAATAGGCTGGCCTTTGGTTATTCCATCCCTGTTTCTTTCTAGGAATTGATATATCGCATGCGTGAGTTATAAGCTTCATGGCTTTTGTTATTGTGGTCTCTACATCTCTTTTTTGATTTTAATATACTATTTTTTCCTCGGCTGTTGTCGATAGATCAGCGATCATGGCCCGAAGTTTACTTCTGGTCTATGGGAGAGATACACCGACCTTCGAGGTCCGAGTTTCTTAGCTCACCTGAAACTGGATACCATAGACGTAGCATCAATGCTTCGGCAATGCTTTAACGACTATGTAACTAAAGGAGGCGGTTCAGTGCTCATCCTGGCCAGATGGTAGTAACCTGTTAAGGCCCGACTGTCCCTCGAAACGAGACCAACAGCAAGTATGAGCGATTGTAAAGACAAAAAACAGTACCTGCGGAATAATGCTTCGGCTAAATCTCTCACTGGTTCCGATCATCAAGCGCCTAGTGTGACGATTATGGTCAGTGGTCCAAGGATGCAGGAGGATAACAACACTTTGGCAGTTCCACAGATCATTGTGGAGAGACGAGGGAGTACGAGCAGTGTGACAAGTCAGCCTAGCTGCATTTCTGTCTTCAGTAATGCTTCAGCGAATGACATTGCTAGCTGCAACAAGGACCGAAATAAATGCATAAAGCTGCAGGAAGAAGAGGCGGCATGCATTCTAGCAATAGAAGAAGAGGTCAGTTAGATGATAAAGTCCTGAAAAGTCCAAAAAAATGTCAATATGACAATTAAGGATGGACTTAAAAGCATAACATTGCTCATACTGGAGACCAAGGTGAAGCACGCAGCAGCTACAAAAAAGGACGAGAGTTTCTACCAGGGATTGACCTGGTCGGAAGAAGATAGACAAGATCACAAAGTTAGAAGAGATCGTTGTAACGCAATCGTGTTGAGAAACGTCGTCTTAGATGCTCAGAAGCGGAAGAGAAGTGATCCTGAGCCTGCGAAGGATCCAAAATGGAAACAAGTTGTTCATTTCATGACCATTTTGCTTTCTCAAAATATTGTAAACCAATTGCTTAATTTAATTTTAATATGTTAAGGTAATATTTCAAAAAACACAAAATTTGAATTTTTTGTGAAAAAGAAAAATATTGATTAATTTTATAAATTTTGATGAAATGTGCACTTTGTATATATCAATCGATTCGTTTTTTGTCAGGAATGTAATTTTGAGAATAATTTATAAAAATATTAAGAAATAAAAAAGTTATTTCAAAAAATACAAAAAAATTTTTTTTACAAAAAATTGTATAAAAAAAAATTTTGTGGATAAATTTCAAAATCCTTGTGTCAGATTTTAGGTATTAATGATTGCAATAAACCTGCAAAATCTCAGGACAATTCATTAAAATTTGTCTGAGATAATTTGTACACAATTTTTTGTGACATACACACACACATACATACACACACATACATCTGGACATTTGCTCAGAATTTAATATACATATATCCTAGATGAAAATGAGTCCATATAACCATGTTTTGAAAAATTGAAAATCGTCACGAATGCAAAGCTTCCTTATGAGGAAGCAAAAAGGGGAAGGACCTAAAAAGACTAGAAGCAAGGGGATCGAAACGGTTCCAAAGCAAGATCAGGTCAAGAAGGGAAGAGCCACAGTGATCGTTAAAGTGGCTGAAGGAAAAACTTTTGCCGAAGTACTGGCAAAAGTTCGAAAAGAGGCTGATTTGGAGGCCAGTCAGACAAGGGTTGTGGGAGCCTTACTTACTAAAAAGAGAGACCTTCTCATTAAATAAACAAAAAAGTTATTCAATAATAATTGAATAACTTTTGGAATGCACCATGAAATTGAACGAAACAAACACTAAAATAATCTTACCAGTAATTTCTTTAAGATTCCGAATGAAAAATAGTTTACTTCGAATTTCTTCATATGATATATTAATATTTTTTATATTTAAAGATGTATTTTGGTGTTGACCAGAATAAATTGTAGTGAGAAGATGTAAAATAGTGTTTGTTTTCGCTGGTCTTTATTGATACAATTTCAAAATTCGAGCATTCGTCTTTCCATGAAAGACCTCATCAGGTTATATCAAATCAATCTAAAAAATTGTTTTACAAATTAAAAAAGAAAACAAATAAGAAATAACATATAAAATAAAATAAAAAAGAAAACAAGTTCAAAACATAATCATTTTCTCTTTATAAAGAGATCACAAAAAGAATTCTCACCATGTCAACATACAACAAAAAAGTCACAGACACACAAAAATAAAACATAATGTCAAAAATACATATGTGGCACGGACAGTTAAAAGGGACCTACGGTCCGAAAAAAAGATTTCGAGAAAAACGACTTTGAAGTTTACCAAGTTAGTTTTTTTGCACTGCTTTTTGTCAAAGTACCTAACTTTGAAGTGAAATTGTGAGAAAACTAATGCAGCTAGAAAGCTGCGGTTTATTGCGTTAGAAAGATCGGTTTATTTACTATAAGAGCAGATAAAAAAGTCAAAATCGATTTTTTCGGATCGTAGGTCCCTTTTAACTGTCCGTGTCACATATAAAAAACACATATATAAGCCAGCATTAGACAGTACTGTGGTCTACATTTTTTAAAAGATTATTATTTACTAAAAAACAATAATTCTCGTCAGCTGTCAAAAAAACGTTATAACCTCAAAACCATGAGTGTTCGTTTACAATTCCTAAATTCTACAGTGTCATTCACATGTCGTCGAAACTTAAAGTTCTATTCACATTACAGCGAAGTCACAAATATTTAACCATATATCATAAAAAAAAACTTTTTTTACTAATTAAAAAAAAAACAATTATAAGGACATATCGGATATTAAATTAAAATATAAATCACTAAGGTTATTTATGTCGGTTCGTTTGTTTACAGAATTACTAAATTCAACAATATAAAACATTTCCTTAAAAAGTCGCTTCTTGAGATTCGACTCATTACAAATAATTTTGGTGTTATTAAAATTGAAGATGTGGTCATATTCATGGGAATGTGCAACTAGAGAAGAAGCTCTTTTATCATTTTTGCAATCTCTCTTATGGGTACTGACCCTGTCCTTTATATAGTTCATAGTCTGACCGATATACACCATCCCACATTCGCATGGAATCTGATACACAACGTGACTTTTCAAATCGAAAGGTGTAATATCTTTATGCTTTGAGAAACAACCAAACGGATCCTTATTATAATGAAAAACAACATTAACATCAAACTTCTTAAAAAATTTTATAAAGAAAATGTGAAGTTCGTCAATGAAAGGAAGAGATACACATTTTCTGAGGTCAATAGTTTTTGATTTGTTGACTACACTCGCATTAGAATCAAGAGGATTTGTAATTTTTTTGAGCCTCAAATCAATATACTTTTTAACGAAAAATGCAGGATAATCGTTTGAAATTAAAATATTTAAAACAGTATTCAAATTATCGTTGATGAATTCAGTCTCAGAAAGTTTTACCGCTCTATCAACAAGAGAGTAAACGATCGAGATTTTATCCTTCATACAAATGCTTGAGTTGAAATTTACATATCTACCTGAAAAAGTTCCTTTTCTAAACCAATTTGTTCTTAATTTGTTATTATCTCTCATTATTAGGGCAACCAAAAAACCAATACAATTATTTTCTTCAACCTCAATAGTAAATTGGATTTTTGGATGATAGCTATTGAACACATATAACAATTCGGGAATTGTATCACGTGGAATACATGTCAGAATGTCGTCAACATATCTTCGATAAAAACATACTGAAAGTTAATTCTTTTTAAAACAACAAACTCTAATTTTTCCATAACGAGGTCAGCTATGACACCCGATAAGGGGGACCCCATAGGTGTACCAAAAATCTGTCTATAATATTTGCCTTGGAAAATACAGTATGCATTATCCAAACAAAACTCAAGCAGTTCACAAAAATATGTATCATCAATGCCAGTGTGTTCTCTAATTTCCCTCCATTTTAACTTTACACATTTTAGTACCAAATCCTTAGGAATATTTGTAAAAAGGGATTTTGCATCTAGAGAGACTAAAATAAAACCATCCGGTATATAAAAATCTTTCATCTCAGAAACCAAATCAAAACTATTTTTAACAAAATGTTCAGTTTTTCTAATGACCTTCTGAATCGGTTTACTTAAAAATTTGTATCAATAAAGACCAGCGAAAACAAACACTATTTTACATCTTCTCACTATTAATATTTTTGTTCATTTTTGAAAGTATACATTAGATGTTTCTGATACTTGGCGGGCAAATTTAGGTGCGCGCGCAGACCTCTCTATCTAAAACCCAGGGAGTAACCGAAAAATCGTAGATGATTAGAAAGAGAGATCTGCGCGCGCACCTAAATATGCACGCTAAGTAGCAGAAACTTCTAATGTTTACTCTCAAAAGTGAACAAAATTATTAATATATTATATTAAGACATTCGAAGTATACTATTTTTCGTTCGGAATCTTAAAGAAATCACTGGTAAGATTATTTTAGTGCTTGTTTCATTCAATTTCGTGGTGCATCTCAAAAGTCATTCAATTATTAATTAATATTTTTTTGATTATAAGAATTTTGTGTTAACATAATATATACAATTTTTCGTTTTTTATGCTTAATTTTTTGCAAAAAGAATGAAGTGACTTGGTTAAAATAGAAAGGAGATATAACGTTTTCAAAAATTTTCAAAAATTTTGACATCTAAAAATCTACGGAATATTTTGACGTAATATTTGGTGGAAACATTTCTTTTTATGTGTAGATTAAAATTCCCGAATTTCATTGCAATTGGTTTACTTAGGGGAGACTGGGGTAAACCCGCTTACTTTTTTCAGAACGGTAAAAACCTTGGAAATTATTCTCTTTATCCAAGTTAATTTATATAATTTGGAAGCTTATGATTTCTATTAACAAAATAAAAACAATTTTTTATTTATTTTTCTTAGTTTTACTTAGGGAAAATTTTTAATATACATATACCAAATTTTAAAATCACAATTTTCCAGGGTAAATCCGCTTACCCCTCGGGGTAAGCCCGATCATTTGATTTTTTTAAGAATTTAAGATAATCCCGACAGTTTTATATTGTATATATTAAATTTTTCCTTATTTCCGTCTTAAGTATGATTTATTAATGATAAATTATGAGTTCTATAAACAATAAACATTGGTTTATTAAATAATAAGTATAGGTTTCATGAATTGCAACTGTGAATTTAAACAATATTCTATTAAGAGAAAATTAAAATATAGTTAGAATTGTTGATTTTACAAGTTATAGATTTTATTATTGATAAAATATAACAAATGAAATTCGAAATTTTAAATTTAAAAATAAACAATGATAAAACGTGAACTGAACGAAGACAACAAACTTAGATTTATGTCTTTTTTTTAGCCGAAAAAGACAGCGACAAAATTTGATTATTTGTTTGCGTTTTTTGTTATAACCGTTATGCCAAAAAACATTGATAGTTCGGCGCCATCTGTTGAAAAAACGCCACAAGCTAATAATAGTATTTTAGAAAATATTAACTATTCAAATTAAAATCCGGATTTTTCTAAGATTGACAAAGTACGGGAAAGTACAGCAAATTATAGGAGATTAAAAACATAGTTTCGTTTCAAAACGAATATTCATATTTCATACGAAATATGAAAATAAAAATTCTGTATCTTTAGAGTTCGGCCAAGTACAAGAAAGTTCATCAAAGACTAGGAGAATAAAAAAATATTACTTTAAAATATATTAATATATATACTATTAAAATTAAAATTCTGAATTTTCTAAGTTTGGCAAAGTACGGTAAAGTACAGTAAAGTATAAGAATGGAAAACGGGCTTTTTTGGAATCTTAAAAGAGAAAATTAAAATTCTAAATTTTTTGAGTTTGTCAAAGTACAAAAAAGTACAGCAAAGTATGGTAGATTTAAAGATAGTTTTTTAATATTTAATATGAAAATTGAAATTCTGTTTTTTTGGAGTTCGTCAAAGTACGGCAAAGTACAACAAAGTATAGGAGATATAAAAAATAGTTTTTTGAAAAATATTAACTATGAAAATTAAAATTCTCAATTTTTAAGGTTCGTCAAAGTACAGGAAATTACAGAAAAGTATAGGAGTAGAAAAAAGGTTTTTTAGAATCTTAAATGAGAAAATTAAAATTCTGATTTTTTTGAGTTTAGCAAAATACGGGAAAGTACATCAAAGTATGGGAGATTTAAAAAAGTTATTTATTCTACGAACATTTAGCTTCCTCAATATAATATTCACTAATTTATTAATTATTTATTAAATAATAATTATTTTAAAGTAAAATTTTTACAATCTCAAAAAATTCAAAATTTAACCTGTTTTTGAAAAATATAAATAGCGATTACTTTTATACATTTTAATGAAATATATAATTTATTTACATCAGTCGATTCGTTTTCTTGCCAGGAATATAAATTTGACCGGAATTAATAAAAATATTAATAATAATTTAAAAAGTTAAAAAAATTTTTTTTTAATTTTAATGAAATTGTGTAAAAATTTGTTTTTTAGATATAGTCGAAAATACTTACGTCAGATTTTAGGTATTAATGACTGCAATAAACTTGAAAAATTTTAGGACAATCCAATAAAATTTGTTTAAGGTATTTTATACACAATATTTTTTGACATACACACACATACATACATACATAATGTAACGTTGATTTTAAAAAATAACGTTATTAGAGCCCGATAACGGTTTCGCCGAAACCCATTTATTGATTTAAGTAAAAACACATCGGGAAATTGATATTCGTTTAATAACCGAGATTCAAAAATGTCCAGACACGAACTCAACATTTAATTGATTGTTGCATTGTATCGAGTCTCAATTAATGCTGAGTTGTAAAAGAAAGGAAATTATTTGTCAACGGAGAGAATTCCACACGTTTTGGTTGAATAGGTGAAACTGTTATTTTTCTATTTATTATAAATAAATTATTGGTCGACCGGCCGAAAATATGTCGATCCAGAGGTTTCCAATCGCCGTCAAGAAAGCGATTATTCCGTAAATCGGGATAACAGTTCGTGCTTGGCCGCCAAGTTGCTTATTTGGTGTCACCGTTGCATAAATATATTTTAAGTGTAAAAAGTAATAATCCAGGATGTACCAGGAACTTCTGGAAAAGATGCGAGGTTAGTGGTCACAACTGGACATTAGCATCGTCATTCACGTGGAATTAAAGACGCCAACCGATTCTGGAGACGATTCTGGACGCCGGCTGTATAGCAAGTCCACAGGACGCCGCCATTTTCGGTTGCCTGTCGGCATGCGTTGTGAACCGGCAAGTGGAAATTCTCTCCTCTTCTCTCTCCGCCAGTTTTCAATAAATAGTTTACAAAAGTGGAAAAATTTAAGAAGCGAAAGTGGGTGTTAAATTATTTTCTTTTGTTGTTACATGGTTTATTCCCCTCTCTCCTCTGTGTACGGTGACCAACGTCCTGAATGTCGAGTCATTTTGAAGTTTTGAAATTACCAAGATTCGGATAAAGTCGAGCTAGCCCGGGAAGACCTTTGTTTCAGACCCATCATCGGGATCCGGGTAATTTAATTACCTGGCGCCGGGGAAGTTCCCTAAAACGGATCACCGATGGATTAAATCGGGAATTCAAAGTGTGGAATTCGCGATTACGGATTTACACCGTGATCTCAAGTATCGCCATTTTTGCAACGAGGTTGGCGGAAATTTTCCACCAAGAAAAAGTAAAACTTCATTACATAGACTAAATTACAGGATTATTTGTGTGATAGTGAATTGAGAGAGTTGAGCGAGGATCTGCACTGCCGGTGAGTATTTTGATTGTCTTTTCTTTTGAAATACTTTTCCCCCTATATATTCTGACAGGTACTTTTTATTTTTCTTCTATAAGAATTGGAAATTTCATTTCATATTTATTTTGTAATTGACAAGATTCTTTGAAGATGGTATTTTTTTTGCATAATTTTTTCAGCATGATGGAAGATTTTTTTTCTGTACCTGCAGTGTTCCCTGCCACCTCCGAGTAAATATGAACCGAAAAATTTTTGTTGTTGTTTAATGATAAAACAGTAAAAGTGTATCGAATTTCTAGTAGATTATGGGGAAGGGAAAAGAATAAATTTTGAGCAAACGAAAAGGGGCAAAGGTTAAGAAGTAAAAAGACTCTGTTTCTTTCTCTCTACACAGTAAAGGCACGAACTCAAGTAAAAGTATTTCAAAATTCTCATTTGTTTGTATCGTGCAACTACGACGAGAAAAATTAGGGAAATTTAGGAAAAAGTGGATAAAATTCCCAAATAATTAGTAGAAAAAGTAAGACGGAAAAATTTCTTCAACCGAAAATATTGAAAATTTAAGTCATTAGGTAAAAATTTTCAATTAAGATAAATAATAATTTCTCAATTTATTTTCCCTTTTTAGACATTGGTAATAAAGCAGAAAATTACTGGAAATTTTTGAAAATTTAGGGAAACGAAAGAAATTTTCAAAAATAGTTAGAGAAAATATAACTTGATAATTTTTTTTATTCGGAAAAATTACCCGGTAAGATTGGAAATTTGAGAAATTTACCAATAATTCACCCTAAAAAAATAGTACAATTTACAGAAGTTACGGAAAATTTTCGGAAACCGAGTAGGGAATAGCGGTAATTTCCGAAGAATTTTTGGAAATTTATCGGTAATTTGTGAAATTTAAGAAATAAACTGATAACTTTTCCCCACAAACAGGTAAATTGATAAAAACACCAGTAAACAACCAGAGACCGAATAAGGAACAACGGTAATTTTTGGAAATTTACGGAAATTTCCAGGAATTTATAGAAATTTCTGAAAATTTTTAGAAATTATAGAATTTCTTGTTGAATTTCATAGTAAATCGATAGAACAAGTAATAATTTTCCCAGAATAACGGATTATTGCAGGTATTACTGAGAATAAGTAGGGAAAAATTTTCTTTTTCTTGATATAATTTTTCTTGTATTTGGTTTTTTTTTCTTCTTCTCTGTTGTTCCTTCCGTGCAACCCTAATTAAAAAGAAAGCAGGAAAGATTAGTGGGAACATCAGAAGGATAGCCAAGGACCGAATAGGTAATTAACGATAATTTTCGGAAATTTATGGAAATTTATGGAAATATTCGGAATTTCAGAGAATTATAGTGAACAAATAGAATAAAAATTAAAATACCGATAATTTACGAAAAATTTAGCTTTAGGGAGTAATAATTTTTCCAGAATAGCGGATTATTGCAAATATTATCGAAAATAAATAAGGAAAAATTTTCTTTCTCTTTATTTAATCGTTCTTGAATTCGTTTTTGTTTGTTGTTCCTTCCGTTCAATCTTGACTGAAAGAAAATTGTTAAGAAACAAAGAAAGGAGTAAATACCAACAATTTAAGAATAGATTATAATTATTTCCCCAGAATTACGGACTATTGCGGAATTCACCGAAAATAAATATAAATCTTTTTTTTTGTTTATTATTAAAAAAGAATTATACCTTTTCCTTCGTTCTTGACAGAAGAATAAAGCATGTCAGATCAGGAGAAAACAGATTTGTCCCAACCCGAATTAGAAGGGGCAGTAGGGGGGAAGTAAACCGGTTTCTAGAAGAACAACAGACCGAAGTAAGGGAAATTCGAGAAAATGCGACCGAACCAACGGGCAGGATAGAAGAACTCTCTCGGCGAATCAAAGCGTTCGAAGAAATGAAAACACAACTTAATTTAAATAGTTGTAACACATCGGGTACATTCGAAGAATTACAGTCGCGTCTAGAAAGGTTAGTGGCACGGATGGAGGGTAGGAAAGACGTCCCGTGGTATGATAGCGACGAAGCGTTCACAATACCACAATCACAAATACCAACCTCTACCCCCCTCACACCGGGTTCAGCAAAATTCGCACAACTACCGAATACACCCGTAACTTCGGACCCTTCAAGCACATTTACGGATAGCTTTAACGAATTAGAAAAACTTTACAGACCGGAAAATTTTCGAACCAACTTTCCTCCACCAAACCTAAATTTCGGCAACGTCAATACACGCCGTATACACGGACAAAACACGGAATACGAGACACATAACAAGGAAAATACCTAAATTCAAGAATTGCGCGAGTCAATGTTCTTAATGCAACAACAAATGGCCACTTTAATGTCATTATTACAAAGACAAACAGAACAACCAATCACCATGACAAGTATATGCCCAACATGTTACACATCGACAACAGTAATACGACAATCCGACCCAGTGTACAATCCGGCTAATTACGGACAGACGGTAAATAATAGGTACGCACACCCAGAAAACAGAATTAACTCGACAGCGCCACCTATAATTCAAACCGCAACAGTAGGTAATTCGGAACCGCGTTTTGAAGGGTTAAGTTCGAGCAGACACTTAGACCGGTTACCACCTCCACCGCCGACAATTTACGGTACGGGACACAGGCCGTCCTTATTACGGCCAGACGGACAAACGACAACCGAGTCCGATAGACCGAGGCAAACATCATACTACCCGACAAACAGTATGTTTCCCCAAACAAACCCCACCTTTGCCGCATTCGAAAGACGAACATTCGTTAGTTACGACCAGCAAAGATGGTCACAACAAAACGTGACAGAAAACAGACAAAACGTTTTTGACCAAAACTACGGACGAAGACAATCCGACTTTCTTCAGGGACAAAATAGACCATGGGAACAGGAAAACATGTACTCCCAAAGACAGGGTTACACGTACAGACACCCCAGAGACGTTGCGAGAACAGTCGAAAGTTGGAACGTAAAGTTTAACGGACAAAGAGGGGCAAGCGTTGACAATTTTTTGTGGCGGGTAGAAGAGGGTAGGGCCGCGTCATTTATGACTGACGAAGAACTGTTAGTAGCAGTGCCTTTCCTCCTAACCGAGATGGCAGCACATTGGTATCGTCAAAACAGGCAAAGATGGAACTCCTGGGAGGAATGTAAAAGACAATTCCAAATTCGGTTTGGAGACTCCCGATACCAAGATCGTTTAGAGGAGTAGATTCTCTCTAGAAGACACGGACCCGGAGAATCTGCAATCGATTACCTGACATGCATACGAACTGTATACGTATGTATACGGACTATACGAACTGTCGACTAGACCAATTGACATGACAGCACAGATGGACCGAATACATGCGAACCTTAGGGCCGAATACCGTAGAGCAATCCGTAGACACGAATTTTACGACTTTAACGGTCTAGCGGATTTAGCTACCGAATACGAGCGAGTAACCGCAATTACGGATGATGACACACCCCCACCCCCACCTGAGAAATCGCTTATTCCGGAGTATGCGTTTCGAGGGCAGGTTAGGGCACATCAAACACCGTTAAACATCGCGGCAGTCAGGTCAAAAACGGAACAAACACCGAGACCGATAATCACGGAAGACTCACAAGCAAACGCGGATAAGCTATGCGAAACTTGGCCAAAAGCGATGGAAGCATTGGTGGCAGCTCTGGCGAACAGTAAAAATTTTACCTCGCCAAGCAATCAACAATCCTCCAAACAGTCAGGAAATTCCAAATGGAATAGAGAAAAGAATTCCCAAACGAATAAAAACGCGAATACTTCGACTTCAAAAGATAATTCCGCGAAAAATTCCAACTCTCAATCGGACAACGAAACAAAAAGAGACCCGAAAGATATTGTTTGTTGGAATTGTAAGCAAACCAGTCACTTCCAAACAGGTTGCGCTTTACCACGTCGAAGTAACTACTGCAGGCGGTGTGGTAAAGACGGTGTTACCACCAAAACCTGCGAAGGGTGTCCGGGAAACTTGAAGAAGGAGAAGAAGTAAAGGTCAACTCCTCCTCCTCAGAAAACGTAGAGACCTCAACAAAAGTAATCGAAACAACCGTGGAACAATCCAAACCCACAGTAATAGAAAATGATCAGAAATCCACGGAGGGCGTTAACAAAAAGTCGAAAAAACGGAAAGTCACCCGACAGTATGAGGCCGACCAAACTGTTTTGTTAAACGACCGCGTTGAGAGTCACAATGGTACAGATCCATGGAAAAGTAATCAGGCAATCATGGCACTGTTAAAAGCGGATATAGAACCTAGGGCAGAATCCGAACAAAAACCGTTGCGCTTAGAAATTAGGGAACCGCCAGCGGAAGATAAAGGCTTCAGTTTACGGGTATTCACGAATATACGGATAGGCAATACCCCTAACGTGCAAGCTTTAATTGACAATGGTGCATCACGCACAGTATTAGGCGACATCGGAATAGCAATCGCCGAATGATATAAAGCGGATTTACAACCGGCAACTGAGAAATCGGTCATGACGGCCGACGGCACGGTGCGTCCGGTAAAAACCGTTTGCTACCTCCCAATAGAAGTAGATCGGGTATCTCGCATGATGAAAGTGTTAATAGTTCCAGGAATGGGTGAACAAGTTTTCCTGGGAGTAGATTTTATTCACACTTTCGGCGTGATACACGATGGCAGCCAACGAAAATGGTATATGGCTGACTATCCGGATTCTATACACTGGTATACCGAAGAGGGGGTAGAATCAATCACGGTACAGGACGAGAACGTCTCGCCCGATCCAGAAAAAGTATGCGGGATAGTAATAATTACAGACGAAGAACGCGAAGACTTAAAACATTTCGTTTCAGGTCTTCTTAGAATTATTCCAGACGATCTACCAGCGACAGATCGAACCGAACACGCGATCGATGTCGGAGATCATTCGACAATAAAACAGCGCTATTATAGGGTTTACCCGAAAGTTTTAGAAGCTATGCATGCAGAGATATTGAGAATGTTAGCAGAAGATATCATAGAACCCTCAAAAAGCGGTTGGTCCAGCCCTATAGTAATGGTCAAAAAGGCAGACGGTACCTACCGCCTATGCATAGATTTTCGGAAATTAAACCGTATAGCGAAAACCGACGCGTATCCATTGCCGAAAATGGATATGATTTTGGAGAAACTTCGAGCTGCGAAATATATCACGACCCTAGATCTAAAATGGGGATATCACCAAATTCCCCTGTCACAGAAAAGTAGAGAACTCACAGCATTTACCGTCCCCGGTATGGGTCTATTTCAGTTTAAACGTATGCCGTTTGGACTCTCCGGAGCTCCAGCGACATTCCAGAGGCTAATAGATTCCCTCATAGGGCCGGAAATGGAACCGTTTGTCTACGCGTATTTAGACGACATCGTGATTGTCACTGAAACACTCGAAGACCATAAAAAGTGGTTAAAAATCGTGATTAACCGATTACAAGAAGCAAACCTTACGATTAATTAGCCCGATATTTAGGATTTATCGTAAATCACGAAGGCTTACAAGTTGACCCGGAAAAATTAGAACCGATCACAAAATACCCCGAGCCAAAAACGATCAAACAACTTCGACGTTTTCTCGGAATGGCGTCGTGGTACCGACACTTTATCCCCCAGCTTTCAACTTTAGCCGAACCACTTAACAAACTGTTACGCACCAACATCCCGTGGGAATGGGGCGAAGCACAACAAAACGCGTTCGAAGAACTCAAAGAACTGATCGCGACCGCGCCAACCCTAACATATCCTAATTTTACATTACCGTTCGAGCTGCACACCGACGCGAGTGATTTTGGTATAGGTGCAGTTCTTACCCAGCGTCAGAACGAAAATATTCCGTTACCGAGAGAGAATGCCTTGCGGTAATTTGGTCCGTAAAGAAATTCCGCCATTTCCTTGAAGGTTTTCATTTTACCGTCGTCACTGACCACAGCTCATTACGTTGGCTACACAACCTGCATAATCCAACGGGTCGGCTGGCTCGGTGGGCGCTCGATTTTCTCGAGTACGACTTTGAAGTAGTGCACAGGAAAGGGTCTGAACACCTAGTCCCAGATGCACTATCAAGAATGTACGAAGAGGAGATGGCGCTACCAATAGCCGCCCTGACTCCGTTCGAAGATCCATGGTATTGCCAACGTATGAAAGAGGTTAATGAAACCCCAAGAAAATTTCACGGTTGGAAAGTTACCGACGGCAAACTCTACCGTTTTCGGACAAATCCACTAATAGACTCAGTAATAGAAGATTTAGATGCATGGAAATTAGTGGTACCCGCCGAACAGAGACAAGAAGTGTTCAACGAGGTTCACCGCGAACCACAAGCAGGTCACCTCGGAATCGAAAAAACATACAAACGAGCGACCCTACAGTACTACTGGCCTGGAATGTATAGGGACATTAAAGAATGGGTAGGAACGTGTGACATTTGTCAAAAAATCAAACCCGACCAAAGATCCGCGGCTGGTTTAATGGTTAGAAGAATAATTCAGAAACCATGGTCAGTGTTAGCAACCGATGTGATAAGTCCATGGCCCAAAAGTTCACTAGGTTTTGAATATCTCGTAATTTTTGAGGACCTTTACACTCGCTGGATAGAGTTAGCCCCAATGCAAAAAGCCAATGCAGAAACCATAATTAAAGCCTTCGAGGATCTAATTCTAAACCGGTGGGGAGCCCCCCAAATATTAGTCTCAGATAACGAAACCGAATACGTGAATCTAGCTTTTGAAGGTTTGACAGAAGCGTACGGAATAAAACACTCATTCACACCAGTCTATCACCCGCAATCCGACCCGGTAGAGCGGGTAAACCGAGTGATCAAAACTATGATTTCAGCATACGTTTCGGAAAACCACAAAAAATGGGACATTTACCTTAAAGAACTACGTTTCGCGTATAATACTGCAATACACGGTAGTACAGGCGTTAGCCCAGCGTTTCTCAACACGGGTAGAGGACCTAGACCGTATAATAACCTTCGTAACCGAGTAGAAACACCAACAGACCCCATACCGGAAGATCAAGACGAATGGTTAGAAAGGATTGAAAAACTAAAAGAACTACAAGACCTTGTCTCGCTACAAATGGATAGCGCGTTCGACAGACAAAAAGTTTATTATGACAAAAGACGTCGTAACATAGTATTTCAGGTGGGAGATAAGGTTATGTGTAAAAAAATTAGTTACCTCATCCGCAAGAAAGGGTATCACACGAGCATTCGGGGATAAAAACCAAGGACCATTCACAATAGTTAGAATCTTAGGATCTTCTGTCTATGAAATAGCGACAGAAGAAGGTAGATCTTTGGGCAGGTACCCCATTAAACTCCTAATTCCATATAGGGAACCTAGAGATGGGGGGATTGAAATATAATAGAAGTTAACCTCCCAGAAAGAAAAACTGCATGTAAGGATTAATTATAAGTAGAAGTAATTATAGACTAGAAATAAAGAATAGTAAGTTAGGAATAACCCAATAAGTAGGATATTACTAACTGATTCCAGCCGAAGAGCAGGAACTGTGACGGGAAGCTACGGAAATATCTCTTAACCTGATTGAAGATCTCTGGGGCAACACATGGGAGCAATGCGACAAAAGCCAAAATCGACGATTGAACCAGATGCCGGGAGTAGCCGAAACAGCCCGCCGTAGAATGTGGTGCCGTAAGTGCGGAAACCGGGGCCACGAAGAAATGTCGTGCCCCCAATCAGCCGAATAAGGAATGAGACAAGAAAATTAAACCCGCACAAGAAAATAGGAACAGCACTTTAAATACCGAAAACCAAGTTTAAGTTGGATTTAAGTTGTTTTTATTCCCAAAGAAAGAAATTTTCATTTTGGTTTTGAATATTCGGTAACAATTAATGCTGAAAGCGAGGTTTACGTTTTTTTTATTATTATTATTATCGTTATAACTTACTTTTGTTTTTGGGTTGTCTCGATTAAAATGCAAACCGGGTTCACCATTACGTAAATAAAGGGAAACCCCAGGAAACTTACACATAAATAAAGAGAATTTATTCTGAAACAGAATCTTTTTTTTGGATTTTATTGCTACTTGTCACTTGATTATCTTTTGTTTACTCCTTCACACCGACTACGAGAACTTCGAGAAGAAAAATTTAAATTACCCAAGATGGGAACGGATCAGACATTCGATAGACATTAAATGTCAAAACATCAGGTAGGTAGATCGGACCTTGCAGGTATTAAGGTAACTTTAATTTCTATTTTCAAAGCATCTACTAACCTGTCAGATTGATTAAATTATAAAAACTCGCAGGGTAAAAATTCAGTAATAATAAATGGATAATTGCAGTTGACGAATAATGCTTGTTCTGACCGCAAACTCAAATTTTTTTTGGATGTGTTTCGGCTAGATCGGGGGGAGTTGTAACGTTGATTTTAGAAAATAACGTTATTAGAGCCCGATAACGGTTTCGCCGAAACCCATTTATTGATTTAAGTAAAAACACATCGGGAAATTGATTTTCGTTTAATAACCGAGATTCAAAAATGGCCAGACACGAACTCAACATTTAATTGATTGTTGCATTGTATCGAGTCTCAATTAATGCTGAGTTGTAAAAGAAAGGAAATTATTTGTCAACGGAGAGAATTCCACACGTTTTGGTTAAATAGGTGAAACTGTTATTTATCTATTTATTATAAATAAATTATTGGTCGACCGGCCGAAAATATGTCGATCCAGAGGTTTCCAATCGCCGTCAAGAAAGCGATTATCCCGTAAATATGAGGCTATCGTTTTACACCGACGCTGGGACTATAATCATGCTTCAGGGGCGAACCATTATGCGCATGACCCATATTCGGGACCGTAGCAAGAAGCCGAGTGACACATTTTTAACAGTTCGTGCTTGGCCGCCAAGTTGCTTATTCGGTGTCACCGTTGAATAAATATATTTTAAGTGTAAAAAGTAATAATCCAGGATGTACCAGGAACTTCTGGAAAAGTTGCGAGGTTAGTGGTCACAACTGGACATTAGCATCGTCATTCACGTGGAATTAAAGACGCCAACCGATTCTGGAGACGATTCTGGACGCCGGCTGTATAGCAAGTGCACAGGACGCTGCCATTTTCGGTTGCCGGTCGGCATGCGTTGTGAACCGGCGAGTGGAAATTCTCTCCTCTTCTCTCTCCGCCAGTTTTCAATAAATAGTTTACAAAAGTGGAAAAATTTAAGAAGCGAAAGTGGGTGTTAAATTATTTTCTTTTGTTGTTACATTGTTTATTCCCCTCTCTCCTCTGTGTACGGTAACCAACGTCCTGAGTGTCGAGTCATTTTGAAGTTTTGAAATTACCAAGGTTCAGATAAAGTCGAGCTAGCCCGGGAAGACCTTTGTTTCAGACCCATCATCGGGATCCGGGTAATTTAATTACCTGGCGCCGGGGAAGTTCCCTAAAACGGATCACCGATAGATTAAATCGCGAAATCAAAGTGTGGAATTCGCGATTACGGATTTACACCGTGATCTCAAGTATCGCCATTTTTGCAACGAGGTTGGTGGAAATTTTCCACCAAGAAAAAGTAAAACTTCATTACAATACATACATACATATATACATACACATATATCTGGACATTCGGACAGAATTGCATACGGCTGTTTCTATTTCAATTCATGCAGGGCGAATAGGTTGAAAATTCTAAATCAAGTTAAATGTGATTTTTCTTGTTTTTTAAGACAAATAAAGAGATACATATTTTTTGGTTTGGTGTAAAATTTTTTTTTGCAGAGTTATAAGTATTTGAAAATTTTAAGGCACATAGTGATTTTAGAGCTAAACAGCTGAAAAATTATTTTTAAACCTTTCTAGTTTTTACAAAAATTAATATTTTTTTAATCTGTTACTTGATTTTAGTAGTGTTTTTGATACTCTTTCTTTACAAACATGAAAATTTGAAAAATTTTGAAAATTAACAAAATGGCGGCCATTTTTTAAAAAATCAAAAAAGTCAATTTTCTCAAAAACATCATTTTTTAATTTTCTGCAAATTTTTTTGTGGATTCTAAATGGAAAAAGGAACTTTTTCCAAAAGGTCTCATGTTCGCTAAAACTTTCTGGAAGTCGCTATAATTTTTTTCAGAAAATAAAAAAACTCATTATTTTGAGTAATGTGTCGACATATATATATATTTCATGTATACAAGGGTGTTCATCTTTTTTAATAGTGCTTTTGACTCTTTTTCTTTTCAAATTTTCAATATAAGATCTCAATTTTCTCCAAAACATTATTTTTTATTTTTCTGGAAATTTTGTTGTGGTTTCTAGATAAGAAAAAATAACACTTTCAAACATTATATTTTAAAAATAAATAATGATAAAAACAACACCTGAAAATATTTTTTGAAAAAACTTGTTTTTAAAAAAGTTATTAAAAATTTAATTTTTTAACACATTTTTCCAAAAAAATGAATTACTCGAAAACTAATCGACAGAATTCGATATAATTTTAACCACTTATTTAAAAATTCTTTCTTTCTAAAATTCCAATTCTAGTTTTAAATTATCATATAATTTGTTTAAATAATAAAAAAAAATTATAAACAAATGAAAATTTAAGCATGTTCATAATGAAATAATTAAATTTTCTTTACATCACTTTATTCTACGTAAAATGTAGAACTATTATAAAAAAAAATTTTTTAGGGCCCGTATTTTATTTACAATATAAAGCTATATTTTTGTTAAGCGTTATATTATTCGCCATATTGGATCTGCCATTTTGCAATTGATTTAAATTTTCAAAATTATGTATTAAATGCTTTATAAATGACCCCTAACTAACAAATTGAAAGCAATTCAACGCATATATCCCGTCAGTGCGACCGCCCGCGAAACTGCACGAGCCATATTTTTGTTTACAGCGCGTAACAAAAATAGCTGAAATTTGTAAATAAAATGCGGGCCCTAAATTCTTTTTGTAATACTTTCGAATTCCACCTAGAATAAAATGCTATAAAGAAAATTTAATTATGTCATTAAGAACAGGCTTAAAAACCATCGGTACACTTTAGAAAGCCTTTACCAATAACTATAGTTATTTTTAAAAAAATTTTAAAGTGACTGGCATTTAGTTAATTTGTGAAATTTATCAACTTTACTAAAAAAAGTCACCTTTTTTGAAAGGGTTATTTTTTCTTATTTAGAAACCACAACAAAATTTCCAGAAAAATAAAAAATAATGTTTTGGAAAAAATTGAGATCTTATATTTTTTAAAAACGGCCGCAATTTTGTAAATTTTTGAAATTTGCTATTTTGAAAAGAAAAAGAGTCAAAAGCGCTATTAAAAAAGATGAACACCCTTGCATACATGAAAAATATATATGTCGACACATTACTCAAAATAATGAGTTTTTTTATTTTCTGAAAAAAATTATAGTTTATAAAGAAAGAGTATCAAAAACTACTAAAATAAGAATTATTTTAGTAGTAACAGAAGTAACACAAGTAACAGAATTAAAAAATATTAATTTTTGTAAAAATTACAAAGATTTAAAAATAATTTTTCAGCTGTTTTGCTCTAAATTCACTATGTGCCTTAAAATTTTCAAATACTCATAACTCTGCAAAAAAAATTTTTTTCGCCAGACCAAAAAATACGTATCTCTTTATTTATCCTAAAAACAAGAAAAATCACATTTAACTTGATTTAGAATTTTGAACCTATTCGCCCTGCATGAATTGAGATAGAAACAGCCATATACATATGTTCTAGCCAAAAAGGATTCCATATGACCTTCATTTGAAAAATTGAAAATCGTCACGAATGCAAAGCTTCCTTAAATATGAAAAATGAAATTCTGTATTTTTGGAGTTCGGCAAAGTACGGGAAAGTTCAACAAAGCATGGGAGAGGAAGAAAAGAGTATTTTTAGGAATCTTAAATAAGAAGATTAAAATTCTGACTTTTTTGAGTTCGGCAAATTACGAGAAAGTACAGCAAAGTATAGGAGAGGAAAAAAGATTTTTTTGGGAATCTTAAATATGTAAGAAGATTAAAATTCTAACTTTTTTTAGTTTGGCAAAGTACGGGAAAGCACAGTAAAGTATAGGATAGTAAAAAATGGTTTTTTAGAATTATTAAATTTATAAAATTAAAATTCTGCCTTTTCGAAATTACACAAAGAACGGATAAGTACAGCAAATTATGCTCAATGAAGAAAAGAGTTTTTTGAAAATTTTAAATCAGAAATTTTTTTTATAAAAATGTCTTTTTTTAATCTTCTATACTTTCCTGTACTTTCTCGTATTTTGCCGAACCCCAAAAATTTAGAATTTTTATTTTGAGTGTTAATATTTTTAAACAAACTATTTTTTAGTTCTACCATACTTTGATGTTCTTTTTTATACTTTGCTAAAATCCAAAAATATTTCCCAAAAAAATATTCTTTTAATCTCTTGTACTTCGCTGTACTTTCCAAAAATGCAGAATTTCAATTTTCATATTAAATGTTTTTATAAAAACTGTTTTTAAACCTCTCATAATGTGCTGTACTTTCCCGTACTTTGCCGAAATTAAAAAAATACAGAATTTTAATCTTCTTATTTAAGAATTCTAAAAAACCCTATTTTTCCTCTCCTATACTTTGCTGTACTTTTCCGTACTTCACCATTCTCCAAAAATTCAAAATTTTTATTTTCAGAGTTAATATTCTAAAAACGTTTTTAGAACGTTTCATGTCTGTAAGAGTGACGTATTTTTTTGGTTTGTGTTCTTAAAAATTCGTTACATCAAACGATAACGTATATGATTATGGCGGATCTTAATTTCTTACGGTTTCTAGGTGTGGTGCTGCTATTCGCACTATTTATTTGACGTTTTCGCTATATAATAACTTAAAAGCTCAGGTGGTTCACTCAAGCTGACAGTTCCCTATTATTAAAAGAATTAAACTATTTAAATAAAATCTTTTACTAATTTTAACCTTATATTGTGAATTTTAATCTTTATTGTTTTATTTAACATAATCTTATTAAATGAATTAATTTTTATTATTTTCATTTTTAATTAAATTTAATAATTTCTAACACTTATTCGACTTTATATAAAAATTTATTAATTCTGGTTTCAAATGGATTTTTAAATATTCCTATGAATAATTTAAATTTAATGTACAACAAAATTTTTTAAAAATGATTTAAGTGATATTGAATTAATACATAGTAATAAATAGAAAACTCGAATATTCAATTGTTTTTAACTAAATAATTTTGAATATTTGCTTTGCTCCACATAACAAACTTTTTTTACTTTAAATTTCAAATATTTAAATATAAAATTAAACTAAACCACCACGCCAGTTCGTTCAGTAAAATTATCATTTTATTTTTGCGAAACAATTTTTTTGTTATATTTCGTAAAATATTTTATATTTTTAGGTTTTTCTTTTTTATTTATTTTACATTATAATACAATATTAGTAAAAAAATAAAGGTTATATTAATCTCATTAAAAAAATTACAATTAGTGAAATAATCTTGCATAATTATTGTGTTCTTAATTTAAGGTTTTCGTTTGCCTCATACAATTAGAAGTGGGCGCGCAACGCACGCCGTTTGGTTCTACTAAATAATAATTTTACAAATACTTTGGACTATTTTAGGATTTTATGAAAATTATGTGAATAAATCTAGTGTTTTAATACAATATTTTTAATTTAAATTTTTTTAATTATTCTATTATTATTATATTTATAAATAATTAGCTTTATACTTTATTTATAAATATTAAAGAAGTTTGAATATAACAAAAAAATTTAATTCTTCAATTTATTTGTTGATTAATAATTAAAAAATATAATTAAAACCTATTTTTAAATTGATTAATTTTTACAATTAAATTCTATATTCTTGTATTGTTAATTCTTTTTTGAATATTTAAACTTTAAACAATTATCCTACAAAAATGTTTTACAACATAATGGATTTAAAATTTTTGTTACTATAATTATTATTTAATTCATTTTAATTTATTAATTTTTATTCAAAACAATAAGACTATAGCTAAATTTTTGCATTGTAAAAAATCAATTTCTGAAGATTCTAAATAATGTGTTAATTAAAAAAATAATTATTCTAGAAAACATTAAATTGTTTAAAAAAGCAATGACAATGGCCATGTTTCTATTATATTATCATTAATTAAAATCTTAATATTAACAACATAAATTATATTAGTTCGCAGTCGGTAGAATGTCTGTACCGCTTGGGTTGTCAGACGTACGAATGCTAGTACAACGTCGGTTGTTCGGCGGCATCAAATCTGTGCCGAGCCAGACGCACAGCCATTACAACACAGTATAAATTATGATCCGGCTGTCGGATCCGTCTTTGTACCGCGCCAGCAGCCATTAACATCCGAATCGGTACATCGCCTAGGTATAGTATACGTGCAGCACCTCCGTATACGCGTATAACCACACGGCTCGCGTACGAGCGTAACAGGGTCGAGATACTCCTCAACCACCAGCGGCAAGGCATAGCATACTTTGCCTACCCACCCACTTAGATCGTAAATCTTCTTGGGCCCCTGGGTAGGGGGAGGGACCTTTCCAATCCCTTGTTACTCTGCAGGTAACCACCCGAGTTGTGGACTGCAACTTACTCAGCGAGACACAAGCGCCACTTGCTCAGCATGCGGGCGTTCAACCCGACAAGAGGGGAAAGGAAAAACGCTTCTGAAAGCGTTGAATTTCTTACGTTATGAAAGAAAACGCACAGAATGCAAGAAGACGGGTGTCAACGTGTTGGAGAAGCAGTTAGCTGTAGTCGTACTGACCTCGAGAACCCCGAGAAGTTAACAAGGCCAGGCCTCGTACACTACCAGCGGGGACCACACGGAGGTTCTACTTCCAGACCGAAGTCTCACCCAGGAAAAAGGAGATGGGAAGGAAAAAAGGAGAGGAAGGGGGGTAGTAGTTGGGAAGTTTTTCTTTAGTCGTCTCCTACGACACGCGATCGCCTACGGATTTACTATTCTCTTGCCGGCAAAACACGGCCGCGAAATTGGTGGGTCTTATTCGAATCGTCGTAACCAAAAACGGACATACTGACTGAGGTAACCCGGGTAGGTCACACCTGCAGGACCAAATTCCCCCCGTTGGATGGCCCTCGATCGTTCGGCTTGCCGCAGTTCTTACAGCACCACCAGCTGGAGCTCCGGGACTCGCCAGCCCCAGTAGAGACTGATTTCCCTCCTGGAGGACTAGAGGATGTACCAGGATTATCACGCCCGTAGAGCTAAAGATGTTCACTCTCCTCTAATGCGACCGCGTTTAACCCCTACGGCCAGGGGGGAGTAGAACTGGCACAGGGATTCTCACACCCGTCAGGCATCACGAAGGATGCCACCCTTTGGTGGGACTGCTTTTAGACCCAGCGGCCCGTGATGGCGACACGGCAGCCCCAGACACGCCACTGGTCTGATATTGAAGATAAATCTTTAACCCTTAGGCTCGTTCAAGTCCCTCGGGGTCACGAGGCCCGTAGAGGTTGAAAGGGGGACAAGGTCCAACCCCCCCCCCCCTTGTGAGGTTCACTCGGGCTGCACCGGGGCCATCAGCGCCCGTAGGACCGAAGTCCCCCCTGATGTGACAGCACCGTATCTGCTGACTGGTAGGTCTAAGGGCAACTCTGGACCACCAAATCCCGTAAGAATGTCGCGTTTCACTCTCTCCTCGAGTAACTCAGGATGCGCCAGGTTCGTCGTACCCGTAAGGCGGACTTTCGTAGAAGAAGGCTCCGACACTATCTTCCCTACTCAAACGCCTCCCATAACGCGTCCGAATCGAAACTTCTTGGTAATTTTTAGAAAGTTTCCAGGAAGTTTCTATAGGAAGTTACCAGGAAGTTTCCATGGAAAGCTTTTAATCTGCGGACATTATTGTATTTTCTGGAAATTTCCAGGAAGTTACCAAGGGTAACTTCCGAATGTTGCCATAGTCAACTTCCTGGAAGTTTCCTGGAAGTTTTTGTGCTATGTGGGAAGCAATCTATTGTCAGTAGAATTAACTTTTATTTTCTGTTAATTATTTAAATAAAACATTAATTACAACTATAATCAAGGATACGTGGTCAGTTGCGCGTGAGATATTTCTTCACTTTGCGTCAAAAATTTCCGACATTTACTGCTTTCAAATTCAATAACAAAAAATTAAAATATAAGAAATCACAATAATTGTTTTAATATAAAGAAGAATAGTGCTGTGAAAGGTATTTTCGACTCTCGGATATTTTGCACTTGTGGGACCAAATTTTCTTATACCTTTTACCAAACAAATGCCATGGTAACGCAAAACAATAGAAAATGTGTAACGAAATATGTAAACTAATGACAACATATTTATGTTTTAGTATTCATGTTTTCATTTATAATAATGGAAATTTAAATGTAATTTTAATTAAATAATATAGAATCTGTTATAATTCACTTTAGATAACCTATGTTATGGAGAAATAAATGTTTTGACACACTGACAGTCATTTATTTATTTAATGTAAAAGGTAATAGATGCGGGAGAAAAATAGTAAAAGGATTGAGCGTGTCAAAGAATTGAATGCTAACGATCCGAAAGTCGAGTGTACTGAAAAAACGAAATTATAATTTTTTGTATTTTTAAAGTTATAAATAAAAAAAAGAAATTGGGTGAGAAAACTTATCTCTCTAAATCTGAATTAGTAATATTCTACTATTTCATAGTAGAATATAAAAATAATACTTGTGATATTGTAACAACAATTGGTAGGATTTTTTTCACTTTTGTATTATTTTGGTAAGTTGAATTTTCGACACTAGGTTAAAAATAAATAAAAAAGAAAAATGAAAGTATTACATATTTTATACTATAAGCAATAAGCGAACAGAAACCAATTATGCAACAAATTTAAAAAATTGGTTCGTCTTCGATTATTGCTTATAATATAAAATCGACGCCTCCCGTTCATATAATCAATAATGCTTATTAAAAACGAATGCAAGATGATTCTTATTCACTTTTTGGTGCTTGATAATGCTTATTCGATTTTCCGTGCAATAAAATGTTTATTCAAAATTCTATGCTAAAATGTACATTCTGAAATTAGCTTATTCTATAAATTTTATAAAATTTTTAATTTAGTATAATTTATAATTGCAGTTTCTTAAAAAATATTTGTTAATACGTGTAATAGGATCCGTGTTTAAAGTTTCTTATAACAATAGACACGTACTGAAATTCTTAAATATTTAATTGCAATTTAATATTAATAGGAAGATTTGGGGTTACATTTATTGTTCTGTCAGTGGAAATTTTTTGCACACAATTTGGAATATACATTTTATTGCACAGTAAATCGAATAAGCATTACCTTGCACCAAAAAGTAAATAAGAATCATCTTGCATTCGTTTTTCAATATGCATTAAATGAACGGGAGGCGTCGGTAATACTTCCATTTTTCTTTGTTATGTATTTTTAATAGTCCGGGAGCTAGCGACCAAAACAACTATCTCATTTCATACCGGCTGAAAATTTGAGTATAGATTACTGAAGACATGTAAACAACAGAAACCCACGTCTGGCAGGCCGGTGCTGGGACAGGGGGGGCGAATAGCTGAAAAATAATGTAAAAATTTCTCATTTCATACAGGTTAAAATCTTTAGAAATCGAAAGTTGACATTTACACGAGTGGAAAAATGTGCGTCTGGCAGTTCTGGGGAGGGACAAAGTACGTCTGAAAAAGGGGTAAACACGTAGAAAAATCAAAAAAAATTTCTGATTTCATACCGATAAAAACCTTTAGAAATCAAAAGTTAACATCTACACGAGTATAAAAATGTGCATCTGGCAGTTCTGGAATGGGACAATGTATGACAGAGCTCGTTTTTTGACGTGATCTAATCATAACCTCAAAACTCAAGCAATGTAAAATAGGCACATTACTATTTTTAAATATTTCTTTGTAAGAGAAAATTTTGTACTGTTTACTATTCATATTCATATTACAATTTTACTTACAATTATTTTATACACATAATTTTCTTTCATATAGAAAAAAATCCTACCAATTGTTGTTTCAATATCACAAGTATTATTTTTATATTTTTGTACGGAATCCGTCAATTCAGTGCGAGTGCAAGTCGCACTTGTCCAGTTTTTTTAATTTTATTTAAAAATTTTTTTTTAGATTTTTTAATATATTTTTTGTGATCAGACTGTAAAAATATACTAATAAACCTATTTTTAGTTATTTAGATCAAATAATGTAAAAACTAGAAAAAAAATTTAACCTTTTTTTATATTTTTTAACATATTTTTTGTGATCAGACTGTAAAAATATACTAATAAACCAATTTGATATTTCCTTGACAACAATAGTAATTGAAACAACTGTTAACAGTTAAATCAGATGATCATAACCTGCACTTATTTGTCGGACCTGCTTTACGTTACCGGCGTTACTATGGCAACTGCCCTGCGCATAATACGCAATCAGGGCCGTCAGAATTGACGATAAATATTGTTATAAAAATATGAATATTGAAACTTCATAAAATTTTTTTTACAATACTATTTACAGTTTCCTAAAAATGTTTTTACTATTTAGTTTTAAAAAATTTAATTTTTAAGTGAAATATTGTAGAAATTAACAGGTACATTACCGATAAAAAAAATGTCCATAGTTTAAGTAGATGAGACAGTACTGTTGCCTACCTACTATTTACTATACCTGCCTCCTACTATTTCGACTTTTCAGTATTTCACGGCATGGATGCGATCAACAAGTATTTATGAAACGGCTGCGTTTTAAGTAACTTCGTTGAATTTGTGCAGTTAAAAAAAATATTTTTGAAAATGTTAAAAGTTTCAAGTGACGTGCAATATGTATCTGTTTTTATTTATGATGGAAGTCGATACATGACTTTACCTTTGAGCTGTATACCATCATTTAAAGTAAACAATTTCATACCTGCAGAAAAAAAGTACAAAATCTTGTTGGGGGATAGATCTTTTGAAGGAATAGTGCTTTCTGTAGGAGGTAAGTTAAAAATATATTATTTGGACGATTAAGTATTAAAATTTACATTCGGAAAAATATACATATTTTTTCGTTTAAATAAGATATTCATAAGCAGTCAAGAATATTTACCAACGATTCCAAAATAAACATTACTTATTCTATCGCAAATTAATAATATTTATTGTTTATTAAGTGTGTGGATGTGATGAAACTTATCGTTTAAATGAATTGCTTGTTTATTTTTGAAATTAAAATGTACTTTATTTTGCATTCTATTAGTCAAATTAAAAGTTGTATTTATGAAAGATATTTTTATTTTAAAATATGTAAAAGAAGAAGAGGATAATTATTTATATAAAAAAAGTTTATGTCCATTTCACGAGCATTATGCTTTCTCATAAAAAATGACAATTTTTTTTATATAAAAATTATTAGAAATTCAGTATAAAGAACATCTTTAAAAAAAATTTTTTAAAAATTCAAAAATTTTACTTTTGTTAAAGGTAAAAATAACAATAAACCAATTTCATTAAAAAAAATTATTTGAAAAAAAAGTTTGGATTTTTCAAGGAATTGAAAACAATAATATCATCTACAAATTTTCTTAACATATGTATTTAACTTTTTATTAAAAAATTTCTTTTAAATTATATTTTAGTCCAAAAGTGATATTTAAAAGTTTTTATTTAAATCGTGATTTTTATTAGCCTTGATGTAAACTTATAAGAAGTTTTATCAGACTGACTACATAAAACTTTTTTAACTATTTTTATAAATACCACTTAACAGTTAAAAAAAAATTGTATTAAAACGGTATAAATAAATAAAAAATAAATAAATTTACTTTTAAATACTTTTTTTCTTAAAAATTTTTTTCCTTTGGGACGGAAAAATGTATAAAACAATGGTATTTAAAGTAAAACTAAATATATTTTAACAGCAACAGTACAAGAATTAAAATCCAAGGAAGAAAGCGAGAATAAGAAAAGGAAAACCATTCCAACTTTAAAAACTCTGCTGTCTGCCACTGATTCGTCAACGGAGGAAGAACGTGAAGTTAAAAAAAGGAAGAAGACACAGTTGAAAACCAAAAAGGTGCTTAAAGAATTAAAATATGACGCTAAATCTTAACAATTTAAAAAAATTAGTGTAATTTTTTTTAGGGACCTCACAGCATATCAAACGTGAAAAAATGTTTAGAAGAACAGTTACAAACTGTTCGAATGCAAAACTCTTTAACTGCGGCTGCATCAAAACAACTACTCTCTGCAAACAGGCAACCAACCACCTCGAATACACTATCATCCATAAAGAAACCACAATTACCCCCAAAAAATACACCATCAGCACAGATTCAAACATTCACTACAAAGGCACCAACAGCCGCTGAAGCAATTCCACTCTCCACACATGAAATACAACTACCTACCACAGAGGCACTGCACAAGGAAACACTACTTGATGTAGTCATTCAACCATCAGCCACAATGACGCCATCAGACGCTGAAAAATCACCACCTTCCGCTGGAAAATGTCAATCATTTTCCGACACGATCGAGGTATTTCATTTTACAATTTTTAGAAGTTCAGTTATTTAGATATTATATTGTTTGTATTTCAAATTTCTACTATTATTATACATCCAGAGTTATTGGCATTTTAAAAATATAAATTCTACAAACAATGACTTTTGAATTTTCTGACATTTAAAAACATAGAAGTTTTATTATCAATTATATAACTTATATTAATTATCGTCAAATTATTTTAGAACTCGTGTAATGATAAATTTAGTGAAGCAAATGAACAAATAATGTTGGAAATCCAAGAACAGGCAGTGGTATTATCTCCTTCTACAGAGAAAGTGGTAATGCATTTAATGCAGTATATGCTTAAATAGTTATACATATAAATTTATGTGGGCCCTATTCTCCATGAAATTTTCTTTAAAAATCTTTTTTATTAGAACAACTTTTACCGAAATCTGCATAACATATTAGTAAATACTTGTCTTTTTATTTTTTTATTAAAATAAAATTAAGAAAATTGAAATTGTATTTAAATTTATCATTTTTATAAGGAGAGGATTTTTGAATTTTTTTATTCTCTGTTAAACCAAAAGATAAAAAATAATGTAATATATAAAAATTATTTGTTATTTCATGAATATTTCAATTATATAGAAGAGTAACGTTAATAGATCAAAAACAGAAAATTACTTGAAATTCCGTCAAAAAATTGATTTTTCTCAATACCGAGGTGATCGTTTCTAATTTTTTTCTTTTATTATAATCTCTAACAGAAGAAGTTCGCAAGAGGTGCTCTTCACCGTCAAAATACTATTTACAGTTTTTTAGTTCCTTGCATATATTTTGATAATATAGCCTTTTCTTCCTAACATTTATTTGTTTTTATCTTTTTATCATAAAAAAATAATGTTTATTTAATGAATTATAAATAGTAACAGGAGAAAAATAAAGTATTTATTATAATTTATATAATATTTTTATAATCATATAAAAATATTCCTTATATATCATTGATTACAATTAAAGAAAAAAATCGAATATCTATTACTTCGGTTTGGAGAAAAGTTAATTTAACTTTCAAATAACTTATTTACAATAATTAATAATTAAATAAATTATTATAGAGCACTTACAATGCAGAAAGTTTTGAAATCGATTTGAATCTAAACACTGATGTCATCATTGTACCATTTAATGAGGAAGTGCAGGTAACGTTCTTAATAAAATTTTCTAATATATTTCTTGTAAATAACAAAATGTAATGTAAAATCACTTACAATAATAACATTTCGTAGGAGCATACGCAGATATTGGAAAATAGTGGAGAATTTGGAGAATTAACTAGTCCAGTCACGAGTTTTGGACCCCAAAATTTACATCATGAGGTGAGTTACAAATTTTCTAACATTAATGCATAAAAAGACAAAACATTACATGCAATAGGATCAAATTTTTGTTTATTGGTACATTTAATAAATAAAAAATTTTTTACTTGAAATTATGAAAGTAATATTTATAGTGCTTCCTTAAAAATAAGAGCTAATTTCATTTTATTTATTATGTATACGGTGATTACATTTAAGAAATTAGTGCTTTTGTGTTATAAGTGTCAATATTCTCATGACTATACATTTTTGTCTAATTTGAACATTGTTAAACAATAGAGGAAAATTTTGTTTAAATAAAAATAATATAAAATTTTTATAATAAGCAGAAATAATAACTATTTAATTATGTCTTTTATATATGTAAAATAATTTAAAGCTAATGAATGGGTAGTAAACACCCAATGTGAATACAAAGGGTTAACAAAAATTTTATTTTTTTAGTCATCAACGACCTTTTCAGAAATTTCTAAAGAAAGATGCAACAAAGAAAATTTTGTGTCAGTCCAAATAGGATATAAGGAAATGACACAAAGATGCAAACTTCATACAAAAGAAATTTCAGAATTAAAAAAGGAAGTAAAGGCACTACGTTTGTGTAATTCACAAATAGAAGTAATTATTACTGAAAAAGATAAGGAGATTACAAAACTTCGAGAAGAAGTAAATAAACTCAGAAATTTAAATTACGCACACCAGGATCTTGTAATTGATAGTGTACAAGAGTTCAAAGGTAACTGATAATATCAATTTTTTTATAAATAAGTTTAATTTTTTATGCTTTAACTATAAATAGAATTTTCATATGTGCAATGATTTTTTCCAGTAACGCTTCAAGAACGAAATAGGCAATTAAATTTAAGTAACTCAACATTGGAACCATCAGTGGGAAGACGAACGGTAGATGGAAAGAAAGTGAGTAAAATTAATTTATATATAATTGTGACAGATAATAATAATAATAAAAATTATATTGTGACAACGTCATAATATCATTTTTATTTAATTTAAACAATTTGTGACAAAAATAATATTATACATGCAATTGCTTAATTGTTATTATTTCTCTGTCATGTAGATTATTTAATATTAAATATTTATATTACAGTATTATTATAATAGAATTCATTTTTACAGATGCATATGGGAAGAGGAGTATATATACCTCTTGAAGACTACTATACGGTGGCAAGTGAAGCCTCATGTAACATGAGTAACTTGCCCAAGTTGTTGTCGCTTAAGCTTTTTGGAAAAGATGTACTTTTAAAGAGTACAATTACAGGAAGACCAAGCAATCGCTCCAAAAATGCTACGAACGCAGACAAATTGAATGTAGCAACTTTACTTGCTATACAAGGTGTGTTGCTCGGCATAATTATACCTTTATGAGTAGAAACAATTAGCAATAGCCCAAAAACATTTTATGGAAAATTTTAATAATATAAAATGACATCATAAATATCGAATAGTTCAAAATTCATCGTTCTCTCGTCTTAAACAATAGATTTATTTATATTTTGTTAAAACATTATTTCGAAAGTGAAGTTACTGCTTTTTAATATTAATGTTTTGGTTTGAACAGTTCAAAATTTTTTTTTCAATTTTATAATGAAATTTCTTTTTAAAATCCAAATCATCAAATTTTGATTAGAAATTTTTAATAAAAATGAAGCTTATTTTTTCTATTTTCAAGTTCTAAGCAACTGATAGTAAATATTTTAAAGGAATGAACATTGAAAGATTAAAACTATATAAAATATGTGTTTTGAATTATCAGATACAAAATTTGAATCACAGTGATTTAAGATACCAAGAGTTTTGTTTGAAACAAAATTTTTTTACGTCATTGAAAGAACATAAATGCTGCATAACTTCAATTAATTAGACTTATTTTAAAATTAACTTGAATAATACTTTATTAGTGTTCTTGTAGGTAGAGATGTTTCAAATGAAATCTTCCAAAAGTTAACAATTCTTAAATTAATTATATATTTTGAAAAATATTAATGTTTTCAACTTTTGTCAACTGTATCTGATTGATAGATACTTACTCTTACTAGCTGCAGGAAGCGAAAGGCTACGAACGGAATGCTGCAGACATGGAGGCGACAAAAACTATGCCTTATTTATCTCAGTATATTGGAAACATGAAAAATAAACAAAATTCCAGTAAGAAATTTTGCATACTAATTAGAATTTTACATTTCTAAACTAGTATAAATAAATTTTAATTAATTATTTCGCCTTTTAATTAGAATCCAAACCTAGAAAAATAGGCCGATTATTAGGCCAAGAAGACGTGCAGGTGCTGGCAATTGGACAGGATGAGGTGGTGGTGGAGACACAAAGTATTGAGCATGGTACATCAGAAGATTCCAGAGACTCTGGAATCTTCGATTTGTAATGTTATTTTTATAAAACTGAAATATTTAGTTGAAATTGTTCAAATTTTCAATTAAATTAAGAATTAAAATTAAAATATTTTTAGAGAAAAAAGTATATATAAATGTTACATTAAATGACTGTTTATAAAGAAATGTAGATGCAAATTTATAAAATAAAATTTATTTTAAAGCATAAGTTCCTATAAAGTGTAATTGTTTATAAAAATTGTTTACAACAATTTTTAAATGTAAAACCTTTTTTTACTACTTACACGCCACCAGACATTAAATGTATATAATATTAAGTTTGCAAGAATTTTTTTGAGCAACAGAAATCGAAAAGTGTAAAAAATTATTTTTTTACAATTTGCTAAACAGTAAAAATTTATAAAACAAATAATCGACTATCACAGATTTCTTTAAAATTTAGTTCTGTTTCAGAAAAAAAAAGTTTTTTAATTTAGTTCAAAATTGCCGACTAAAAGTCAACTGGAACCAAATTTTGCCATTTTGACACACATAACTTTTACCCTATTACAATATACTGACTTTCTTTTTTTTAAATACTCGTGATAAAACTGGTAATCAATTGACGAGAAAAAATACAAAATTAGGCGGAGAAGTTTATTTTATTTCCATTTGTTTATAACAATTGTTGCTATTTTAAAAAAATTGTGATTAAAATCTAACAAATATTTTTTGTCCAAAAGGTGTATTATTCAATATTACTCATACTAACTTTCAAAAAAATCCATCAAATAGAACGGTAGAAAAAAATTTTTCAGTAATGTGATGCTTAAAAAATGTTTAAACAATAACTCTTTAAAAAATTGAAAATTTGCAAAAACAACTTTGGGGTCATATTTTGGTACGAAAATACTATAAAATTATTGATATGAAATATAATATCTCCATCGAAAAATTAGTGGCATGCTTCGAAACTTTTTAGCCATACTTAATTTAATTTGTAATTTTCAATAATATATTGTATTAACAATAATATTTTATTTTGCTGAATTATATCTTTTTTAAAATGAGAAACCGAAATCTACAATTATATATTACCACATAAGGAGTATTGAGAGTGGATAATGAAGTGTTTTTCTTTATCAGAATCCTCACTTCTTTACCAACTAAATTCCAAGTACAGCATTGCACTGTCAGTTAAAAAGTGATATTTTAGAAATCTTGTTATTTTTCCTCACTCGACGTATTTTTATAACTAATTTTTATGTATTTGTCTGGAATTAAGAATTCTCTCAAGTTTCTGTAACATTTCAGTACTTTTTTTCTTAATTCTGCAGTTTTTTAGCCACGAAAAACATTTGGGATGATTGGACCCAATGTATCGGATAATAGAGGAACCAGTCCAATTGTCCAAATGCCGTTTGGACAATTGAGCAGACGGCTTGCTCAATTGTCCAAAATGATATATCAAAAAATCCTTTTTTACTGGGATACGATCATCACCTCCAATTGCATTCTCTATATTTTTCCTGTAATCTACATGTGAAAATACGTATCTGTACCAAATTTGAGCTCTCTAGGTCAAATAGTTTAGCCGCTAAGAGAGAGGGGGGGCACGATTAGGCTCCGGACACAAGAGTCTCACCTATCTTCCGTCAGTACACTGTAGATGTACGGATCCATAAAAAATGCACAAAATTGTATTGTATAGTACTTGCAAAGTTCTGGAATCAATAAAAATTTCTCTAGAATATCACCGCAAGATCAAAACGATTTTAACAAATTTAGCACAACAAACTTTTTTTAGCACTTAATACTTTCAAAAAGTTTTCAATATTATTTGAGTCACTTGATTATACACCGCTTTGGTATTTATCTAAATCGAACACCAAGAATAGGACCCTCTGCGTCACATGGCTACATTACTAATTGAATTAGTAAAAACTACTTATTAAAATAGTGACAATTTTTACTAATTTGAATTAGTAATAGGCATTACATAGGCTTTCTACTAATTCATAAGTAAAAGTTGATAATTCTACTAATTCATAAGTAAAAGTTGATAATTCTACTAATTTATTAGAAAAATGTTAATCTACTAATTGAAAAAGTAAAATTTCTACTATTTTAGATTCAGAGAGCGCATCATGCGACGGATGAAGGGTTAACTGAGATATTTTTGTGTATTAACATTAATTATAATTTTATTAGTATATGTAACATTTAAAAAGGTTATAATTTAATTATTAATTAATAAAAATTGTTTGGTTTACAATGTCACTTTATTTTTAAAGCATTAATTTAAATAGACAGAAATATTTCGAATTCCAATTTACATTGTTGAAACGCGTTTTTTAAGACATAAAAATCATTAAAAATTGAAATTAAAAATGGATTTTATTTTTATTGATAAACAAAAACTTTTTAAAGGAGTTCTGCTGGAGTTGTCGTCGAGTTCGCAGTTGTTTACTGTGCCTCACGTTTGTAAATTTTATTTTATTTATTTGTTTTCTGAAAATCTGTGTTTGGTACTTTTCTCATGTGGTCTGTCACTTACATCTTGATTTTGGATGAAACAGTGTTGTGATGCTGTTTTCTGAAATATTCCGATTCATACAATTTTTTCCCCTCTTGCTATGTGTAATTTCTATATTTTAATATTAACTTTTACTTCATATTCTAAAGTGTAGCAATAAGGAAAAGAAATGGAAACATTTTTTCATCGATTAGCGGGCTTAACGAAGCAATAAGTGATTTGAAACAACAGTTTCTCTCTTCGTCTCCTGTTCTAGGATTATTTGTAAGATCCATGGCAAGTTTGTACATAAGAACGCTACGGCGTTCTTATGTTATATATATTTTTTTTATTAATTTAACAATTTTTTAAAATTTATTACTCGCGGTTTTTCGGGACCTTTGATAACAAATCGTATATAAATTTTTATCATCTTAAAGTCTTACGAATTGTCGAACAATTCGTAAGACCTTAAGGTTATAAAAATTGCTATAACTTATAAAAATTGATTTGTCTAACATTTCGTAAGACTTTAAGATTATAAAAATTGATAATAAAGACCGCCATATTGGATCCGTCATTTTGAATTTTTAGAAACCGACATGGGATTCGTCGTCAGCGACCCCGAAAAACCCCGAGTAACGATTTTCAAGCCAATCCAAACAAATTTTAATTATATTGTTTGCCATATTGGATCCGCCATTTTTGATTTTGATAAACTAACACCGGCTTCGTAATCAGCAGTCATAGAAACACCTAAGTTGCAACTTTCATGAGCTTACCTTTTTTTATTGCGCTGCGTATGGTATAATTTGTTTGTTTGGAATCTTAGATGTGTTTTTGAGGTTAGTTTCGATATATTTAATGTTTTATATGAATTTTCAATTGAAAAGCTTATAGAATAGTTTATTTAAATTAAGGGATCATAGAAAATTGTCAACATGTGGTTACATTCAATTTTGATAAATCAAAAGTGCCAATTTTAACGATTTTAGGGTATTTTTTGAGGTTAGGGCGAAACCAGGACCCCTTGGCCAATTTCTGATGGCGAATTCGGTTTCAGCGCATCGAAATACATCGGAATACATATGTCTCGACCCCAGATCAAGACACTTTATTTTTTTTGTGTGGCTGTGCTATTAAAGGTTCCTGTACCGGAACACTTGCGGGATCATGTTTAGGAAACTTTGTAAAGGTTCCTGTAGAGGAACCTTTGCAGATCACAGTGGGCCAGAAGTTTCGAAAAATGGCAAAAAACTCAATTTCAAATTTAAAAATATATATATTGTAACATTATTAATACATATGAGAGACTGTTTTTTGAAATTTATTTAGCATTTGAATAAGTATTATATTATTCAATCTAAAAAACGGTTAAATTTAATACAAATTGAAGAACACTTTCTCTGCAAAGAAATATTGATTTTTCCTGTTATTACTAATAGAAATATATTTTTTTGCACACATTCATTTAAAGATATCTGTTAATCGAAAATAAAATTTTTAGTCTTGAAAAAATATACAAAATTTCCTTTATTTACATCTTTTTGTTATATCCTGATATAATTTTAAATTTACATACTTTCATAAAATTACGTAATTTAGTTAATTAATTATTTTAAAAACAAAAACTATAAACGAAATATTTAAACAATGTCTAAAGGTATAGTCCAAATTAATGCATTAATCATAACAAATTCTAAAATTATTAACATGAGATAAAAATCATAACTAAATATTATAATCTTTCATTCATATGAGTCATTAGCACGTGTTACTACTCATATGAATGAAATAGTGAATTGAATCAACGTACTATGCCTTGCGACAAGTGTCAAAGCTATGAATAAAAGAGATGACGCATGATTAAAAAGAATCACAGAAGAATAAATGTAATTTATGAAATTAATTAATATTATTAAGAATAATTATTTAGAATAACTAATAATCTTCGAATGTTGTTAATTGTCGTTTATTATCAAACAATTAATTTAAAATACCTTTAAATTGATCGAATCGAAAATTAATCGATAATCAACAATCAATTAATCGATAATCGATTGTCAATTCGATTAGTAGAGTAAAAACTCGTCCTATATAAGCCGATGCAATATCAAGAGCGATTGTCAAAAGTTCCGGTGTAGTTCTGTGCGGTCAATATAATTGTAGAGCGACCCTTCGGTTATAACGCGAATTATTGTTTACTTTCTTTAATCGGCAATTGCAGATCGAATTGTACTTGATTATCGTGCAAGTTTGATTTCATTTTACACTTAGAAGCGAGCTTCTTTCCATAAAGGTGCAAGAAAAGCAAATTTAACACTTAGTATCAATAAAATCAAGTTTTTAACCGTCGTATTTTGCTACTTAATTTCATTAACGTAGTTTTACATCAATTATTTCTTTAATCGGCAATTGCAGACCGAATTGTACTCGATTATTGTGCAAGTTGCTTTTCTCACACTTAGAAACAAGCTTCTTTCTGTAACAGAGGCAAGTGACGTAAAAGTAACACTTAGAAACGGTGAAAACTTTTGAAATTTACGCAAAAGAATTGTCAAGTTGTGAAAGTTACATAAGTGTAACATAACAAACTGTTAGTTTCAATTAATTGAAACGAAATCAATCAATAAAACAAATCTATAACAACCCTGCGATATCTTTGATTAACGATAACCGTCTATGAACGTAAGTAACAATTTGTAACAATTGTAACTTTCTGAAATTTAATTATTATTAAAAACAATAAATCAGATAAAAGGAATATTTATCTTGTTATTAACGCAAGACCCATAGTTTTGACTAGTGATCACGATCCTACAATAAAAATAAAGATCAGGCTTTACCAACCTGATTAATCATCTAACTGGTTTTAAAATCAATTTTAAATAAAAAATTTCATTGTAGTTAAAAGCCTCGCTCTTGCTCGGAACATAACAGCTAATTTGATGGCAGCGGTGGGATTGTCACTTTTGTTATAAACAAATTAAGTATTCAAAAAAAATTTATCAAAAAAAAATTTTTTAACAACTTTTAATTTAAGAGTCAAAACTAACTCTAAATTCAAAATTTACATTCAAACCATATTTAGCTAACTCTTAATTGTTTACAATTTATAAACAATTTCCTAATTCCCTCAAATAATCCTGTATTTGAGCTGTCCTTGCGCCGTCTGGTGAATTTCAGCTCGAAATTGAGAATAGTCTGCGCCGTTCGGCGGGACCGTTCGATTAAGGATTTCCTTTCTTTTAATTAAAATAAAATTACATCCACTTATATTTTGTGAAATTATTATTGCGCCGTTTGGCGAATTTTAATTGATCAAAAGACAAAATACGCCGTCCGGCGATTCTGTCAATTTATTTACTCTTTTTACTTTTTCCAAGTGTTTCTTTGACTCTTTAAAATAATTGTAAACTGCTTTTTTTAAATACTCTGAAGTATTAATAAACAAAATCATTAAAGACATTAAATAACTAAAAATGTCATTAATTTGCAGTTAAGAATTATGTGCGATAATACTCCGACAACAAAGAAAAATAGAAATCGAGGAGGAATCAAGGCACGAAGAAGATTTAATATTGAATCATCATTAGAATCAAAAAAATTTGTAGAAAATTTCCAAACAGAAAATACCATTAATGAATTAAAAACACAAGAAGAATTTTTTAAGTTTTTGAAAATTTAATAAATAAAACGGAGCAAATTTAAAAGAATAAAAAGTGTAATTCGTCAACATCAATAAAAATATTCGATACACACTCCGACAAAACCCAATTCACACCGACGGTAGTGCCATAGTAAAATTTTGTGATTTTTCTTTGAAATTTGAAACTATCGATTACGAAAGTAACTCCGAAATTATTGGTGTTTTAGGCGCACCATTCCTAGATCGATTATTCGAAACCAATCATTTTAGTCGACTTGCTAGAGAATACGATAGAAGAGCTTGAAGGAGAGCAAATACAATTAGACAGCGATTTATTAGACGCATTTGTAGAATAATACGAAATTCATCTTGTCGAAAATATCCATGAATTGTTACGTCAATAATATTGAATTTAATACGGATATTTTTCCAAAAATTCATATATCATCGCCCAATTTAAAGGAAAAAAGAGGCCTTTTTCTAATAAATCCTGCTTTAAACATTAATTTAATAAATGAGAGAAAATTGGCACTAGGTATAATAATCGACCGATCAGAATCAATCACTCTAAATTCAGGTTCTTCTGTTACTTCTGGAACAACAGAAATAATAATTGCAAATAAACCAATCTAGTTTCGAACTTATATTAATAGTAGACAAAACGAATTGACAGGTATATTGGGATTATCTTTCTTAAATACAGATCCTAGTGAATTTGTATTGTAATCAAAAATTTTAAAATCAATAAATTAACAGATATATTGATTTAAACAATTTTTCAAACAAGAAAAGTATTAGGAGAACACATTAATATAAGAAGTCATAATTAAATCGCGCGGTTAATGTTATTAAACATATCCTCATTTACTTAAACTACTCATTGGTTTCGCGCGCGAAAGCTACAGGTAGTACGCCGCAAGGCAAGTCAGACGTACACCTTAAAGGCAACTCTCACACGTACCTTAAGCCGGTCGCGACTCCCCCAACAAACCACCATCTTGAACTTCCTTATGAATTCATATTTTCACTTTTTAATAAAGAATAACGAATTATATCATCAATTGTTACGAAACTCATAATTCTTTATCGGTAACGAAGGCCGATTTATAATAGATCCTTCTTTACCAATAAACTTAATTAAAAAAGACAAAGTTAACCCTTTCGTAGGAATAAATCGTGTTCTAAAATACTTTTTAAGAGACGGTACTATAAGAACACACGAGGAAGCAAAAATTTGCATTAATCATACAGTAATAGAATTTCAAACCATAATTTGTGACGACAGATCAGATATTATTGGAGTTTTAGGACTTCCATTTTTATTCAATATTATTAACGAATTATTCTGATAAACAACAAAATGACTCGTAAAAATAAACATCAAAAAGAATATAGAGACGATAATGATGATGATAATACTGTTCCAGCCAACAATGCAATCTTTGCTACCTCTATGAATAGAACCTTCCATGACACTATGGTAAATTCTATGGCAGAATGTTTTGCGTTACAACAAGGTACAATGAATATTCATTTTTATGACGGGCATAATATGCCGGTTTAAGATTTTATTGATGATATTTTGAATGCTGCATCATCCATTACTAAAAACTGTGAAGATCAGTATTTGAAATCTATTCTTGCTAAATTAAAGGGTGCTGCTAGAAGCAGTACTTAAGGTAAGACTTTTGGAACCATTGTCGAATTAATAGACCATTTAAAACAAAGATATTCCACTTATAAATCATATGAATGGTATTTGCAAGAAATATCCACAATTCGTATGAACCGAAACGAAAATGTTAGTGAATTTTATGATAGATTCTCTTAATTATTATCAGGAGCAAATGCGACACTTGCTAGTTTTTATGGAGCTCCTAATGCTAAAATTCAAATACAATCTCTAAATCTCTGTGCATTGGAATCCTTCATAAAAGGACTTCCAGATTTAATTTCAACTGTAATAGAGGCACGAAATCCTCAAAATCTCAAAGATGCTTTTGACATTGCTTTACAATGTGAACAGCGTCACGAAAGTTACAAACCCGATTATAATGCTTATCATTATTCACGACATCAATCACAAGATTATAGAAATAGAGAAAGAAGCCGTAGTGATAGAGTACAATTCTCGTACCCTTATGAACAAACGAGATATCGTTCTCAATAACCAACCCCCACTGGAATTTTGAGAAATCCATATCCCCCATATATGCAAAACAATCATTACCCACAACCATATCCTAATCAACGTAATTTTCAATTTCCTTACGCTTATATGCCTTACACAGCATATCCTTTCTATCCATATCCTCCTCCGCAAGAAGGATACTTTAATAAAAATCAAGATGGAAGTAGAACACCACCCCGTTCTCAATCCCCACATTCATTTGAAAAGAATAATTTAAACTTAAACACAACTCGACGGACAGACGCGACGACGAGTGGAGACCACAAAGAGCGTCCAGGCAACGCGAGAATTCTATCGTTACAAAACACATCTTCCACGCAAGAAATTCAAGAGAATTTCCATTAATAATTATAAATTGTCCAAGCTTTCAAACATCATCAGCAACCTTATTAATAGATACAGGAGCATATGTAAACATAATCAAGGAAAACATAATATTAACAGATTTAAATATAATCCGAGAAAAAGCTATACACATAGCCGGTATCGTCTCTATAAAAATTTTAACGTTGGGAACCGTTCAAATTGAAATAAATACGAAACAAATAACTTTCCAAGTAGTACCCATAGATTTTCGTATAGAATCTGACGGTATATTAGGTCGAGAATATCTGCGCAAAGAAAAAGTTGAAATTTCTTTTTGGCATAACACAATTGTCACACATTCCAATCCCATAAAACCAATATTTTTCGCAGATAAAGAATCAACTGAAGCCAGAGAGGCATTAACAGAAAATAAGGCTAATAAAACAAAGAATATAACTACTTAGGCAAGAACTAGACAAGTAATACCCATCGATGTTCTAAACACAGAATTAAAAGAAGGATATCTACCTTCAATAAAAACAGGAGAAGGATTACTAGTAGGTAAAGGTGTAGCAACCAACCAGGATGGAGTTTGTCACATCTATGCCATAAAATCCAGGACAACGATTAATAAGATGGAGATTAAAATTGAGAGATTAAGAGTATGAATTTCAACACAAATCGGGAAAACTAAACACAAATGCCGATGCTCTATTCAGAAATGTTATGGAAGAAGATATCGACGAAAATTCCCAAATCAGTAATGATCAAAAACAAGTAAAAATTTTGGTCAATAAACGTGTTGACAAAAACCCTAAAAATCCAACTAAAACCTCATCAACAATTCCTTCAAATCCTCAAAAATCGAAATTACAACCTCTAAAATCAATGTACTATTGGTTCAAGAGTAGTACAACGACGAACATTACAACCACGTACTCTAAAATCCACATTAGATCAAAGCACTATTGGTTTAAGAGTATCACAAAGAAGAGCATTACAACCCAGGATAAAGACAATAGACGAAAATACATGTGAAAGTAGCACTGCCGAAGAGAGAGACACGAATTCCTCCTATTCAAAAGACAAGTAGAAGCGTACTCCCCAGTTTGAAACTGCCGCCAGCGGCAATTAAGAATATACCAGATCCTAGAAGTGCACCGCAAGAAACGCATTCCAAAGTTGTAAATTTTTCAAATCCAGAAACAACTGTACTAACGGTAGACCCACCAATTAGTGAAAGCGAAGAAAGTTCCGAAGAAGAAGATAACAATACGCATTTGAGCAGAAAAGAAATAGCGAAGGACCTAGGAAATTCCATATCTCGTTTTAATCCACCCGTAAAACAACATGAAGATTGGTTAATGGATTCACCACAGTACCCTAGAGATTGGCTTACTATTACCGACGCAAACGACGACGAAGGTATTCACAAAGCAGCCAACGAATTAATTCCAGGAGACCGTACAGAATTTTCTCATAGAATAGATTTTCAATGGGATTATGCTAAAGGCGAGTCCATGTGGGAAAATGATCAAAAAGAAAGTTCAGATAGCGAAGTATCGATCAAAGAAATCGAAGAACTAGAACAAGAAATACAACAAACACACCGAAAAATCGACACGCACAAAATTAAGGCTAAAAATGTAACTTTTAGGTCCGGATCATTAGAACCCAATACACCTGTAACCTATAAAACTCCAAAGGCTATATCAACACATTATCACACTTCACTACAAGAAACAGATGTCGGATCAGACAATTAAACAGACAACGAAGATGAAAGCGACACAACTGATAATGAAAATAAGAAAAATAAAATTAAGTTAACTTCCTTGAGAACAACACTCCTAGAAAGTATTCCTCCAGATTTGCCCTCATGTTATTCAAAAACACCTGAAAAATCCTCTAATATAGCCAGTCACAGAGAAATTCTAACTTATTATCGAAATAATTACGTGCATTTTCTATCTGCTGATTGCGAATTTACCACTCCAACAAGCAGATTGCTTATGGATATTGCAGAAATAGATCCAGAAGAAATTAAAAGTAAAAGGCCTATTAAAGGACAAATTCTTGTAACCACAAGAGGAAAACATAATTTATATTCTATAATAGTGTCATTCCACGTCAAGTGAGCCACTCCTCTGCCCAAAACAGGTTTTTATTAAAAAAAATTTCTAATGGTGATAAATTTATGTTGAATAAATACCTTTTAAATGCAATGTGCCCCAAGTTGAAAAACAAAATGGCGGATTAAAAATGGTAAAAAGTTTGCAAAAAAATTGTTTCAATTTGCTTGAATCATGGCACTCGAGGGTTTTCAGGGTCGCTGATAACGAATTTGAGGTTAGATTTTTAAAATTTAAAATAGCGGACCCAATATGACGGACTTATTTTTTAAAATTCCTCAAATTGACTTGAAATTTGTTACTCGGGGGTTTTTGGGGTTGCTGATTACGAATGTAAGGACAGATTTTAAAAATTCAAAATAGCGGCCCCATAACGGCGGACTTATTTTTTAAAATTGCTCAAATTCATTTGAAATTTTTTTACTCTCAGTTTTCCGGGATCTCTAACTACGAATTTAAATGCAGATTTTCATAATCTGTTTAAAACCAGACCTTGCTTTGCATAGATTCATAAAAAATAGTTGAATACTTAATTGTTAATGTAATTTCATTTAAAGCACCTGAAGCATGTTTTAATGATTTGTTAGAAACAGTTGAATGTTCAGTTATTTTCGTCAAATTGTCAAAATCATCTAATTACTTAATACTTTTTAGCTTTTATAAAAGTAAAAGAAATTGTGAACGTTTTGTCGTTTAAATACAACAGTTAAATCATAAAATATTTTTGGGTTTTGGCAAAAACAATTGACTAATCAAATATTTGTATAAATTAGCAAAAACAGTTGAATATTGCAATGTTTGTTTTGCTTCTCGATATAAAGTGTGTTATTTGTCAATAAATGTCATTCTTTATTTAGCTCATGTTGTCAATTAGTGTAATATCATCATTATAAAAATGAATAAAGTCTTCAAAATTTTTTTAGACTATAAATTGGCTTAAGTTATTAACAAAAAGCATTTTCTAATTTGCCCTTATCAGAGCAAATCTTTTGCATCGAAGTTTCTGAGGTTTGTTTCTTCTTTTTTCGTTTTTAGGGTTCCGTACACCGTAGGTGTACTGACGGAACCCTTATGAAATCACTCGTGCGTCCGTCCCAGCCACGCAAAATGACACTGCCCCCCTTTTAACTTCTACACATCTGAACCTGGTGAGCTAAAATTCGGCAGAGATCTTCAGTTATAAGTGAAAATTTCAGGAAAAATATAGCAAACACGACTGGCCTACATATTTGCGAAGTAGAAGGGAAAGAAATTAAATTTTCTTGAAAATATTGCAAAAAATGACTCTGTCTCCCCCTTAACTTCTACAAATGTGAACCTGGTGAGCTGAAATTTAGCAAGGATCTTTAATTTTAAGTGCAGATTACAGGAAAAATATAGCGAACACGATTGGTCTATATATTTGCGAAATAGAAGGGAAATAAATTAAATTTTTTCGAAAAAATTGCAAAAAATGACCCTGTCCCTCCCTTAACTTCTACAAATCTCAACATAGTAGGCTGAAATTCGGTAGGGATCTACAGTTTTAAGTGCAGATTACAGGAAAAATATAATAAACACGATTGGCCAAAATATTTGCGAAATAGAAGGAGAAGGGAATGAAATTTTGTCAAAAAAAATTGCTTAAAATGACCCTGCCCCCCTTAACTACTACAAATCTCAACCTGGTGGGCTGAAATTTGGTACGGATCTTTAGTTTTAAGTCCAGATTACGGTAAAATTATAGCGAACACGATTGGTCTACATATTTGCGAAATAGAAGGGAAGGGAATTAAATTTTGTCAAAAAAATTGTTAAAAATGACCCTGATCCCACTTTTAACTTCTAAAATCTGAACCTGGTAAGCTAAAATTCAGCAGGGATCTTCAGTTTTACGTGCATATTACGGGAAATTATAGCAAACACGATTGGTTTACATATTTGCGAAATACAAGGGGAAGAAATTTAATTTTTTCGAAAAAATTGCAAAAAATAACCCATTCCCCCCTTAACTTCTACAAATCTCAACCGGGTGGGCTGAAATTCAGCAGAGATCTTAAGTTTTAAGTGCAGATTACAGGAAAAATATAGCGAACACGATTGGTCTACAAATTTGCGAAATTGAAGGGAAGGGAATTAAATTTTTTCGAAAAAATTGCAAAAAATGACCCTGTCCCCCCCTTAACTTCTACAAATCTCTACCTGGTGGTCTGAAATTCGGTAGGGATCTTCAGTTTTAAGTGCAGATTACAGGAAAAATATAGCGAACATGATTGGGCCACATATTTGCGAAATAAAAGGGAAAAAAATTAAATTTTTTCGAAAAAATTGCAAAAAATGAAACTGTCCCTCCCTTAAATTCTACAAATCTCAACCTGGTGGGCTGGAATTCGGTAGGGATCTTCAGTTTTACGGGCATATTACGTGAAAATTATAGCGAAGACGATTAGCCTACATATTTGCGAAATAGAAGGGAAGGGAATTAAATTTTGTCAAAAAAATTGCTAAAAATGAACCTGACCCCCCTTTTAACTTCTAAAATCTGAACCTGGTGGGCTGAAATTCGGTAGGAATCTTCAGTTTTACGTGCAGATAACAGGAAAAATATAGCGAAGACGATTAGCTTACATATTTGCGAAATAGAAGGGAAGGGAATTAAATTTTGTCAAAAAAATTGCTAAAAATGACCCTGCCCCCCCCTTTTAACTTCGAAAATCTGAACCTGGTGGGCTGAAATTCAGTAGGGAACTTCATTTTTAAGTGCAGATTACCGTAAAAATATAGCGAACACGATTGGCCCACATTTTTTCGAAATAGAAGGGACGAGAATTAAATTTTTTCGAAAAAAAAGCAAAAAATGAACCTGTCCCTCCCTTAAATTCTACAAATCTGAACCTGGTAGGCTGAAATTCGGCAGGGATCTTCAGTTTCAAGAGCTGATTACAGAAAAATATTGCGAACACGATTGGTCTTCATATTTGCGAAGTAGAAGGGAAGGGAATTAAATTTTGTCAAAAAAATTGCTAAAAATGACCCTCCCCCCTTTAACTTCTACAAATCTCAACCTGGTGGGCTGAAATTCGGTAGGGATCTTCAGTTTTACGTGCATATTACGGGAAAATTATAGCGAAGACGATTAGCCTACATATTTGCGAACTAGAAGGAAAGGGAATTAAATTTTGTCAAAAAAATTGCTAAAAATGAGCCTGACCCCCCTTTTAACTTCTAAAATCTGAACCTGGTGGGCTGAAATTCGGTACGGATTTTTTTAAGTGCATATTACGTGAAAATTATAGCGAAGACGATTGGCCTAGATATTTGCGAAATATAAGGGAAGGGAATTAAATTTTGTCAAAAAAAATGCTAAAAATGACCCTGCCCCCCCTTTTAACTTCTAAAATCTGAACCTGGTGGGCTGAAATTCGGTAGGGATCTTCAGTTTTTCGTGCATATTACGTGAAAATTATAGCGAAGACGATTAGCTTACATATTTGCGAAATAGAAGGGAAAGAAATTAAATTTTTTCGAAAAAATTGCAAAAAATGACACTGTCCCTCCCTTAACTTCTACAAATCTCAACCTGGTGGGCTGAAATTCGGCAGGGATCTTCAGTTTCATGAGATGATTACAGGAAAAATATAGCGAACACGATTGGTCTAAATATTTGCGAAATAGAAGGAAAAGAAATTAAATTTTTTCGAAAAAATTGCAAAAAATGACCCTGTCCCCCTCTTAACTTCTACAAATCTGAACCTGGTGAGCTGAAATTCGAAAGGGATCTTTAGTTTTAAGTGCAGATTGCAGGAAAAATATAGCGAACACGTTTGGCCCACATATTTGCGAAATAGAAGGGAAGGGAATTAAATTTTGTCAGAAAAATTGTTAAAAATGACTCTGCCCCCCCTGAACTTTTACAAATCTCAACCTGGTGGGCTCAAATTCGGTAGGGATCTTCAGTTTTACGTGCATCTTACGGGAAAATTATAGCAAAGAAGATTGGCCTACATATTTGCGAAATAGAAGGGAAGGGAATTTAATTTTGTCAAAAAAATGGTTAAAAATGACCCTTTCCCCCTTTAACATCTACGAATCTCAACCCTGTGGGCTGAAATTCGGAAGAAATCTTCAGTTTTACGTGCATATTACTGAAAAATTATAGTGAAGACGATTGGCCGACATATTTGCGAAATAGAAGGGAAAGAAATTAAATTTTTTCGAAAAAATTGCAAAAAATGACCCTGTCCCCCTCTTAACTTCTACAAATCTGAACCTGGTTGGCTGAAATTCGGCAGGGATCTTCAGTTTCAACAGATGATTACGGGAAAATTATAGCGAAGACGATTGGCCTACATATTTGCGAAATAGAAGGGAAGAGAATTAAATTTTGTCAAAAAAATTGCTAAAAATGACCCTCCCCCCTTAACTTCTACAAATCTCAACCTGGTGGGCTGAAATTCGGTAGGAATCTTCAGTTTTACGTGCAGATAACAGGAAAATTATAGCGAAGACGATTAGCCTACATATTTGCGAAATAGAAGGGAAGAGAATTAAATTTTGTCAAAAAAATTGCTAAAAATGAGCCTGACCCCCCTTTTAACTTCTAAAATCTGAACCTGGTGGGCTGAAATTCGGTACGAATTTTTTTTACGTGCATATTACGTGAAAATTATAGCGAAGACGATTAGCTTTCATTTTTGCGAAATAGAAGAGACGGGAATTAAATTTTTTCGAAAAAATTGAAAAAAATGACCCTGCCCCCCCACCTTTAACTTCTTCAAATCTGAACCTGGTGAGCTGAAATTCGGCAGGGATCTTCAGTTTCAAGAGCTGATTACAGAAAAATATTGCGAACACGATTGGTCTACATATTTGCGAAGTAGAAGGGAAGGGAATTAAATTTTGTCAAAAAAATTGCTAAAAATGACCCTCCCCCCCTTAACTTCTACATATCTCAACCTGGTGGGCTAAAATGCGGTAGGAGTCTTCAGTTTTACGTGCATATTACGGGAAAATTATAGCGAAGACGATTGGCCTTCATATTTGCGAAATAGAATGGAAGGGAATTAAATTTTGTCAAAAAAAATTGCTAAAAATGACCCTTTCCCCCTTTAACATCTACGAATCTCAACCCTGTGGGCTGAAATTCGGAAGAAATCTTCAGTTTTACGTGCATATTACTGAAAAATTATAGTGAAGACGATTGGAGAACATATTTGCGAAATAGAAGGGAAAGAAATTAAATTTTTTCGAAAAAATTGCAAAAAATGACCCTGTCCCCCTCTTAACTTCTACAAATCTGAACCTGGTGAGCTGAAATTCGGAAGGGATCTTTAGTTTTAAGTGCAGATTGCAGAAAAAATATAGCGAACACGTTTGGCCCACATATTCGCGAAAGAGAAGGGAAAGAAATTAAATTTTTTTGAAATAATTGCAAAAAATGACCCTGTCCCCCTTTAACTTTTAGAAATCTCAACCTTGTGGGCTGAAATTCGGTAGGGATCTTCAGTTTTACGTGCATATTACGTGAAAATTATAGCGAAGACGATTGGCTTTCATTTTTGCGAAATAGAAGGGACGGGAATTAAATTTTTTCGAAAAAATTGAAAAAAATGACCCTGTCCCCCCACCTTTAACTTCTTCAAATCTGAACCTGGTGAGCTGAAATTCGGCAGGGATCTTCGGTTTCAAGAGCTGATTACAGAAAAAATATAGCGAACACGATTGGTCTACATATTTGCGAAGTAGAAGGGAAGGGAATTAAATTTTGTCAAAAAAATTGCTAAAAATGACCCTCCCCCCTTTAACTTCTACAAATCTCAACCTGGTGGGCTGAAATTCGGTAGGGATCTTCAGTTTTACGTGCATATTACGGGAAAATTATAGCGAAGACGATTAGCCTACATATTTGCGAAATAGAAGGGAAGGGAATTAAATTTTGTCAAAAAAATTGCTAAAAATGAGCCTGACCCCCCTTTAAACTTCTAAAATCTGAACCTGGTGGGCTGAAATTCGGTACGGATTTTTTTTAAGTGCATATTACGTGAAAATTATAGCGAAGACGATTGGCCTAGATATTTGCGAAATATAAGGGAAGGGAATTAAATTTTGTCAAAAAAATTGCTAAAAATGACCCTGCCCCCCTTTTAACTTCTAAAATCTGAACCTGGTGGGCTGAAATTCGGTAGGGATCTTCAGTTTTAGGTGCAGATTACAGGAAAAATATAGCGAAGACGATTGGCCTACATATTTGCGAAATAGAAGGGAAGGGAATTAAATTTTGTCAAAAAAAATTGCTAAAAATGACCCTTTCCCCCTTTAACATCTACGAATCTCAACCCTGTGGGCTGAAATTCGGAAGAAATCTTCAGTTTTACCTGCATATTACTGAAAAATTATAGTGAAGACGATTGGCCGACATATTTGCGAAATAGAAGGGAAAGAAATTAAATTTTTTCGAAAAAATTGCAAAAAATGACCCTGTCCCCCTTTTAACTTCTACAAATCTGAACCTGGTGAGCTGAAATTCGAAAGGGATCTTTAGTTTTAAATGCAGATTGCAGAAAAAATATAGCGAACACGTTTGGCCCACATATTCGCGAAAGAGAAGGGAAAGAAATTAAATTTTTTCGAAATAATTGCAAAAAATGACCCTGTCCCCCTTTAACTTTTAGAAATCTCAACCTTGTGGGCTGAAATTCGGTAGGGATCTTCAGTTTTACGTGCATATTACGTGAAAATTATAGCGAAGACGAGTAGCCTATATATTTGCGAAATAGAAGGGACGAGAATTAAATTTTGTCAAAAAAATTGCAAAAAATGAACCTGTCCGCCCTTAACTTCTACAAATCGCAACCTGGTGGACTGAAATTCGGTACGGATTTTTGTAAGTGCATATTACGTGAAAATTATAGCGAAGACGATTGGCCTAGATATTTGCAAAATATAAGGGAAGGGAATTAAATTTTGTCAAAAAAATTGCTAAAAATGACCCTGCCCCCCCTTTTAACATCTAAAATCTGAACCTGGTGGGCTGAAATTCAGTAGGGATCTTCATTTTTAAGTGCAGATTACAGAAAAAATATAGCGAACACGATTGGTCTACATATTTGCGAAGTAGAAGGGAAGGGAATTAAATTTTGTCAAAAAAATTGCTAAAATTGACCCTGTCCCCCCCCTCAACTTCTACAAATCTCAACCTGGTGGGCTAAAATTCGGTAGGGATCTTTAGTTTTACGTGCATATTACGTGAAAATTATAGCGAAGACGATTGGCTTTCATTTTTGCGAAATAGAAGGGACGGGAATTAAATTTTTTCGAAAAAATTGAAAAAAATGACCCTGTCCCCCCACCTTTAACTTCTTCAAATCTGAACCTGGTGAGCTGAAATTCGGCAGGGATCTTCGGTTTCAAGAGCTGATTACAGAAAAAATATAGCGAACACGATTGGTCTACATATTTGCGAAGTAGAAGGGAAGGGAATTAAATTTTGTCAAAAAAATTGCTAAAAATGACCCTCCCCCCTTTAACTTCTACAAATCTCAACCTGGTGGGCTGAAATTCGGTAGGGATCTTCAGTTTTACGTGCATATTACGGGAAAATTATAGCGAAGACGATTAGCCTACATATTTGCGAAATAGAAGGGAAGGGAATTAAATTTTGTCAAAAAAATTGCTAAAAATGAGCCTGACCCCCCTTTAAACTTCTAAAATCTGAACCTGGTGGGCTGAAATTCGGTACGGATTTTTTTTAAGTGCATATTACGTGAAAATTATAGCGAAGACGATTGGCCTAGATATTTGCGAAAAATAAGGGAAGGGAATTAAATTTTGTCAAAAAAATTGCTAAAAATGACCCTGCCCCCCTTTTAACTTCTAAAATCTGAACCTGGTGGGCTGAAATTCGGTAGGGATCTTCAGTTTTACGTGCAGATTACAGGAAAAATATAGCGAAGACGATTGGCCTACATATTTGCGAAATAGAAGGGAAGGGAATTAAATTTTGTCAAAAAAAATTGCTAAAAATGACCCTTTCCCCCTTTAACATCTACGAATCTCAACCCTGTGGGCTGAAATTCGGAAGAAATCTTCAGTTTTACGTGCATATTACTGAAAAATTATAGTGAAGACGATTGGCCGACATATTTGCGAAATAGAAGGGAAAGAAATTAAATTTTTTCGAAAAAATTGCAAAAAATGACCCTGTCCCCCTCTTAACTTCTACAAATCTGAACCTGGTGAGCTGAAATTCGGAAGGGATCTTTAGTTTTAAGTGCAGATTGCAGAAAAAATATAGCGAACACGTTTGGCCCACATATTCGCGAAAGAGAAGGGAAAGAAATTAAATTTTTTCGAAATAATTGCAAAAAAAGACCCTGTCCCCCTTTAACTTTTAGAAATCTCAACCTTGTGGGCTGAAATTCGGTAGGGATCTTCAGTTTTACGTGCATATTACGTGAAAATTATAGCGAAGACGAGTAGCCTATATATTTGCGAAATAGAAGGGACGAGAATTAAATTTTGTCAAAAAAATTGCTAAAAATGACCCTGCCCCCCCTTTTAACATCTAAAATCTGAACCTGGTGGGCTGAAATTCAGTAGGGATCTTCATTTTTAAGTGCAGATTACAGAAAAAATATAGCGAACACGATTGGTCTACATATTTGCGAAGTAGAAGGGAAGTGAATTAAATTTTGTCAAAAAAATTGCTAAAAATGACCCTCCCCCCCTTAACTTCTACAAATCTCAACCTGGTGGGCTAAAATTCGGTAGGGATCTTTAGTTTTACGTGCATATTACGTGAAAATTATAGCGAAGACGATTGGCATACATTTTTGCGAAATAGAAGGGACGGGAATTAAATTTTTTCTAAAAAATTGAAAAAAATGACCCTGTCCCCCCACCTTTAACTTCTTCAAATCTGAACCTGGTGAGCTGAAATTCGGCAGGGATCTTCGGTTTTAAGTGCAGATTACGGAAAAAATATAGCTAACACGATTGGTCTACATATTTGCGAAGTAGAAGGGAAGGGAATTAAATTTTGTCAAAAAAATTGCTAAAAATGACCCTCCCCCCTTTAACTTCTACAAATCTCAACCTGGTGGGCTGAAATTCGGTAGGGATCTTCAGTTTTACGTGCATATTACGGGAAAATTATAGCGAAGACGATTAGCCTACATATTTGCGAAATAGAAGGGAAGGGAATTAAATTTTGTCAAAAAAATTGCTAAAAATGAGCCTGACCCCTTTAACATCTACGAATCTCAACCCTGTGGGCTGAAATTCGGTACGGATTTTTTTTAAGTGCATATTACGTGAAAATTATAGCCAAAACGATTGGCCTAGATATTTGCGAAATATAAGGGAAGGGAATTAAATTTTGTCAAAAAAATTGCTAAAAATGACCCTGCCCCCCTTTTAACTTCTAAAATCTGAACCTGGTGGGCTGAAATTCGGTAGGGATCTTCAGTTTTACGTGCAGATTACAGGAAAAATATAGCGAAGACGATTGGCCTACATATTTGCGAAATAGAAGGGAAGGGAATTAAATTTTGTCAAAAAAATTGCTAAAAATGACCCTGTCCCCCCCTTAACTTCTACAACTCTCAACCCTGTGGGCTGAAATTCGGAAGAAATCTTCAGTTTTACCTGCATATTACTGAAAAATTATAGTGAAGACGATTGGCCGACATATTTGCGAAATAGAAGGGAAAGAAATTAAATTTTTTCGAAAAAATTGCAAAAAATGACCCTGTCCCCCTCTTAACTTCTACAAATCTGAACCTATTGAGCTGAAATTCGGAAGGGATCTTTAGTTTTAAGTGCAGATTGCAGAAAAAATATAGCGAACACGTTTGGCCCACATATTCGCGAAAGAGAAGGGAAAGAAATTAAATTTTTTCGAAATAATTGCAAAAAATGACCCTTTCCCCTTTTAACTTTTAGAAATCTCAACCTTGTGGGCTGAAATTCGGTAGGGATCTTCAGTTTTACGTGCATATTACGTGAAAATTATAACGAAGACGAGTAGCCTATATATTTGCGAAATAGAAGGGACGAGAATTAAATTTTGTCAAAAAAATTTCTAAAAATGACCCTCCCCCCCTTAACTTCTACATATCTCAACCTGGTGGGCTGAAATTCGGTAGGGATCTTCAGTTTTACGTGCATATTACGTGAAAATTATAGCGAAGACGAGTATCCTATATATTTGCGAAATAGAAGGGACGAGAATTAAATTTTGTCAAAAAAATTGCAAAAAATGAACCTGCCCCCCCTTTTAACATCTAAAATCTGAACCTGGTGGGCTGAAATTCAGTAGGGATCTTCATTTTTAAGTGCAGATAACAGAAAAAATATAGCGAACACGATTGGTCTACATATTTGCGAAGTAGAAGGGAAGGGAATTAAATTTTGTCAAAAAAATTGCTAAAAATGACCCTCCCCCCCTTAACTTCTACAAATCTCAACCTGGTGGGCTAAAATTCGGTAGGGATCTTTAGTTTTACGTGCATATTACGTGAAAATTATAGCGAAGACGATTGGCTTTCATTTTTGCGAAATAGAAGGGACGGGAATTAAATTTTTTCGAAAAAATTGAAAAAAATGACCCTGTCCCCCCACCTTTAACTTCTTCAAATCTGAACCTGGTGAGCTGAAATTCGGCAGGGATCTTCGGTTTCAAGAGCTGATTACAGAAAAAATATAGCGAACACGATTGGTCTACATATTTGCGAAGTAGAAGGGAAGGGAATTAAATTTTGTCAAAAAAATTGCTAAAAATGACCCTCCCCCCTTTAACTTCTACAAATCTCAACCTGGTGGGCTGAAATTCGGTAGGGATCTTCAGTTTTACGTGCATATTACGGGAAAATTATAGCGAAGACGATTAGCCTACATATTTGCGAAATAGAAGGGAAGGGAATTAAATTTTGTCAAAAAAATTGCTAAAAATGAGCCTGACCCCCCTTTAAACTTCTAAAATCTGAACCTGGTGGGCTGAAATTCGGTAGGGATCTTCAGTTTTACGTGCATCTTACGGGAAAATTATAGCGAAGACGATTGGCCTAGATATTTGCGAAATATAAGGGAAGGGAATTAAATTTTGTCAAAAAAATTGCTAAAAATGACCCTGCCCCCCTTTTAACTTCTAAAATCTGAACCTGGTGGGCTGAAATTCGGTAGGGATCTTCAGTTTTACGTGCAGATTACAGGAAAAATATAGCGAAGACGATTGGCCTACATATTTGCGAAATAGAAGGGAAGGGAATTAAATTTTGTCAAAAAAAATTGCTAAAAATGACCCTTTCCCCCTTTAACATCTACGAATCTCAACCCTGTGGGCTGAAATTCGGAAGAAATCTTCAGTTTTACCTGCATATTACTGAAAAATTATAGTGAAGACGATTGGCCGACATATTTGCGAAATAGAAGGGAAAGAAATTAAATTTTTTCGAAAAAATTGCAAAAAATGACCCTGTCCCCCTCTTAACTTCTACAAATCTGAACCTGGTGAGCTGAAATTCGGAAGGGATCTTTAGTTTTAAGTGCAGATTGCAGAAAAAATATAGCGAACACGTTTGGCCCACATATTCGCGAAAGAGAAGGGAAAGAAATTAAATTTTTTCGAAATAATTGCAAAAAATGACCCTTTCCCCTTTTAACTTTTAGAAATCTCAACCTTGTGGGCTGAAATTCGGTAGGGATCTTCAGTTTTACGTGCATATTACGTGAAAATTATAACGAAGACGAGTAGCCTATATATTTGCGAAATAGAAGGGACGAGAATTAAATTTTGTCAAAAAAATTGCAAAAAATGAACCTGTCCGCCCTTAACTTCTACAAATCGCAACCTGGTGGACTGAAATTCGGTACGGGATCTTTTTGTAAGTGCATATTACGTGAAAAATTATAGCGAAGACGATTGGCCTAGATATTTGCAAAATATAAGGGAAGGGAATTAAATTTTGTCAAAAAAATTGCTAAAAATGACCCTGCCCCCCCTTTTAACATCTAAAATCTGAACCTGGTGGGCTGAAATTCAGTAGGGATCTTCATTTTTAAGTGCAGATTACAGAAAAAATATAGCGAACACGATTGGTCTACATATTTGCGAAGTAGAAGGGAAGGGAATTAAATTTTGTCAAAAAAATTGCTAAAAATGACCCTCTCCCCCTTAACTTCTACAAATCTCAACCTGGTGGGCTAAAATTCGGTAGGGATCTTTAGTTTTACGTGCATATTACGTGAAAATTATAGCGAAGACGATTGGCTTTCATTTTTGCGAAATAGAAGGGACGGGAATTAAATTTTTTCGAAAAAATTAAAAAAAATGACCCTGTCCCCCCACCTTTAACTTCTTCAAATCTGAACCTGGTGAGCTGAAATTCGGCAGGGATCTTCGGTTTCAAGAGCTGATTACAGAAAAAATATAGCGAACACGATTGGTCTACATATTTGCGAAGTAGAAGGGAAGGGAATTAAATTTTGTCAAAAAAATTGCTAAAAATGACCCTGCCCCCCTTTTAACTTCTAAAATCTGAACCTGGTGGGCTGAAATTCGGTAGGGATCTTCAGTTTTACGTGCAGATTACAGGAAAAATATAGCGAAGACGATTGGCCTACCTATTTGCGAAATAGAAGCGAAGGGAATTAAATTTTGTCAAAAAAATTGCTAAAAATGAGCCTGACCCCCCTTTAAACTTCTAAAATCTGAACCTGGTGGGCTGAAATTCGGTAGGGATCTTCAGTTTTACGTGCAGATTACAGGAAAAATATAGCGAAGACGATTGGCCTACATATTTGCGAAATAGAAGGGAAAGAAATTAAATTTTGTCAAAAAAAATTGCTAAAAATGACCCTTTCCCCCTTTAACATCTACGAATCTCAACCCTGTGGGCTGAAATTCGGAAGAAATCTTCAGTTTTACGTGCATATTACTGAAAAATTATAGTGAAGACGATTGGCCGACATATTTGCGAAATAGAAGGGAAAGAAATTAAATTTTTTCGAAAAAATTGCAAAAAATGACCCTGTCCCCCTCTTAACTTCTACAAATCTGAACCTGGTGAGCTGAAATTCGGAAGGGATCTTTAGTTTTAAGTGCAGATTGCAGAAAAAATATAGCGAACACGTTTGGCCCACATATTCGCGAAAGAGAAGGGAAAGAAATTAAATTTTTTTGAAATAATTGCAAAAAATGACCCTGTCCCCCTTTAACTTTTAGAAATCTCAACATTGTGGGCTGAAATTCGGTAGGGATCTTCAGTTTTACGTGCATATTACGTGAAAATTATAGCGAAGACGAGTAGCCTATATATATTTGCGAAATAGAAGGGACGAGAATTAAATTTTGTCAAAAAAATTGCAAAAAATGAACCTGTCCGCCCTTAACTTCTACAAATCGCAACCTGGTGGACTGAAATTCGGTACGGATTTTTGTAAGTGCATATTACGTGAAAATTATAGCGAAGACGATTGGCCTAGGATATTTTGCAAAATATAAGGGAAGGTAATTAAATTTTGTATAAAAAATTGCTAAAAATGACCCTGCCCCCCCGTTTACCATCAAAAATCTGAACCTGGTGGGCTGAAATTCAGTAGGGATCTTCATTTTTAAGTGCAGATTACAGAAAAAATATAGCGAACACGATTGGTCTACATATTTGCGAAGTAGAAGGGAAGGGAATTAAATTTTGTCAAAAAAATTGCTAAAAATGACCCTCTCCCCCTTAACTTCTACAAATCTCAACCTGGTGGGCTAAAATTCGGTAGGGATCTTCAGTTTTACGTGCATATTACGTGAAAATTATAGCGAAGACGATTGGCTTTCATTTTTGCGAAATAGAAGGGACGGGAATTAAATTTTTTCGAAAAAATTGAAAAAAATGACCCTGTCCCCCCACCTTTAACTTCTACAAATCTGAACCTGGTGAGCTGAAATTCGGCAGGGATCTTCGGTTTCAAGAGCTGATTACAGAAAAAATATAGCGAACACGATTGGTCTACATATTTGCGAAGTAGAAGGGAAGGGAATTAAATTTTGTCAAAAAAATTGCTAAAAATGACCCTCCCCCCTATAACTTCTACAAATCTCAACCTGGTGGGCTGAAATTCGGTAGGGATCTTCAGTTTTACGTGCATAATACGGGAAAATTATAGCGAAGACGATTAGCCTACATATTTGCGAAATAGAAGGGAAGGGAAATAAATTTTGTCAAAAAAAATTGCAAAAAATGACCCTGCCCCCCCTTTAAACTTCTAAAATCTGAACCTGGTGGGCTGAAATTCGGTAGGGATCTTCAGTTTTACGTGCAGATTACAGGAAAAATATAGCGAAGACGATTGGCCTACATATTTGCGAAATAGAAGGGAAGGGAATTAAATTTTGTCAAAAAAATTGATAAAAATGACCCTGCCCCCCCCCTTTTAACTTCGAAAATCTCAACCCTGTGGGCTGAAATTCGGAAGAAATCTTCAGTTTTACGTGCATATTACTGAAAAATTATAGTGAAGACGATTGGCCGACATATTTGCGAAATAGAAGGGAAAGAAATTAAATTTTTTCGAAAAAATTGCAAAAAATGAACCTGTCCCCCCTTAAATTCTAAAAATCACAACCAGGTGGACTGAAATTCGGAAGGGATCTTTAGTTTTAAGTGCAGATTGCAGAAAAAATATAGCGAACACGATTGGTCTACATATTCGCGAAATAGAAGGGAAAGAAATTAAATTTTTTCGAAAAAATTGCAAAAAATGACCCTGTCCCCCTTTAACTTCTAGAAATCTCAACCTTGTGGGCTGAAATTCTGTAGGGATCTTCAAATTTACGTGCAGATTACAGGAAAAATATAACGAACACGATTAACCTACATATTTGCGAAATAGAAGGGACGAGAATTAAATTTTGTCAAAAAAATTGCAAAAAATGAACCTGTCCGCCCTTAACTTCTACAAATCGCAACCTGGTGGACTGAAATTCGGTACGGATTTTTGTAAGTGCATATTACGTGAAAATTATAGCGAAGACGATTGGCCTAGATATTTGCAAAATATAAGGGAAGGGAATTAAATTTTGTCAAAAAAATTGCTAAAAATGACCCTGCCCCCCCTTTTAACTTCTAAAATCTGAACCTGGTGGGCTGAAATTCAGTAGGGATCTTCATTTTTAAGTGCAGATTACAGAAAAAATATAGCGAACACGATTGGTCTACATATTTGCGAAGTAGAAGGGAAGGGAATTAAATTTTGTCAAAAAAATTGCTAAAAATGACCCTCCCCCCTATAACTTCTACAAATCTCAACCTGGTGGGCTGAAATTCGGTAGGGATCTTCAGTTTTACGTGCATATTACCGTGAAAATTATAGCGAACACGATTGGCTTTCATTTTTGCGAAATAGAAGGGACGGGAATTAAATTTTTTCGAAAAAATTGCAAAAAATGACCCTGTCCCCCCACCTTTAACCTCTACAAATCTGAACCTGGTGAGCTGAAATTCAGCAGGGATCTTTAGTTTTAAGTGCAGATTACAGGAAAAATATAGCGAACACGATTGGTCTACATATTTGCGAAGTAGAAGGGAAGGGAATTAAATTTTGTCAAAAAAATTGCTAAAAATGACCCTCCCCCCTATAACTTCTACAAATCTCAACCTGGTGGGCTGAAATTCGGTAGGGATCTTCAGTTTTACGTGCATAATACGGGAAAATTATAGCGAAGACGATTAGCCTACATATTTGCGAAATAGAAGGGAAGGGAATTAAATTTTGTCAAAAAAATTGCTAAAAATGAGCCTGACCCCCCTTTAAACTTCTAAAATCTGAACCTGGTGGGCTGAAATTCGGTACGGATTTTTTTTAAGTGCATATTACGTGAAAATTATAGCGAAGACGATTGGCCTAGATATTTGCGAAATATAAGGGAAGGGAATTAAATTTTGTCAAAAAAATTGCTAAAAATGACCCTGCCCCCCCTTAACTTCTACATATCTCAACCTGGTGGGCTAAAATGCGGTAGGAATCTTCAGTTTTACGTGCATATTACGGGAAAATTATAGCGAAGACGATTGGCCTACATATTTGCGAAATAGAAGGGAAGGGAATTTAATTTTGTCAAAAAAATTGTTAAAAATGACCCTGTCCCCCCCCCCTTAACTTCTACAAATCTGAACCGAGTGGGCTGAAATTAAGCATGGATCTTCAGTTTTAAGTGCAGATGACATGAAAAATACAGCGAACACGATTGGTCTACATATTTGCGAAATAGAAGGTAAAGAAATTAAATTTTTTTGAAAAAAAAGCAAAAAATGACCCTGTCCCCACTTAACTTCTACAAATCTGAACCGGGTGGGCTAAAATTCGGCAGGGTTCTTCAGTTTCAAGAGATGATTACAGGAAAAATATAGCGAAAATGTTTGGCCCACATATTCGCGAAAGAGAAGGGAAAGAAATTAAATTTTTTCGAAATAATTGCAAAAAATGACCCTGTCCCCCCTCTTAACTTTTACAAATCTTAACCTTGTGGGCTGAAATTCGGTAGGGATCTTCAGTTTTACGTACATCTTACGGGAAAATTATAGCGAAGACGATTGGCCTACATATTTGCGAAATAGAAGGGAAGGGAATTAAATTTTGTTAGAAAAATTGTTAAAAATGACTCTGCCCCCCCACCTTTAACTTCTTCAAATCTGAACCTGGTAAGCTGAAATTCGGCAGGGATCTTCAGTTTCAAGAGCTGATTACAGCAAAATATTGCGAACACGATTGGTCTACATATTTGCGAAGTAGAAGGGAAGGGAATTAAATTTTGTCAAAAAAATTGCTAAAAATGACCCTGCCCCCCCTTTTAACATCTAAAATCTGAACCTGGTGGGCTGAAATTCAGTAGGGATCTTCATTTTTAAGTGCAGATTACAGAAAAAATATAGCGAACACGATTGGTCTACATATTTGCGAAGTAGAAGGGAAGGGAATTAAATTTTGTCAAAAAAATTGCTAAAAATGACCCTCCCCCCCTTAACTTCTACAAATCTCAACCTGGTGGGCTAAAATTCGGTAGGGATCTTTAGTTTTACGTGCATATTACGTGAAAATTATAGCGAAGACGATTGGCTTTCATTTTTGCGAAATAGAAGGGACGGGAATTAAATTTTTTCGAAAAAATTGAAAAAAATGACCCTGTCCCCCCACCTTTAACTTCTTCAAATCTGAACCTGGTGAGCTGAAATTCGGCAGGGATCTTCGGTTTCAAGAGCTGATTACAGAAAAAATATAGCGAACACGATTGGTCTACATATTTGCGAAGTAGAAGGGAAGGGAATTAAATTTTGTCAAAAAAATTGCTAAAAATGACCCTCCCCCCTTTAACTTCTACAAATCTCAACCTGGTGGGCTGAAATTCGGTAGGGATCTTCAGTTTTACGTGCATATTACGGGAAAATTATAGCGAAGACGATTAGCCTACATATTTGCGAAATAGAAGCGAAGGGAATTAAATTTTGTCAAAAAAATTGCTAAAAATGAGCCTGACCCCCCTTTAAACTTCTAAAATCTGAACCTGGTGGGCTGAAATTCGGTAGGGATCTTCAGTTTTACGTGCAGATTACAGGAAAAATATAGCGAAGACGATTGGCCTACATATTTGCGAAATAGAAGGGAAGGGAATTAAATTTTGTCAAAAAAAATTGCTAAAAATGACCCTTTCCCCCTTTAACATCTACGAATCTCAACCCTGTGGGCTGAAATTCGGAAGAAATCTTCAGTTTTACGTGCATATTACTGAAAAATTATAGTGAAGACGATTGGCCGACATATTTGCGAAATAGAAGGGAAAGAAATTAAATTTTTTCGAAAAAATTGCAAAAAATGACCCTGTCCCCCTCTTAACTTCTACAAATCTGAACCTGGTGAGCTGAAATTCGGAAGGGATCTTTAGTTTTAAGTGCAGATTGCAGAAAAAATATAGCGAACACGTTTGGCCCACATATTCGCGAAAGAGAAGGGAAAGAAATTAAATTTTTTCGAAATAATTGCAAAAAATGACCCTGTCCCCCTTTAACTTTTAGAAATCTCAACCTTGTGGGCTGAAATTCGGTAGGGATCTTCAGTTTTACGTGCATATTACGTGAAAATTATAGCGAAGACGAGTAGCCTATATATTTGCGAAATAGAAGGGACGAGAATTAAATTTTGTCAAAAAAATTGCAAAAAATGAACCTGTCCGCCCTTAACTTCTACAAATCGCAACCTGGTGGACTGAAATTCGGTACGGATTTTTGTAAGTGCATATTACGTGAAAATTATAGCGAAGACGATTGGCCTAGATATTTGCAAAATATAAGGGAAGGGAATTAAATTTTGTCAAAAAAATTGCTAAAAATGACCCTGCCCCCCCTTTTAACATCTAAAATCTGAACCTGGTGGGCTGAAATTCAGTAGGGATCTTCATTTTTAAGTGCAGATTACAGAAAAAATATAGCGAACACGATTGGTCTACATATTTGCGAAGTAGAAGGGAAGGGAATTAAATTTTGTCAAAAAAATTGCTAAAAATGACCCTCCCCCCCTTAACTTCTACAAATCTCAACCTGGTGGGCTAAAATTCGGTAGGGATCTTTAGTTTTACGTGCATATTACGTGAAAATTATAGCGAAGACGATTGGCTTTCATTTTTGCGAAATAGAAGGGACGGGAATTAAATTTTTTCGAAAAAAAATTGAAAAAAATGACCCTGTCCCCCCACCTTTAACTTCTTCAAAATCTGAACCTGGTGAGCTGAAATTCGGCAGGGATCTTCGTTTTCAAGAGCAGATTTATGAAAAAATATATCTAACACGTTTGGTCTACATATTTGCTAAGTTGTAGGGAAGGTAATTAAATTTTGTCAAAAAAATTGCTAAAAATGACCCTCCCCCCTTTAACTTCTACAAATCTCAACCTGGTGGGCTGAAATTCGGTAGGGATCTTCAGTTTTACGTGCATAATACGGGAAAAATTATAGCGAAGACGATTAGCCTACATATTTGCGAAATAGAAGGGAAGGGAATTAAATTTTGTCAAAAAAAATTGCTAAAAATGAGCCTGACCCCCCTTTAAACTTCTAAAATCTGAACCTGGTGGGCTGAAATTCGGTAGGGATCTTCAGTTTTACGTGCAGATTACAGGAAAAATATAGCGAAGACGATTGGCCTACATATTTGCGAAATATAAGGGAAGGGAATTAAATTTTGTCAAAAAAATTGCTAAAAATGACACTCCCCCCCTTAACTTCTACATATCTCAACCTGGTGGGCTAAAATGCGGTAGGAATCTTCAGTTTTACGTGCATATTACGGGAAAATTATAGCGAAGACGATTGGCCTACATATTTGCGAAATAGAAGGGAAGGGAATTTAATTTTGTCAAAAAAATTGTTAAAAATGACCCTGTCCCCCCCCCATAACTTCTACAAATCTGAACCGAGTGGGCTGAAATTAAGCATGGATCTTCAGTTTTAAGTGCAGATGACATGAAAAATATAGCGAACACGATTGGTCTACATATTTGCGAAATAGAAGGTAAAGAAATTAAATTTTTTTGAAAAAAAAGCAAAAAATGACCCTGTCCCCACTTAACTTCTACAAATCTGAACCGGGTGGGCTAAAATTCGGCAGGGTTCTTCAGTTTCAAGAGATGATTACAGGAAAAATATAGCGAAAATGTTTGGCCCACATATTCGCGAAAGAGAAGGGAAAGAAATTAAATTTTTTCGAAATAATTGCAAAAAATGACCCTGTCCCCCCTTAACTTTTACAAATCTTAACCTTGTGGGCTGAAATTCGGTAGGGATCTTCAGTTTTACGTACATCTTACGGGAAAATTATAGCGAAGACGATTGGCCTACATATTTGCGAAATAGAAGGGAAGGGAATTAAATTTTGTTAGAAAAATTGTTAAAAATGACTCTGCCCCCCCACCTTTAACTTCTTCAAATCTGAACCTGGTAAGCTGAAATTCGGCAGGGATCTTCAGTTTCAAGAGCTGATTACAGCAAAATATTGCGAACACGATTGGTCTACATATTTGCGAAGTAGAAGGGAAGGGAATTAAATTTTGTCAAAAAAATTGCTAAAAATGACCCTGCCCCCCCTTTTAACTTCTAAAATCTGAACCTGGTGGGCTGAAATTCGGTAGGGATCTTCAGTTTCAAGAGCTGATTACAGCAAAATATTGCGAAGACGATTAGCCTACATATTTGCGAAATAGAAGGGAAGGGAATTAAATTTTGTCAAAAAAATTGCTAAAAATGAGCCTGACCCCCCTTTAAACTTCTAAAATCTGAACCTGGTGGGCTGAAATTCGGTACGGATTTTTTTTAAGTGCATATTACGTGAAAATTATAGCGAAGACGATTGGCCTAGATATTTGCGAAATATAAGGGAAGGGAATTAAATTTTGTCAAAAAAATTGCTAAAAATGACCCTGCCCCCCCTTTTAACTTCTAAAATCTGAACCTGGTGGGCTGAAATTCGGTAGGGATCTTCAGTTTTACGTGCAGATTACAGGAAAAATATAGCGAACACGATTGGTCTACATATTTGCGAAATAGAAGGTAAAGAAATTAAATTTTTTTGAAAAAAAAGCAAAAAATGACCCTGTCCCCACTTAACTTCTACAAATCTGAACCGGGTGGGCTGAAATTCGGCAGGGATCTTCAGTTTCAAGAGATGATTACAGGAAAAATATAGCGAACACGATTGGTCTAAATATTGGCGAAGTAGAAGGGAAGGGAATTAAATTTTGTCAAAAAAATTGCTAAAAATGACCCTTCCCCCCTTAACTTTTACAAATCTCAACCTTGTGGGCTGAAATTCGGTAGGGATCTTCAGTTTTACGTGCATCTTACGGGAAAATTATAGCGAAGACGATTGGCCTACATATTTGCGAAATAGAAGGGAAGGGAATTAAATTTTGTCAGAAAAATTGCTAAAAATGACCCTGCCCCCCCTTTTAACTTCTAAAATCTGAACCTGGTGGGCTGAAATTCGGCAGGGATCTTTAGTTTTAAGAGCTGATTACAGAAAAATATAGCGAACACGATTGGTCTACATATTTGCGAAGTAGAAGGGAAGGGAATTAAATTTTGTCAAAAAAATTGCTAAAATTGACCCTGTCCCCCCCTTAACTTCTACAAATCTCAACCTTGTGGGCTGAAATTCGGTACGGATTTTTTTTTAAGTGCAGATTGCGGGAAAATTATAGAACACACGATTAGTCTACATATTTGCGAAATAGAAGGAAAAGAAATTAAATTTTTTTGAAAAAATTGCAAACAATCACACTATCCCCCCTTTAACTTCTACAAATCTCAACCTGGTGGGCTGGAATTCGGTAGGGATCTTCAGTTTTACGTGCACATTACGTGAAAATTATAGCGAAGACGATAAGCCTACATATTTGCGAAATAGAAGGGAAGGGAATTAAATTTTGTCAAAAAAAATTGCTAAAAATGACCCTTTCCCCCTTTAACATCTACGAATCTCAACCCTGTGGGCTGAAATTCGGAAGAAATCTTCAGTTTTACGTGCATATTACTGAAAAATTATAGTGAAGACGATTGGCCGACATATTTGCGAAATAGAAGGGAAGGGAATTAAATTTTGTCAAAAAAATTGCAAAAAATGAACCTGTCCCCCCTTAACTTCTACAAATCTCAACCTGGTGGACTGAAATTCGGTACGGATTTTCTTAAGTGCATATTACGTGAAAATTATAGCGAAGACGATTGGCCTAGATATTTGCAAAATATAAGGGAAGGGAATTAAATTTTGTCAAAAAAATTGCTAAAAATGACCCTGCCCCCCCTTTTAACTTCTAAAATCTGAACCTGGTGGGCTGAAATTCAGTAGGGATCTTCATTTTTAAGTGCAGATTATAGAAAAAATATAGCGAACACGATTGGTCTACATATTTGCGAAGTAGAAGGGAAGGGAATTAAATTTTGTCAAAAAAATTGCTAAAAATGACCCTCCCCCCCTTAACTTCTACAAATCTCAACCTGGTGGGCTGAAATTCGGAAGGGATTTTCAGTTTTAAGTGTATATTACAGGAAAAATATAGCAAACACGATTGGTCTACATATTTGCGAAATAGAAGGGAAAGAAATTAAATTTTTTTGAAAAAATTGCAAACAATGACCCTATCCCCCCTTTAACTTCTACAAATCTCAACCTGGTGGGCTGAAATTCAGTACGGATTTTTTTTTTAAGTGCAGATTACATGAAAATTATAGCGAAGACGATTGGCCTAGATATTTGCGAAATGTAAGGGAAGGGAATTAAATTTTGTCAAAAAAATTGCTAAAAATGACCCTGCCCCCCTTTTAACTTCTAAAATCTGAACCTAGTGGGCTGAAATTCAGTAGGGATTTTCAGTTTTACGTGCAGATAACAGGAAAAATATAGCGAAGACGATTGGCCTACATATTTGCGAAATAGAAGGGAAGGGAATTAAATTTTGTCAGAAAAATTGTTAAAAATGACTCTGCCCCCCCACCTTTAACTTCTTCAAATCTGAACCTGGTGAGCTGAAATTCGGCAGGGATCTTCAGTTTTACGTGCATCTTACGGAAAAATTATAGCGAAGACGATTGGCCTACATATTTGCGAAATAGAAGGGAAGGGAATTAAATTTTGTCAGAAAAATTGTTAAAAATGACTCTGCCCCCCCACCTTTAACTTCTTCAAATCTGAACCTGGTGAGCTGAAATTCGGCAGGGATCTTCAGTTTCAAGAGCTGATTACAGAAAAATATTAGGAACACGATTGGTCTACATATTTGCGAAGTAGAAGGGAAGGGAATTAAATTTTGTCAAAAAAATTGCTAAAAACGACCCTCCCCCCCTTAACTTCTACATATCTCAACCTGGTGGGCTAAAATGCGGTAGGAATCTTCAGTTTTACGTGCATATTACGGGAAAATTATAGCAAAGACGATTGGCCTACATATTTGTGAAATAGAAGGGAAGGGAATTTAATTTTGTCAAAAAAATTGTTAAAAATGACCCTGTCCCCCCCCTTAACTTCTACAAATCTGAACCGGGTGGGCTGAAATTCGGCAGGGATCTTCAGTTTCAAGAGATGATTACAGGAAAAATATAGCGAACACGTTTGGCCCACATATTCGCGAAAGAGAAGGGAAAGAAATTAAATTTTTTCGAAATAATTGCAAAAAATGACCCTGTCCCCCCTTAACTTTTACAAATCTCAACCTTGTGGGCTGAAATTCGGTAGGGATCTTCAGTTTTACGTACATCTTACGGGAAAATTATAGCGAAGACGATTGGCCTACATATTTGCGAAATAGAAGGGAAGGGAATTAAATTTTGTCAAAAAAATTGCTAAAAATGACCCTTCCCCCTTTTAACATCTACGAATCTCAACCCTGTGGGCTGAAATTCGGTAGAAATCGTCAGTTTTACGTGCATATTACTGGAAAATTATAGCGAAGACGATTGGCCGACATATTTGCGAAATAGAAGGGAAAGAAATTAAATTTTTTCGAAAAAATTGCAAAAAATGACCCTGTCCCCCTCTTAACTTCTACAAATCTGAACCTGGTGAGCTGAAATTCGGAAGGGATCTTTAGTTTTAAGTGCAGATTGCAGGAAAAATATAGCTAACACGTTTGGCCCACATATTTGCGAAATAGAAGGGAAAGAAATTAAATTTTTTCGAAAAAATTGCAAAAAATGACCCTGTCCCCCTCTTAACTTCTACAAATCTGAACCTGGTGAGCTGAAATTCGGAAGGGATCTTTAGTTTTAAGTGTATATTACAGGAAAAATATAGCAAACACGATTGGCCCACATATTCGCGAAAGAGAAGTGAATGAAATTAAATTTTTTCGAAATAATTGCAAAAAATGTCCCTGTCCCCCCTTAACTTTTACAAATCTCAACCTTGTGGGCTGAAATTCGGTAGGGATCTTCAGTTTTACGTGCATCTTACGGAAAAATTATAGCGAAGACGATTGGCCTACATATTTGCGAAATAGAAGGAAAGGGAATTAAATTTTGTCAGAAAAATTGTTAAAAATGACTCTGCCCCCCCACCTTTAACTTCTTCAAATCTGAACCTGGTGAGCTGAAATTCGGCAGGGATCTTCAGTTTCAAAAGCTGATTACAGAAAAATATTGCGAACACGATTGGTCTACATATTTGCGAAGTAGAAGGGAAGGGAATTTAATTTTGTCAAAAAAATTGCTAAAAATGACCCTGCCCCCCCTTTTAACTTCTAAAATCTGAACCTTGTGGGCTGAAATTCGGCAGGGATCTTCAGTTTTAAGAGCTGATTACAGAAAAATATTGCGAACACGATTGGTCTACATATTTGCGAAGTAGAAGGGAAGGGAATTAAATTTTGTCAAAAAAATTGCTAAAAACGACCCTCCCCCCCTTAACTTCTACATATCTCAACCTGGTGGGCTAAAATGCGGTAGGAATCTTCAGTTTTACGTGCATATTACGGGAAAATTATAGCAAAGACGATTGGCCTACATATTTGTGAAATAGAAGGGAAGGGAATTTAATTTTGTCAAAAAAATTGTTAAAAATGACCCTGTCCCCCCCCCTTAACTTCTACAAATCTGAACCGGGTGGGCTGAAATTCGGCAGGGATCTTCAGTTTCAAGAGATGATTACAGGAAAAATATAGCGAACACGTTTGGCCCACATATTCGCGAAAGAGAAGGGAAAGAAATTAAATTTTTTCGAAATAATTGCAAAAAATGACCCTGTCCCCCCTTAACTTTTACAAATCTCAACCTTGTGGGCTGAAATTCGGTAGGGATCTTCAGTTTTACGTACATCTTACGGGAAAATTATAGCGAAGACGATTGGCCTACATATTTGCGAAATAGAAGGGAAGGGAATTAAATTTTGTCAAAAAAATTGCTAAAAATGACCCTTCCCCCTTTTAACATCTACGAATCTCAACCCTGTGGGCTGAAATTCGGTAGAAATCGTCAGTTTTACGTGCATATTACTGGAAAATTATAGCGAAGACGATTGGCCGACATATTTGCGAAATAGAAGGGAAAGAAATTAAATTTTTTCGAAAAAATTGCAAAAAATGACCCTGTCCCCCTCTTAACTTCTACAAATCTGAACCTGGTGAGCTGAAATTCGGAAGGGATCTTTAGTTTTAAGTGCAGATTGCAGGAAAAATATAGCTAACACGTTTGGCCCACATATTTGCGAAATAGAAGGGAAAGAAATTAAATTTTTTCGAAAAAATTGCAAAAAATGACCCTGTCCCCCTCTTAACTTCTACAAATCTGAACCTGGTGAGCTGAAATTCGGAAGGGATCTTTAGTTTTAAGTGTATATTACAGGAAAAATATAGCAAACACGATTGGCCCACATATTCGCGAAAGAGAAGTGAATGAAATTAAATTTTTTCGAAATAATTGCAAAAAATGTCCCTGTCCCCCCTTAACTTTTACAAATCTCAACCTTGTGGGCTGAAATTCGGTAGGGATCTTCAGTTTTACGTGCATCTTACGGGAAAATTATAGCGAAGACGATTGGCCTACATATTTGCGAAATAGAAGGAAAGGGAATTAAATTTTGTCAGAAAAATTGTTAAAAATGACTCTGCCCCCCCACCTTTAACTTCTTCAAATCTGAACCTGGTGAGCTGAAATTCGGCAGGGATCTTCAGTTTCAAAAGCTGATTACAGAAAAATATTGCGAACACGATTGGTCTACATATTTGCGAAGTAGAAGGGAAGGGAATTTAATTTTGTCAAAAAAATTGCTAAAAATGACCCTGCCCCCCCTTTTAACTTCTAAAATCTGAACCTTGTGGGCTGAAATTCGGCAGGGATCTTCAGTTTTAAGAGCTGATTACAGAAAAATATTGCGAACACGATTGGTCTACATATTTGCGAAGTAGAAGGGAAGGCAATTAAATTTTGTCAAAAAAATTGCTAAAAATGACCCTCCCCCCTTATCTTCTACAAATCTCAACCTGGTGGGCTGAAATTCGGAAGGGATCTTCAGTTTTAAGTGTATATTACAGGAAAAATATAGCAAACACGATTGGTCTACATATTTGCGAAATAGAAGGTAAAGAAATTAAATTTTTTCGAAAAAAATGCAAAAATTGACCCTGTCCCCCCCTTAACTTCTACAAATCTCAACCTGGTGGGCTGAAATTCGGTACGGATTTTTTTTAAGTGCAGATTGCGGGAAAATTATAGAACACACGATTAGTCTACATATTTGCGAAATAGAAGGAAAAGAAATTAAATTTTTTTGAAAAAATTGCAAACAATGACACTATCCCCCCTTTAACTTCTACAAATCTCAACCTGGTGGGCTGGAATTCGGTAGGGATCTTCAGTTTTACGTGCACATTACGTGAAAATTATAGCGAAGACGATTGGCCTACATATTTGCGAAATAGAAGGGAAGGGAATTAAATTTTTTCAAAAAAATTGCTAAAAATGACCCTGACCCCTCTTTTAACTTCTAAAATCTGAACCTGGTGGGCTGAAATTCGGTAGGGATCTTCAGTTTTACGTGCATATTACGGGAAAATTATAGCGAAGACGATTGGCCTACATATTTGCGAAGTAGAAGGGAAGGGAATTAAATTTTGTCAAAAAAATTGCTAAAAATGACCCTCCCTCCCTTAACTTCTACAAATCTTAACCTGGTGGGCTGAAATTCGGTACGGATTTTTTTTTAAGTGCAGATTGCGGGAAAATTATAGAACACACGATTAGTCTACATATTTGCGAAATAGAAGGAAAAGAAATTAAATTTTTTTGAAAAAATTGCATACAATGACACTATCCCCACTTTAACTTCTACAAATCTCAACCTGGTGGGCTGGAATTCGGTAGGGATCTTCAGTTTTACGTGCATATTACGTGAAAATTATAGCGAAGACGATTGGTCTACATATTTGCGAAATAGAAGGGAAGGGAATTAAATTTTTTCGAAAAAATTGCAAAAAATGACACTATCCCCCCTTTAACTTCTACAAATCTCAACCTGGTGGGCTGGAATTCGGTAGGGATCTTCAGTTTTACGTGCACATTACGTGAAAATTATAGCGAAGACGATTAGCTTACATATTTGCGAAATAGAAGGGAAGGGAATTAAATTTTGTCAAAAAAATTGCTAAAAATGACCCTGACCCCTCTTTTAACTTCTAAAATCTGAACCTGGTGGGCTGAAATTCGGTAGGAATCTTCAGTTTTACGTGCAGATAACAGGAAAAATATAGCGAAGACGATTAGCTTACATATTTGCGAAATAGAAGGGAAGGGAATTAAATTTTGTCAAAAAAATTGCAAAAAATGAACCTGTCCGCCCTTAACTTCTACAAATCTCAACCTGGTAAACTGAAATTCGGTACGGATTTTTGTAAGTGCATATTACGTGAAAATTATAGCGAAGACGATTGGCCTAGATATTTGCAAAATATAAGGGAAGGGAATTAAATTTTGTCAAAAAAATTGCTAAAAATGACCCTGCCCCCCCTTTTAACTTCTAAAATCTGAACCTGGTGGGCTGAAATTCAGTAGGGATCTTCATTTTTAAGTGCAGATTACAGTAAAAATATAGCGAACACGATTGGTCTACATATTTGCGAAGTAGAAGGAAAGGGAATTAAATTTTTTAAAAAAATTGCTAAAAATGACCCTCCCCCCCTTAACTTCTACAAATCTCAACCTGGTGGGCTGAAATTCGGAAGGGATCTTCAGTTTTAAGTGTATATTACAGGAAAAATATAGCAAACACGATTGGTCTACATATTTGCGAAATAGAAGGGAAAGAAATTAAATTTTTTTGAAAAAATTGCAAACAATGACCCTATCCCCCCTTTAACTTATACAAATCTCAACCTAGTGGGCTGAAATTCGGTACGGATTTTTTTTTAAGTGCAGATTAGGGGAAAATTATAGAACACACGATTAGTCTACATATTTGCGAAATAGAAGGGAAAGAAATTAAATTTTTTGGAAAAAATTGCAAACAATGACCCTATCCCCCCTTTAACTTCTACAAATCTCAACCTGGTGGGCTGAAATTCGGAAGGGATCTTCAGTTTTAAGTGTATATTACAGGAAAAATATAGCAAACACGATTGGTCTACATATTTGCGAAATAGAAGGGAAAGAAATTAAATTTTTTTGAAAAAATTGCAAACAATGACCCTATCCCCCCTTTAACTTCTACAAATCTCAACCTGGTGGGCTGGAATTCGGTAGGGATCTTTAGTTTTACGTGCATATTACGTGAAAATTATAGCGAAGACGATTAGCCTACATATTTGCGAAATAGAAGGGAAAGAAATTAAATTTTTTCGAAAAAATTGCAAAAAATGACCCTGTCCCCCCCTTAACTATTACAAATCTCAACCTGGTGGGCTAAAATTCGGTAGGGATCTTCAGTTTTACGTGCATATTACGGGAAAATTATAGCGAAGACGATTGGCCTACATATTTGCGAAATAGAAGGGAAGGGAATTTAATTTTGTCAAAAAAATTGTTAAAAATGACCCTGTCCCCCCCCCTTAACTTCTACAAATCTGAACCGAGTGGGCTGAAATTTAGCATGGATCTTCAGTTTTAAGTGCAGATTACATGTAAAATATAGTGAACACGATTGGTCTACATATTTGCGAAATAGAAGGGAAAGAAATTAAATTTTTTCGAAAAATTGTTAAAAATTACTCTGCCCCCCCTTAACTTTTACATATCTCAATCTGGTGGGCTGAAATTCAGTAGGGATCTTTAGTTTTAAGTGCAGATTACGTGAAAAATATAGCGAACACGATTGGTCTACATATTTGCGAAATAGAAGGGAATAAAAAATGTTAATCTTAACATTTAAAAAATTAAAAAGTTTGCTGTACATGATCCTGCCAGTGCTCCTGTACAGTTACCCATTTAATAGCTAAAGTTCCTGCATCGGAACCTGCACAGGATCATGAGAGGATCCTTTGAGGATCCTTGGTTTTTTACTTCTATATTGTTAATGTAATATCTTACAAATGTTTTACAAAGGAAACTGTCCAGGATGCTATGTTGTTGTTTGTTTCAGTACAAAGGATAACACGCTTGATCTTATTAAGTTTCACTAGACAACCTGGGTACATTGGAACGCTACTGCGTTCTTACGTACAAACTTGCAATGGATGTTACGAATATTCCTGGAACAGGATCCTGTATAACATTCTTTACAGAAATTTTTAACAGGGTAGAATGATTAACAACGAAGAGAGCATACGATCTTTTATAGTCAGCTCATGCTGCAAATATTGTCTTATTTAATTTGGAGGATTCTTAGAAAATCAATAAAAATTTATTTCGTTCTCTTCATGAAATTTTCGTAGGTCTTCAGGGGTGTTGTAAATTTGTTAGACACTAAAATTGAAAGTTTATAGAAAATTTGTTGCTGTGAAGTCTTAAAATATAGTTGATTAAAAGTTTTTACGTATCATTGTGTATGTTAAAAAGTCTTAAAAAATAATTTTTAATTTGAAAAAGTATAATTATCTTCCTTCTACAGAGGCCGTTTTATAGACGGGTAAAAAATACTGGTTGTCAATGTAACTCACAGCAGAATCATTTAAAAAAATCAAGTATGTTTTTAAAGTGCACTGAAAAATATAGAAGGTACAGGCATAATTTGGATTATATTACCTATATAGTATTGCTGGAATAGAAATAGCCCAACAGTTTGGGTATTTCAACTATACCATTAGAACCAGACGCAAATTTCTAAAGCACACAATCCACTTAACTAGATTTCACATTAGTTTCGTTCCCACCCAAAAGAGGTGCGTGTGATTCTTACATACAGATATTTGAATTACGGAAACCTATTACAAATTATAGGTTAAGTGTTCCTCATTTTTAAATTTCTGATTTAACCTAACTATTGAGGTAAAATTAACATTTGGTTTCTCAAAACTTGACAAAAATTCTTAAACATAACCAAATTCCTAATATACCGAAATCATTTCTTTCAGTGTAGACGACTTAATATAGGACCTAAACCTCTTCTTTACTAATAATATTTAAAATTATATTTATTGTGGATCATTTATAGTAAATAAAATTGTGTTTTTACAATTTTTCATTTAAAAGCTTCTCATTTTTTTAATTTTCTATGTTTTTGAGTAGTTTGAGGTTTAGGTCCTGTATTAACTCGTCTATTTTCAAATTATATTTTACTTTTTATTTTAAATAATTCCTCGCTGAGATACAATTTCAACCGTAATTAAAAGTAATTTTTATCAATGGACAATGCGCCCTCTGTAGAAGAAAGATACTTATATTTTTTCATGTCTGAAATTATTTTTTAAAAACTTCTTAACATACACAATGAAGTGTAAAAACTTTTAGTCAATTATATTTAAAAACTTAAATAAATTTGTTAGTACCAGATAGAATAAGATGCTTTTCTCTAAGGTCAAAGAAATCAACGAAATGAACTTAAGAATTTTTGTCGATCTTTCTAAGAAAGAGAGACTGTCCAGTAAAAAAAGAATTATTCTTAATTATCCCAAACCTTTGTTGTGGATAAAAACTGCTGAAATGAGAAAATATCGATTTAAATGTTGCAGAAACAACATGAATTGCATTATTCTTGATAAATATTAAAAAATAAGATGGAAAATACTTGTATTTAAGAGAAACAAATAATAATCTAAAATCTAACTTTCTCGATGACAGTGTACTGCTGTACTTAAAGTTTTGTAAAGATAAAAAGTGAACATTTTAGTAAGAAGGAACAATTTTTTCACATTCTCATCACACGAGAACGTGTTAGTTTTGGTCGAAAAATGACTTTCACTAATTTCATGAAATATCGACGTTTTGGGGTCTCTTGAGTCCGAAAAACAAGATCTAGAAAAAGTGTCTGTCTGTAGACACAATGGTGTTGCCACGATAACTATTGAAAAACTTATTGCATTAACTTCCATCTTTGCATGCACAAAAATAGTGTTAAAATACAGATCGAGTTCGTTAGCCAGCCATTTTTGTCAAAAACTACACAAACTGCAATAGTTTTAAAATATTGAAAACTCAATTTTTTCAAATTTCAAAATTTTTAATGTTATATTACTTTAGATTAGAAAAATGCAAACAACTTTTCTTTACAACATTTTTTAACAGACAGTCAAATTTCGAATGTTATTGGGTCTTAAACGGTCAAAAAACACTTAAAAATCTTAAAATAACGCTAAAAATTAAAATTTCTTAAAGAGATACAAATTATAATTTTAATTTCCACATATTCTCACACTATTTTAGTCAAAAAACGCTTACATTAGCAGAAAACTAGTGATTTCCAAAAAAACCACCCTATATATATATATATATATATATATATATATATATATATATATATATATATATATATATATATATAATCTTTTTTTTAACAAAAAATTCACATCCCGACGCAATAATCTCAAAAACTATTTCATATGGTACCTTGCTACCAGCAACTGTTATCGCGTCTTGCCGTCAGGTACAACTTTGTTCTTGACAACTTTTTACTAAACTCAAAACTTTTCGACTTATTTGCAAAAACTAATTTTTTATTACATTCTCATCACATGAGAAAGTATTAGTTTTGGTGGATAATTGACTTTCGCTAATTTTTTAAAATCTCGACGTTTTATAGTCCCCTAAGTCCGAAAAACATGGTTTAGAAAAAGTGTCTGTCTGTTTGTCTGTCTTCGCGTCTGTCTGTAGACACAATGGTGTTGCCACGATATTTCTTGAAAAACTAATTGCATCAACTTGAATCTTTACATGCACATAAATAGTGTTAAAATACAAATCGAATTCGTTATCTATTTTTTTTCAAGTTTTTGGGTCAGGCCACCTTAACAATGGATTAAACAAGATTTTGTCGATTTTCATAAATTTCATAACTGGGTAGCTCCATGCCTAAAAATCAAATTTGTACCCTATTTCCTCGATTTTGTTGAAACTTTGAAATTTTGAAGTGGATTACATGCCAGTAAAGAGCCTCAATTTAATTTTCAAAAATTTTGGATTTACGAGGTTTTTAAATTTTTTTGAAATTTGGAAAATGGTATATCTCTAAGGAAAATGAATAAATTTTAATGAAATTTTCAGGGAATGCTTATTGTTTACAGCCAATTTAAGAAAATATTTTAGAAAAGAAAAATTTTTTAACAAATTATTTAAAAAATAATTTTTAAATAAACAATTTTTTAAAAAGTGCTAGTTTTATTTTTTTTAATAATAATGATTAGATTCCCGCTTATTTTACGAGTATTTTCCAAAAAGAAAATTGATGGAGGGTCTGAAACTTTAGGAGATATAACATTTTTTGTCCTTGAGCGCAACCGTAAAAAGCGCATTTTTCGGCTATACACTACATACAAAGTTACGTTCAAAGTCACCTCTAAGTCGTAAATTTAAACTGAATTTGATTTTTCTTTTTGGAGAATGTTAGGCTATAAATTCGTAAGAATACTGTGCAATTTTTAAATTTATATTTGTTTAAACAAATTATATTCTATTATTTTTCTTTCAAAAAAATTAAATTTTTGTAATTACTAAAAAAAATTTTAAAATAAAAGCTAAGCTAAAAAATTGTTTAAATAATTGTTAACAACAATTATATTGAATATTAATTGTGTTACTTTCCTTTCTAAAAGTTTATTTCACTTAATTTTGTGAACTCAATAAAGTGTTCTTGTTTTTAATGTCTTCAAAATATTTTAAATTCAAAAGCTTGCAATATAGATAATTTGTTTTTGATTTAATATTTATAACCATGATAAACAAATTATTATAATGTCGTTTTCACAATTGTCATTTGCATGTGTTCTGTGTCAATTTCTCAATCAAAGAACTAGGAAACAACTTAAATTTTTTGGCATGTAACTACCCTGATAAAAATTAAATGAACAATTAAAAGTTAATTAATTTTTAAATAAATTATTATTCTTATTTTTGTTTAAAATATAATTTTATTCTTAATGTAAATCTGCATATCAAAAAAGTTTGATAAATTTGCAAGTTCAGAAAAAACTGCATCTTTTAAGTATACTATTCTGTAAATAGTTAGTAATTAACAATAATAATTTGTTTACATCTTGCTTAAACAATAATAATTATGTTTTAAATTTGCATTGGTATTTGCGTTAGGTCCGGTAAATTGCAAAATTAGAAAAAAATACACCTTTCTAGGTACAATATGTAAAAAGTTAGTAATTAACAATCATAATAACAATTTGTTTAAACAAATATAAATTTAAAAATTGCACAGTATTCTTACGAACTTATAGCCTGACATTCTCAAAAAAAATCGAATTCGGTTTAAAGGACCCCGCACAAAATGCATTGGAATTGGCTTACCGTTAATTTTGTTCAAATTTTCAGAATTAGTAGTTCTAAGTGTCCTAATTAAAGATATAATTTTGTTAAACTCAAAACTTCACTTGTTTAACTGAAAACAGGGGGTGAAAGTACCCCCTGTCTAAGGCATGAAATGAACATTTCAGTGCTTTTAGCCAAATAAACCATTATTTTTGGTAAGTTTAATGTCAGAAGTCACCAATATACATAAAGAGAGAACTCTTAATGTTAAACAAATAAAAATGTAAAATATCAACCCTCAAAAACTACCCCTTGTACAGTTAAAACCATATAGAAAAGGAAAAAACTATTTTAATCACAGAAAATATTTTTATAAATAAAATATTGACTTTTCATTTACTAATACATATGAGATGTCATATTTACCCTTACAAACAACCCCAACAACAACAAAAAGCAACCCCTTTTATATTTTAAATAAATCCAGTAAACCAGATAAATGAACAGTTTAAATAGAGAAAGACTTTTGAAAATCGACTGGAAGTAATTATTTAATCTTCCGTGATTTTCAGTGCAATGTTCAAAATAAAAAAGTACCCTTATGAAAAAAACAACCCCTTAAGATTTAAAGTGAAAAAAGTAAAAAATCCATTTCAACCAAAGAAAAATATTAAAAATAGTAAACAGTTTATTATGTTTGTAGTTGTTAAAGAAACTACCTCCTACATATAACAAAAATAAAATAATATTTTAAATATTCGACGCTATTTATAATAAACATCCCTCTAAGTATTAGGCTCATAGAAAGAAAATAACTCATTGAAGATATTGCATGTCTTTAGGCTTGTGAAAACTCTCAAATGTTTTGTTTCAATCTTATTATATTGTTCAAAAACATGCCTGCATTCGCTAGAAAAACATTTTCTACCCAGAGTACGCCACGTGGAGGCTGCAGGTACAAGATTTTGTACTCCTTTTCTTGTTAAAAAAAATCTCACCTATTTACATATATACAAGTTGCACTTAGTAGCAAATCTTATTTTAAGGACTTTGCTGCAATGCATCCAAAAAAACTATTCATTGACAGGGTTGTTTCTGTTTCCTGCATCTAACACGCTGTCCAAAAGATCCGTCCAAGGGTATTTCACGTGTTCTTCGTGACGAGCATATCCGAAGTACCATAAAACACTTGCAACGTGAGCACAAGTACCTAAAGTTCTTGTACCCGACTTACAAGTGCAATAGTAACCACGGATAGGTTGCTGCTGTTCACCTCTATTTTCTTCAAGATCATAAAGTATCCATAGCTGATGTCGCGTAGCATTTCGAAATCTGGAATAAATGCGCATTCTTATTAAACCAGGTTCATTCTTCAAAGCATCTAGTTGTAATTCTTTATTACCATCTCTATGTACTTTATCCTGAATATAAGATGGTGCCAAGTTTACTTGGTATACCCCGAATGTCAAGTGACGCAAATACTCCATAGAAAGATGAGGAAAATATGGAAGATCGTTTTCGTTTAAATGCACCCACTGTGCGTTTCTTCGGAAAAGTTTCTCTTCTTCAACCCTTGTTTTTAATTCATTTGCTGTTTCAGCTTTTAATAACATTTCTGTTGCTAATTCAACTGTAGCTACTTCCATTTCTATTAAACCACGATATTTATTTATTATCGCGCCAGCAATGCGATAAAAATCACCAAGATGAGGAACATGTGTCATTGATATGGGTTTACCAAATATTTTAAAAATAGATTGCAAGTGCCCGTTTCGCGATTCTACTAACCATCTTATTTTTGTGATTAACCGAGCTTCGTTCGCATCCTCAGTAGAGAATTGTCGTTCATTACGACCCAACAACGGTGGCATTTTGGGTATTAAACCCATCCGTTCAAGAAAAGGAATCGCATCGCGATACCCTCTATCAACAATAATTATATCGCCTTCGTCTAACCATTCTCTGATTTGAGCACCATCTCTTTCACATTCTTGTATTAAAATGTTGGCGTCGTTATTTCGTGCGTCTGAAAAGTATGGTCCGTGAATGTCAAGAATGTATCCATTCGTTGACACCAAAAGAATGGGCTTAACAAGATGACAACTCTTGTGAAGATTAAACGATTGTCGTAAAGCTTGAAAATTGCTAGATTTCCCAATTTTTGCGTAAGTACCGTCGATGATGACAATTGCTTTACGATTTTCTGGTGTCGGATTATATAATGTATTTGCAAAATCAGGTACATATCTCTCTATGAATTCTTGTCTCGTTATTGCGTTAAGTCCAATGTTTTGAGGAACAAATGATTCCATTAAAAATATTCTTACTTTACTAACAGCCATACTAACACTTTGTCTGCTGGGATAATTAAAAACAACTGAAAGAAATTCATCTGGTAGACCTTGCCGCATTTTGCATAAAAATACTAAAAGGTCTTTCTTTGAAATATATCTCTGACCTGGTACCAGTTGCGCTGGATCGAATAGAGAATATAAATCTCGAAATTGTTCCTTAGTTATTGGAGAAAATGATTTGAACTGATCGTCCGAAAAATCGCTTTCATCTACGAATTTTTTTCGAATTTTTTTTCACAGAACCGCTGAGACCATTTAAAAACTTTAATAACTGAGGACCTTTAATACAATAAAATCTATTCATAAAACGAAGATGTTGCATGAGATCTGCAGGGATGAAACCGTGTTCATCTAAATGCTCTGGACAACACCTAACATTTTCTTGAACGTAAATGTCTTTCAGGACAAAAATGTTAACACGACATTCGTCTGAAAGTCGTACTACATTATCTATCCGATTGCAAATAAGGCACGTATGGCTCGATGTTTGCGTTAAGACATTAAGTCTTAAACAAGATGGATTATTTTCATTTTCATTAACTTCAATATTAATAAGTCGCTTGCATGTTATGCACACACGTGTATTAATACCAATTGCAAGCGGTGGAAAGCCTCTTTCTTCTCGCCAACGAATTGCAATTTCGCTCTTATTAACATTTTCTTCTCCTTCAATAGATGACATTTGTCTAGGTTGAAAAACTGCATTACAAACATAGCAACGCATTTTGTTTATATTATTATTTACTTCAAGGTAGGAACACCAGTGCAATTATCGAAATGTACAATAGTATAAAGTAAGTATTGTAAAATACCCGCAATCTGAAACAACGATGCTATGCTAATATCTTTAAAAAATCAATCAAACTCTAAAAATGTGTTTAAATAATGTACTCTACAATATTTTAAACAATGATTAACATATTCTTAATCCAGATATTGTAGGATATACAGTAAGCTGGTAGCAAATGTTGCCTTTCAAGCGATGTCATGAGCTGATGAAAGAAATCATATATGTGACGCTCCAAAGCGAAAGGGACCATCTTCAAAATAATATCAGGCGCAGTCTTCCGTGCGCAGAACACAACACAAAGACGGAGCCATATGATATTAGGAAGATTGTATGTACTGCTTATGCTATACTTACTTTTTACTATTGTACATATCGATATTCGCACTGGTGTTCCTACCCTTTCACCATTTGGCGTCATTCACACGAAAACACATATATAGTCAATACAGTTTAAAGGCAAGAATTACATACTATAAGATTTTTAAACATAATAAACTGTTTACTATTTTTAATAGTTTTCTTTGGTTGAAATGGATTTTTTACTTTTTTCACTTTAAATCTTAAGGGGTTGTTTTTTTCATAAGGGTACTTTTTTATTTTGAACATTGCACTGAAAATCACGGAAGATTAAATAATTATTTCCAGTCGATTTTCAAAAGTCTTTCTCTGTTTAAACTGTTCATTTATCTGGTTTACTGGATTTATTTAAAATATAAAAGGGGTTGCTTTTTGTTGTTGTTGGGGTTGTTTGTAAGGGTAAATATGACATCTCATATGTATTAGTAAATGAAAAGTCAATATTTTATTTATAAAAATATTTTCTGTGATTAAAATAGTTTTTTCCTTTTCTATATGGTTTTAACTGTACAAGGGGTAGTTTTTGAGGGTTGATATTTTACATTTTTATTTGTTTAACATTAAGAGTTCTCTCTTTATGTATATTGGTGACTTCTGACATTAAACTTACCAAAAATAATGGTTTATTTGGCTAAAAGCACTGAAATGTTCATTTCATGCCTTAGACAGGGGGTACTTTCACCCCCTGTTTTCAGCCAAACAAGTGAAGTTTTGAGTTTAACAAAATTATATCTTTAATTAGGACACTTAGAACTACTAATTCTGAAAATTTGAACAAAATTAACGGTAAGCCAATTCCAATGCATTTTGTGCGGGGTCCTTTACGACTTAGAGGTGTCTTTGAACGTTAGTTTGTATGTAGAGTATAGCCGGAAAATGCGCTTTTTACGGTTGCGCGCAAGGACAAAAAATTCAATATCTCCTAAAGTTTCAGACCCTCCATCAATTTTCTTTTTAGAAAATACTTGTAAAATAAGCGGGAATCTAATCATTATTATTAAAAAAATAAAAATGACACTTTTCAAAAAATTGTTTATTTAAAAATTATTTTTTTAATTATTTGTTTAAAAAAATTTTTTTTCTAAAATGATTTCTTAAATTGTCTGTAAGCAATAAGCATTCCTTGAAAATTTAATTAAATTTCATTCATTTTCTTTAGAGATATACCATTTTCAAATGTGACGAACGGACTTCGTCACGAATTATCCCTTCGTGATAATAAAATACAAATATAATGCTTATAAGAAAGTGTAAACCAAAGACAAATACCTATATTAAAAATAATAATAAAACAATTATAATTCATCTATTCGTTATAATATTGGTTACAAAAATCAAAATATAAGTAAAACACATAAAATATAATTCTCATTTATAGCTGTTTATTACATTTCACATATTTATAAATTTGTTATGAAAAGTGAATGAACTTAATTTAAAATAATGATACTTAAAATACTATTGTATTGTGAAATTTAAGAAGTGTTGCGTTCATGTTGATGAACCAGGATCACACCACTGTCCAAAACAGCAACCTTGCAGAAAAGCGCTTGGTAACGACTAAGGTGCAATAAACTAAAGAATTATTACAACATTGTAATGTCGATTAATAAAATTGATTGACAAACGGAAATCTGGGCATTTGCCCGTGAGTCTTCAAGATAGTAAGTCGTGGGTCAGTTTGGCCGTTATTTTGAAAATAAAGAAGTTATCATACGTATTACTGATACTTAACAATAAAGTATAAAAAGTGAAAAATAATAAAATTTCTGAGTGAGAAATTGTGCTACGAAAAGATCATTTAAAATAAATATAAAAAAGGATTATAAGAAGTTTAATGGAATTATATCTAATAAAGAATAGGTGAGTCAATTGTACACATACACTTAAATAATACTTTACACACATACAAATATTATACATTCGAGGAGAATAAAGATTGTGTTAAAATTATACACACATTACCAAGAAAATATTATAGTTATAAATTAAAGATACAAAATATAATAAACAAGTTGTAAATCCAGATGTTCATTACATGAACATTTTGCTTCCTCTATACGATCAGCAAAAAAATTTGCTTTCTCGTGGAGGAAGCACTAACTTATTGTCACGTATTGACATATTTTCCATGTTGTTGTCTTCAATTCTAATTAAAAATTATTTTTAAAAATTTGTTATATTTATTATAATTATAATTAAGTATATTAAGTATATTTAATTTTTCAGTAATTTCTAATACAATCTAATATTTATAAAATCAAAAAAATATTTATAAAATTTGTTTTAATTCTAAATGAACAAAATAAAATTTTTAATAAAAAAATGAATTTTTCATCTTTAACTGTAATTAATTCTATAATTTTCAATAAAATATATATTTTACATACATCAATCGATTCGTCTTGATGCAAGGAATAAGATTTTAGATTTATTTTTCAATAAATAATAACATTTTATTGTACAGCAACATGATTCTTAAGAAAAAATGAATTTTTATTAAAAATGCAAATTTTGTGTCTGTAATTGGTTTTAATTTTATAAATTTAAATACAATATACACTTTATATATACCAATCGATCCGTCTTGATGCAAAAAATAAAATTTTAGAAATAAGTGAGTTAGATTTTCTTAAACAGCAACATAATTTTGCGGAAAGAACTCATTTTTTGAGAAAAATGCGAATTTTTCAGCTTTAATTGTGATTAACTCTATAAATTCTCATACAATTTATTCTTTTTATATACTAATCGATTCGTCTTGATGCAAAGAATAAGATTTTATTATATATTAACTTCAATAACCAACTTAAAAAAAATTTTTGAAAAAAAATTTTTTTTTAGAAAAAAGTCAAAAAAAATTTTTTCTGAGGATTTTTTAAAGTCTATCAATCTAGTTCGAGATATTTTTATGATAAATATACCTGGTAAATTTTAGCCAAATTCGTTAAAACCTCTTCGAGTTATCGTGTTCACAAAAATCGGGATCCACACACACACACACACATACACACACATACAATTGTTCCGGACAATTGTTCAGGGTCTTATATAACATAGTCCCATATAGAAGAAAATTTGTCAAAAGGATTTTAAAAAATTTTGTAAATTAAACGACTACAAAGCTTCCTCACGAGGAAGCAAAAAGGAGTAAATAAGTATGTATAAGGGTTATAGAGGAAAAAATAATAAATTGTAATTGTTTATAATTATCTTAACTTCATTTAATACCTCATTCTAATTTCCTAAAATTCCACTAGTGAAAAGTAGAGATTCTCACCTCACTATTTGAACAATAAGTAGGAAGGAGGGGATCCACTACCAAACAGGTTTGAAGGTTTCGAATATTTTCGTGTAACATCCCTTTAAATTAAATTATTGTTAACAATTTAATTTTTTTCTTACAATTGGTGGCAGCGGTGGGATGACTCTCCTTTACTTTTGCAATTGTGGATTTTTAAAAGTTGTAGGTACACGAAAAAAACAGAAGTTACACTTACACAACATTTTTTCACTTGAGAAATTTTGCTTTGATGCAATTTATATGAACACAAATTATATTGTGACTAATACATTTTAAACTTTTTCAGATAAAAGATATACATTTAAAAAAACATATGCTTAGAGAAAGTGCGGGTAGGAACTAAAGCAGTCCGCTAACGTCGAATTGTAGGGTACCAGTAATTACACTTGTACCGACAAGTGTAATTTCTTCTATAAATTGCGCCCCTCCCCCGAATAACCTTGCCGAAAGAGCGTAGCCACTTTGGCAAGTGAGGGGTTTAAAATATCGAAAAATATCGCGTAAAACGCCAATTTAAAATAAAGATTACCTTATTCGATTAAATGAAAATCTTTCATTAAAAAAACAACTACCTATTCCTTAGAGAAATTTTTGGTCTATACCTTAAATAAAAAAAATCCAAAATATAAAGGTCTAATTAAGAGAAAATCGCGAGTGATTTTTATTTTTAAAAAAATAAGAAAAAATTACTACTTTAACATAAGTAATATAAACTGAACGCAAAAAACTAATGTAACAGAATAAAAAAGGAACATAATTCCGAGGAGCAAGACTAGGTTTGGAGCTTAAAGGAAATAAAAAAGGGCCTCCTTTTAAGAAGATCAGTGAAGATAAAATAAAAAATACTAGATAAATATCGTAGAAATAAAGTCACAGAATCATGAAAGTTGAGTTTCGAGTTTAAAATTGTTTTAACTATGATTAATGAAAAATCGATACAAATTTATTTGATTTATATTTATGAGTCAAAAAAATATACAATATAAGTAAAATATAGAGAGACAATATTTGAAATTGGATGGATGTACGAACACTATACACGACACTGTATCAGGTTACATCTCAGGTGTGTAGGTCAGTAGGAAGTAAACATCGAAAGAATTGCTGTATAGACAATTAAACTAACGCATTCACTTTTATGTATTTTAATGAAATAAATATATATTTTTTAAAAGTTTTTTTTAATTTATTATCTGACAAATGAGAAAAATATTTAAACGTAATTAACAACCAAAAAATATGCAAAATTAGTCATTTTAAATCAGTGAAAAAGTCGAATTAAAATTTGTCCAATTAGGACTTTACATAAAATTTTAAATCACAAAAAATGTTCTATATTGCCAAAAGTTGAAATAAGTTATTTCTTATTTATTTTTTTTATATTCAAATTATATATTGAAACAAAATGTCTACATTGTATGAGAAACTGTTACTAGGAGGCCACATAGAAAGATGGAAGTCGATGGAATTTGATGTTGAAATAAGGGATTATCAACACGGTAACAAAAATCGAAAATATACAAACCAACACCAAGATAACTTTAATTTGAGACAAGATGAATATAAAATGGAAGGGAATTGTTGCAATCGATATTTTAAGGATATTGACAAAGCAGGAAGATGGATTCGCATAATTATGAAAGAGAAAATTCATATAACTATGATCAAAATTATTATGAGTATAACGTCAGTTACAGAAATTCACAACACAGATTTGGTAACGAGAAACACAAAAACAGAGGTAAGAACAGCTACAGAAGATACAACAACAAAGATACTACGAAGAATCTTACATAAGCTGTGAGAAACAATCTTTTAATGATGATTATTGTGAATTAAGTTATTTAATAGAAAACAGACCAAAGTTCAATAAAGCATATGATTATGATTTTATAATACCACACATTCGTTTCAAGGATTCGCCCACAAACCAAACTTTTTTAGAAGACGAAAAACAGCTAGAATATAGTGTTTCACCTTCCGCAAATGATCCACAGCTCGCAACAGAAAAAGAAGAATCAAGCAATAAGAAAGCTATTCAAAATGAAGAAAAGCCTCTAGAGGAAGAACAAACAGCAGTGTATATGAATCCTATTATAGATACTTTGGATGATGAAGAAGATATCAGCCTCTGTGAACAATTTTCAAATAAGAAAATGGTGGACTCAACTAGAAGATTCAATTTGTCATTAGCGAAAAATCAAACTCATGTTTGTGATAGCAAAGTGTTCGAAGAAGAGGAAGAGAATAAAAAGGAATCTTTACAAAAGCAAAATTCGGAAAGAAGCAACAGTATAAGCGAATCAAAAGAAATGAGGGAATTAAAGAATTATAGTTGTCATGATGGCGAAACTTCACAACAAGGAAACAATTTTTCAAAATCTGAAATTAGTCAGGAACTAAACGAGACAAAATCGGATCAAGAAAAAATTGGAAGAACAATAAAAGAAGAAGAACGTCATAAACATTTTTGCGATAAAATTTTACTCAAAACGAATAAGAAAGAGAAAATAAGAAATAAAACAGATATACATAACTTAAAAATGAAAGCAGACACTATGAACACAGAAAAAAAAGAAGGAGATGTTATTAAAAACCACAACTCAGCAAAAATTGTCCACTACGAAAATTCTGCTAACTACGCGGGAAAATGATTTGGTGAAGTTAAAATTAAAAAAAACTTCGCACTTTACAAATATGGACAATCTTACGAAAATTAGTTAAAGATAAAGGGGTTCATCTAGTTAACGAACAAGAGTTTAAGCTCAAAGGAAATTCGAAACGCAAGTCGAATACGCCTCATCTTGAAGAAATCGAAAAATTACAGGATAAAACGTGGAGGAAAGTCGTAACAAAATTAACTCGGAGAGGTTAGGAAAAGGTTAGACACAGTGAAACTAAGCAGGGGGGAGTCACAGTAGTTTAAGTATGAAATATCTTTAAGAATTTTCTCAGAAAAAATATTAAATTTACTTACTATTTAAAAATCTCATAGACTAATTTTAATATAAATTAATTGGGCTTGCTATTCATTTTCTATTATATTATATTTTATTCTCGCGTAAAATAAAAAAAGAGGGATCAAAAATATCTATAAAAGTAAAAATAAAGTGTTAAATAGAATACAAAAATAAATAAATTAGTACATACATAAATAATGGATTTAAAATAAAGAGAATTAAACTAATAGTTTAATAAATAAGACATACAACTCTATGAAAACAATTTCGCTTACTAATTCAGTAAAAAAATATATAAGTTACACAATACATATTACAAAGATTCGAATACTAATACACAAAAAGACATAAGTATGTGAAATGCTTTAAATATAAATAATAAACATCAAATAATGGGATATGCTGCAATAATAAACTAAAATTATCGTTATTAAAAAAGATTATTGAAATATGAAACTTAAGTTTTTTTAAACGAATTTCAAAACTGTAATCAAGACCCTTCTATCATTTTTTTATCCAAAACTATAACTGTATATAGTTTTATTAATATTAACCAAATTAACTACATTTATAAACGAATAATATTTAATATTTACAAGTACCATAATGATTAAACAAAGAAGATTATTCGCTGAAATACCTCAAAGAAAAATAATTACGTTTCATTAATGCTCTAATTAAATTACATGAAATTTCAAATTAAAATTCGCTTTAAATAATTCTACTATCTGCGACTATTTTTTTCTTAACTCCTTCAAAGAAAAGTTGCACTAAATAACATTAAAGGGAATGCTCTAAAGTTAGAGCATAAATGAAACTATTGTAACAACAATAACACTAATACAAATTAACATACTTAACATTATGAAATTATAAAAATTAATCTAAAAATACCTTGAAAAGATTAAAAATAACAATTTATCGTAGAAAATGTAAAGCTATTTTTAATGTTTTTTTACTGAAAAAAACTTTAAAAAATAAAATGAAACATACATGTGGAAAGACAATTAAAAAAATATATTATAAACAATAATTTTTAAAAAATGCAGTTTCCCCTTTTTAAAAAAAAAGAAAAAATATTGAATATGGTAAACAGTATTTTTTATGAAAGAATATTGAAAAAGAATCAGAATCTTAAATTCTTACTATAAAAAACCTAATAAAGAAACAGTGTTATATAAAATATAAACATTTTTTTTATATTCTGCACGTCTTTTAAACGAACTATAACACATTCACAAAATCTGCTTGTGTTTGTCATTTTTTTTAATAATGACTGAAACTGTTTATTTCAAAGATAAAAAATTATATAGTTTAAAAGACATTTTTTTCCAAAAAAACCATAATCTATTCTTTTTACCATGTATTATGATAATTGAAAATTTACAACGATAAGAAGAATACTTTATTATTATAAAAAAAATTTAAACATAACTTTTTCGAGAAAATTTGAAAAAATCACAATATTTAAAGCTACGAAAGTATTTTTTTAAAACAAAATTTTTATCTTATTATTGTGTAATAAAAGTATTCTGCAACTTATGTAAAACTTGTTCATAAAGACATTGTGAAAAATTAAGATTGAAATGGAAAAATTACTTGTTATCTTCGTTTCAAAAAAATGTTATAATTACTAATTTTTACCAAAAACAATTTGATACGATAAATTCAATTTTCTACACTATGGAACTATGTTTTTCAAATTATTAAAAGCAAACAGTTTTAATGTATTCTTCATGCGAAATGAATATGAATATTAAAAAAATTGTATACAAGAATTTATGTAGATTTCATAATTTACAAAATACACTAAAATTAATTATTAATGTTACCACTGTAATTGGAAAAAAATTATAAAAATTTAGGAACGTTACATACCCTGATGTAAGCAAATATCTAGGATGGTAAAAATTCAAGTGAAATATAAACAGTTAAGATTCTGTTTATTTTTTTTGTAATGTCGTTGAAAGACAAGTTAAAAAAGAGATAAAGCATTTTTTACCACACTAGACCTTAAAATACGTTTTAATGAATATATGCATTATATGCAAACCAAAAAAACTATTAAAAACATAATTTTTATATCAGCAATAAAATATATTGGACTATATACAAAGTTAATGTGTAAATATACCAAAAACTAGTTTTTTTGCTTTTAATGTAAACTAAACTTGAAACTATACTATAACTCAAAACAATAATTCACACTTATTTGAAGTATACATCTTTAAAACGAGGAAAGATTTTACAAAAATTGTAAAGAAAAGAAAACAATCATTAAGAAATGGCTGCCAAGGGACGTCAGCCTAATTAGAAGGGGGGCATGACAACAGAATTGTCGTCACAAATTTTTTTTTCTCTTTTCGAAAATAAAGCAAAGAATTTTCTTTAATTATGACAATCACATGTAATATACAATTTATGTAGTCATCGTTACGTTAACACATATGAAACAAATGAAAAAGTCAGCGAATAAAGTCAAACTCGACAAAATGCTTCCAAAATGATATAACTAAACTATAGTCACAATAACCTACATAAACATCTTTACCAAAAAAGTTTTAACTAAAAATACTTTAAACAACGAACTTAGTCATACTTTATGTAAAATTCTTTTTTTAACATGTTCTATAAATGAAAACGTATTTAATTTTGTTAGGTTACTTTTGATAAAAGTTTAACTTAATTATTCTCTAAGATCAATTTTTGTAAAAAAAAGAACTTGTTAAATGGCATGTTAAATCGCATTTCATTTTAGACATGTCCTATAAATGAAAATATATTAAATTTTGTAAGGCTAGTTTAAAAAAAAGATTAACTTAATCACTCTCCAAGCTTAAATTTTTGTAAAGAAAGATAATCAGGATACGATTCTTGTAAAACTCAAAACGAGTTATATCTAAAAATTTTAAAAGAGGATCTTCGATAACGCTTTCTCGCAGCTGACAAGAGACGTCAGCCTATTAAAAGGGGGACATTTGTGACGAACGGACTTTGTCACGAATTATCCCTTCGTGATAATAAAATACAAATATAATGCTTATAAGAAAGTGTAAACAAAATACAAATACCTATATTAAAAATAATAATAAAACAATTATAATTCATCTATTCGTTATAATATTGGTTACAAGAATTAAAATAGAAGTAAAACACATAAAATATAATTCTCATTTATAGCTGTTTATTACATTTCACATATTTATAAATTTGTTATGAAAAGTGAATGAACTTAATTTAAAATAATGATACTTAAAATACTAATGTATTGTGAAATTTAAGAAGTGGTGCGTTCAGGTTGATGGACCAGGATCACACCACTGTCCAAAACAGCAACCTTGCTTAAAAGCGCTTGGTAACGACTAAGGTGCAATAAACTAAAGAATTATTACAACACTGTAATGTCGATTAATAAAATTGATTGACAAACGAAAATCTGGGCATTTGCCCGTGAGTCTTCGCGATAGTAAGTCGTGGGTCAGTTTGGCCGTTATTTTGAAAATAAAGAAGTTATCATACGTATTACTGATAATTAACAATAAAGTATAAAAAGTGAAAAGTAATAAAAGTTCTGAGTGAGAAATTGTGCTACGAAAAGATCATTTAAAATAAATATAAAAAAGGATTATAAGAAGTTTAATGGAATAATATCTAATAACGAATAGGTGAGTCAATTGTACACATACACTTAAATAATACTTTACACACATACAAATATTATACACACATTACCAACAATATATTATAGTTATAAATTAAAGATACAAAATATAATAAAAAAGGAGTAAATAAATATGTATTAGGGTTTTAGAGGAAAAAATAATAAATTGTAATTGTTTATAATTATCTTAACTTCATTTAATACTTCATTCTAATTTCCTAAAATTCCACTAGTGAAAAGTAGAGAATCTCATCTCACTATTTGAACAATAAGTAGGAAGGATGGGATCCACTACCAAACAGGTTTGAAGGTTTCGAATATTTTCGTGTAACATTCCTTTAAATTAAATTATTGTTAACAATTTAATTTGTTTATTACATCAAAATTTCAAACAAAAATTTTAAACCTCGTAAATCCAAAATTTTTCAAAATTTTTGAAAATCGAATTGAGGCTTTTTACTGGCATGTGAATTCCACTTCAAAATTTCGAAGTTTCAACAAAATCGAAGAACTAGGGTACAACTTTGATTTTTTAGGCATGGAGCTTCCCAACTATTATAAAAACCTGTTTAACATGTTTAAGAATGAAACAAAGATTTTAAAAAACTTTTTTTAATTTATTGTTATTGTTACGCTACGTATTCTTTATTAACCACTTCACTGGCAGGGCGTTCCAAATGGCGTTCCACGCGCCGAGGCCCAGACTGGCAAAAACACCGAAATGGCGTTCCTAAAAAAACTCTGTTTTAGAAGAGTGTAAACCACATTTAACTGTTGTAAAGAAATTTTTCTATATTTAAGACATCATAGAACAAGATTACCACAATAAAAATTTAAGTTTTTGTGACTTTCAACGTTTTTCCGAACGTTCAAATCGGCTATTTTTAATATTTTTCAACAAATGGCGTTCCACTTTCTTTCAATTTTTACACAATAAAACTTGTATTTTTATTGAAAAAATATATTTACATACAATATTATAATATAATAATATAACTATTAATAATATATATAAATATTAAATATATAAATAACTATTATTGATTATTATGAATGGTAATATTATACGTTTATATGTTTTTGCCAGTCTTGGCCTTGGCGTGTGGAACGCCATTTGGAACGCCCTGCCAGTGAAGTGGTTAAATAATTCGAGACTTTTTCAGCGCGCAGTGACTGAAGAACTCAGTCGCAGCGTCAAAAACAATTATTTGAAAATAGATTTGAAAATCCTTTAATGAATATAAACTCTTCTAAAAGAAGTTCTAAATTTTTCCCATATCCTGAGTTTTTGAATAAATTTAGTAATAACTCTTGAAAAAAGTTTTTCCGTGTATACGAAATCGTTTATTTTTTTAAATGAAAATATTTGTATAATTGTAAATTAAAAAATTACACATTTTTAATAACCATTTCGTAAACAATATTTTGATTTATTTGTGGTCAACCCTTCCCCATATTGCATAGGAATTCATAGGAAGTGTATTCATTATTCTCTTCTGGATTCTAATACTTTTAGAATATTATAGCTTCTTCAGCAAATCATGTTTCTGTTAAAAGAGTTAGCAATTAAATATAATTTCACAATTTTACTCATCGACACCAAAATGTAGGGGAAGAGGTTCGGTTGTGGGCATGGTTCGACAAATCCAAGTAAATTAGGATAATTCGGTTGTGAACACCACTCTTATATTTGATAAATCGTAAAATATCGTTGTCTTTATAATCGTAAGTAATTCTTTACAATATTTTATAGTGTTTTATGAATTTTAAGAGTTTCGTGGTCCAGCACGGAAATTAATATAATGAGACTTTGATGTCCGTAGGTTGTTCGCAGTTATAGTAATTGTAGTAACTGTAGTTGTAGTTCAGGTTCAGTGTGAGAAATCTTATATACCCTTACATGGGGAGCATGTAATGTCAGAATTAGGAGAAATAATCCTTATGTAGTTAATAAATGGTTACTTAATTAATTTTTTCATTTTTAATAGATGTTTCAAGAGTGCCCACAATCGAACCAAAATATTCTTTGTTAGAAAAATGACCAATTTATTTAGTGATGCACTTCGAGCGAGTCTCGTCTCGAAAAACCGAGAATCTCGCGAGAAAAACAATGAAAACAATTGAATGTGATATTTTCATCTCTTTTCATTTATGAAAGGACAGAGTCTCGTTGTGCATCACTAAATTTATTAAATTTTTAATAAAATTTTTCTAGTCAACGCAATCTATTTATTTTCTTCACTAGTAGTTAGCTAAGGTCCCTTGTTTTAAACACATACACATATGTTTGCTTAATATCTACAAGGACACAAATTATGAGACAAGAACGAAACTATGCCCACAACGGAACATATTCCCTTACATTTAAGTGTACGCAATCTCGCAATCATTAGCCAAAACATTTGATGAGAATGTAATCCTTAAAGTCGTAGTAAATTTAGGAAAAAAATGTTTTTTGAAACATATAATTTGAAACAGAAAAAAGAACTCAAATAACAAACAACAGTCAAAGAACACATCGCGAGCGAAGCGAGCTATTTGCGCGCAATAACACACAGAGCGCGAAGCGCGACGATCGATATTATCGCGTCCCGAGGCGCGCTGAAACTTGCGATCGAAGCGGGCAGGTTTTTTTCAACTATTGGGATCTCTTGTGGGGGCGTGGCTTAATAATTTGACATACTCTCAGTAGAACTATTTTTCGACACCGCGTTAAAAAGCTACTCTGGTTGGTGGAAGCTGGACAAGTTCAGACAAAACGACCTACTGTCAAAGGTTACAAAAATTTTCAACAGAGAGCGTCTCATGGTACAAGAGATCCCAATATCAATATTTGTCGAATTTACTTATTATAATTAAATTCAAATTGAATTAACTAATTATTTTAAACACTTTTGAATTATCAAATATATAATAAAATTTTTTAAATCATATAAAAAGAATTGTACAATATTATATATGGTCAATTCCACGTGAGATTTCAATCGACCTCTTAAAATCGGACAAATTTTTGAGTCATGCATTTACAAAATTTTCATTTTTTAAATGTAGATAAGGTAAAGGTACCTATTATGAAACAAACATTTATTTTTGTTCCCTTTTTGAAACGAAAATTTAAAAATTAAAATAAAAATATTTATGTGTCAAAAAATCGATGTTTAAAAATTCCATGTTAATTAACATTTTCTATTGATTAAAAATTAAGTTTAATCAGAATTAAAATGGGACAATTATTTTTAATAATAAATATTTAAAATGACGATGTCTGTAATCGCTGAAATAGTCATAAAAATGCAAAACATGCGAATTCGTGAGATAAAATTTATTTACAATTTCGAATATTTAAAAAAAATGAATTCTTTTGCAGAAAGTTGTCTACAATTGTAATATTAATTTTTGACTTTAGTTTTTGAATTTTAAAATTCTTTTTATTTATATTATTACTGTTTCAAGTTATGTACTTAAATTTTTAAATTGTCCCGATTTATTGAACGGTGTGAAAGTGTTTCAAAACGACGGTCATCGTTAATTTTATCTGTACGTGTGAATGAAACAGATCTAAAAGCTAAGAGCTAATTACTATCCTTATTAATAAAATCAGATGCCTGTCTGCACATTGCTTCAAACTTCAAAATTTTAGCATAAATATAGTTGTTATTCATATCCTATAACTAAGATATAAATATAAAAATATTTTCAAAAAATGAAAAATTACACATTTTTTAATGCAAAGCTTTCAAAATATCTGGTTAAAAATGGGTTTAATGTCAAAAATTCAGAAAAATATAACTGATACTAATTACTATTAAACTTAAGTCAGTAGTATGTTTGGGATCTTTGATTAAGATTTTAACGTCAAATTAATACAATTCATAATTATTTATTCGTCCTATTTTTTACATACATACATACATTAAAATTTTTAAGATTATTTCTCGAATTATTAATGTCAATAACAACTATATATGCTAAAATTTTGAAGTTTAAAGCAATGTAAACACAGACATCTGATTTTATTAATAAGGATGGTAAATGATATTAAAAAATATTAATTTATAGCATTAAAATTATTTTTCAGTTATTAAAAATGAAGATTTTTAAAGATAAATTAGATACTGCAGAAATTCAAGAATACATTTGATACGATACTTGGATTATACTACTAGGAAAAAACTTCGATACTAAAATGTTTTGCTATTTTAATTCTAGATCTAACTTTTAGAGCTTTTTTGAGCATTGTAAAGGCAAAAGTTAAACAGGGTGTCTATTATTATTTCTGTTTTACAAACTACCCGGTTTTTCCCAGCTTTGTCAAAGTTTTTTTATGTGTATTTTTTTATCAAATGTAAATTTTCTTGATAAGTCTTAACGATAAATAAAACTTTAAATGGCTACAAAATTCACATATTTTATGAAAATACTCTTTGATGGGTTTTTGTTTTTACTAATACTTTTAACAGGGGTTCTAACAAACTGGAAAAAATGGGAAATATGCAGGAATTTAATTTAATCGGGAAAACTGTGAATTCAGCTTATGAAATATAGGTCTTATTTTAGATTTTAGCAATTATAATACAATTAGTTCGAATTCGACCTTTTTGTCGAATTAGTTAGTCGAAAATTAATAGAAATTTTGGATTAACTTATAATACTATAATTAAATTTCTACAAATAATTGACAAACATTGTTTTCTGCATTTTAATTAATTAAAAATAAATTATTTGATGATAAAAAGTCAATCACTGATTTAAAATAGTAATATTTTTTTAATTAAATATTTGATGGTAGCTAATTATTATTTTTTCCTGTCGAATTAAATTCCCCACTATTTCTTATTTTTTCAGACTGGTAGACACACTATTGAATGTATTTGAAAAAACTAAAACCCGTCGAAGACGGGTACGACAGCTAGTATTTAAAGTAATAGTGAAAAATTATAAAGTTATAATTAATTCAGGAACACTTGAAATTATATGTCTTATTGAAGGTTCCATCAAATATATCAGTAAGTATTTACATGGTATTATTTTTTGCAGAAAACTGCGAAGTAACCTAAAATAGTACATTATTAAAGTCAAACTCCATTTATTTATAAAAGATTTTATTTATTAAATAGAAAACATCTAAAAATAGCACCAATAGTGAAGAAAAAAAGTAAAAGAGTTAAAAAGAATGAAAAAAAACAATTGAAAAATGTCTAAAAAAGAAGGAAAACACCAAGAAAAAAATTGTAAAAAATTTAAAGTTATTTGCAAAAAAGAAAATATTAATAGAATAAAGCTACGTAGAAAAATTTATTTTTCGGAGTGTTGATGAGGCCGTTGAAGCAGTTAAAAAAAGTTAAAAAGGTGTAATGTTCTTAATTTTTGCCAATAAGGATTTGCTCGCCGGATGGAGTCCGGGTCTCTAGTTTTGTAAATTCTATTAATTTACTGTGACGCAAGCGCCATCTATTACACATACGAATTTAAGAGAAATTTGTGAGTAGGTAAAATCAAATAAAGAAAACATAATTTAAACCTTCGAAAGTAAATATATTAACAAAATAAAAATAATAACAAATTTAATAATTAACAAAATTAAATTTAAACCATAAAATTACAATAAAAATATAAAAATAATAAAACTGACTCGACACAATGCAAAGAAAAATTAATAAAGAAAGAATTATAAAATTTAATTAATAAACTAAAATTTGAAAATTAAATTACAACTATTAAAAATAAAATATTTAAACAAATGAAAATTTGATAATAACAAAATGAAAAATTTGTCGCGTCCGCCATTTCACTCCTTCACACCCGAATCATTCCTCGCTGTTCTCGTTCTCGTTTGGACTGTAATAAAATTTACTCCTGTTATTTTATAATAAAATTACAAAGTCTATGACACCGAAAGTTACTGGGTTGATTCTAGGATTATACCCCAACTACGCGCGCGGACGGAAACTAGGGTCGTGCACGCTAGGTCGGAAATTATGAAATAACCGAAAAAGAACTAGATATCGAACGGTCGATATTCATGCCCGTCGCGAAGTTAGTGTAAGATTCATGAATGTTCTGTACATCCTGACCTGATTAGCTCCTCAAGGCCAAGTTGTCCAGGTGTATTTGTCATATCTGTTGAACGATGATCTCCTCAGTTCAACAGGGGAAAATTTGTAAGTGTGTGTATAAAAGAGGATGGTAAAAATAACATAAATGTCTCAACGTCCCGTGTTAGCGCCCCACGTTCAGTTGAGACTAAGGTGGAAAGGGTACAGAGACCGTGTGGAGCTCCACACGGTCTTCTCTGCACCAGGTAAAAATTATAAGAACGATAACGAAGGGTGTTACCAAGACTCGTTAGCGCCCGAAGTCCTTGTACAACTACTTCTAGGAATTGCAAGAGCTGGTGAACAGATTAGCTGCTCATGTTCACCTTCTCAAGCGAGGAAGATCATCCCCTAGCCAGGATTAGCGCCTCTCTGGACAAAGAATAGATCGAGGGTGAGAAAGGAAAGTGAGCTGCTGTCGATCGGCCTCGAAGCTTGCCCCAAGTCCGGTCGTAGGCAGACTGATGAAAACGAATATGCAACCAAGTAATATAGATCGCTGGGCCCACAGAAGGTATAGCGTGAGGTGAGAGAGAACCCACGTGATGCGCGGCAATGGGTGCGCTATCGGCACTCTCTACCTGTCCGCCGAGCAGTGAGTTCAGTAATATATATATATATATATATATATATATATATATATATATATATATATATATATATATATATATATATATATATATATATATATACTACGAGTACAAAAATGAATGAATTTTACTCTTTCAGAAACTTAAAAACATTCTCAAGTAAAAAATAATGCGATATCATTACAAAGGTATTTTTTTTAATCGCTGCAACTTTGTACGAAGTTCCTTTAACAATTGTTTATAGAGCGACAAAAAATTATGGTGAAGAAAAAGAAAAGTCTGGACCATCTACCGTTTTAGAAGAATCAGAGGAAGACGAAATTTGTCATTGGATTGTACAAAGAGCTGAATTGGGATTTCCAGCTACAAAAGATGAATTACTCGATAGTGTGCAAAAAATACGTAAATAATTTAGATAATAAAACACCGTTTACGAATGGATGTCCAGGTCGTCATTGGTAGGAGGCATTTCGAAATCGCCATCCAGATTTAAGTTTAAGAAAAGCTCAAAATTTTACCTTGAAACGAGCTTCTGTTACAGAAGAAGATTTAAGAGATTGGTTTCAACAAATTCAAATTTATTTAGATAAAAAGGCTCTAAATGACAACGTTGCATACTTTTTATAAATTTTTTTACGAACAAGAAGTGCATAGATGTTTAGATTGATTTTTGTATAACTAGTATAACTAATCAACTAAAAAAATATGATAAAAATATTAAAAATTAAAGGCTTAGGAATTTTTTTAAAATTATCTCCCCCCCCTTTTAACCAAGATCAAAATTTTTTTTGCAAAATTTGCAGAAAAGAATAAGTAATCAAATGGCGTTTATGGCAAATTCTTAAAGTAAAAATTGTTGATGTCGTGTTCATTTGCTTAAAAGCCAAAATTTCTCCCCTCCCAAAACCAGTTTTTTTGTAAAAATTCCATTCAATACAAATTGTCATTGATAGATTGGCATTTCATGAAGAGAACCCAACAAAAAAAAATTGATATTTAAGTTGGTTATTGAAGTTAATATATAATAAAATCTTATTCTTTGCATCAAGACGAATCGATTGGTATATACAAAGCATAAATTCTATGAGAATTTATAGAGTTAATCACAATTAAAGCTGAAAAATTCGCATTTTTCTCAAAAAATGAGTTCTTTCCGCAAAATTATGTTGCTGTATAAGAAAATCTTACTCACTTATTTCTCAAATTTTATTCTTTGCATAAAGACGGATCGATTGGTATATATAAAGTATATATTGTATTTAAATTTATAAAATTAAAACCAATTAGACACAAAATTTGCATTTTTAATAAAAATTCATTTTTTCTTAAGAATCATGTTGCTGTACAATAAAATGTTATAATTTATTGAAAAATAAATCTAAAATCTTATTCCTTGCATCAAGACGAATCAAATCGAAATAATTATAATAAATATAACAAATTTTTAAAATTAATTTTTAATTAGATTTGAAGACAACAACATAGAAAATATGTCAATACGTGACAATAAGTTAGTGCTTCCTACACGAGGAAGCAAATTTTTTTGCTGATGGTATAGAGGAAGCAAAATGTTCATGTAATGAACATCTGGAATTACAACTTGTTTTCTTTGAAAATTAAAATTCATAAATATTTTTAAAAAACCATTTTTTCATTCTCCCATATACTTTTCCGACTTTTGCCGAACTTTGCCAAACACCAGAAATTGAGATTTTTAATTATCAAAAAAAAATTTTTAAAAACATTTTTTTTTGTTTCTCCCATATTTTGCTAAACTTTGCCAAACTCCAGAAATTGAGATTTTTAATTTTCCAAAAAAATAAGAAAAAATTATAAATTTTTTATTCTCTCATACTTTGCCGAGCTTTGCAAAACTCCAGAAATTGAGATTTTTAATTTTCAAAGAAAATATTTTAAAAAAAGAAATTTTTCATTCTCCCATACTTTGCCGACTTTTGCTGAACTTTAACAAGCTCTAGAAATTAAGATTTTTAAATTTCCCAAAAAATAAGAATTTTTTTTTCATTTTTCTATACTTTGCCGACTTTTGCCGAACTTTGCCAATCTCTAGAAATTGAGATTTTTAATTTTCAAAGAAAATATTAAAAGAAAAAATTTTTTTCATTCCCCATACTTTGCCGACTTTTGCCGAACATTGCCAAGCTCCAGAAGTTGAGATTTTTGACAAAAAATACTTTTAAAAAATCAATTTTTTATTCTCCTATAGTAGTTAAGCTATACGGGTTCTGACCCAGTTACCGACGGTCAGTAAGGTAGATTTCTTAATAGCTCATTTTCAAGTGGCTTGGTCGGGGTGTTCTACCTTACCGACCGAGTTCCGGCTGCCACCGCTAGATGACGCCACCGACGAACCTCCTTGGCGGGAAATTTATAACTTTAAAGTGACTTGGTCGGGGTGTTCTACTTTACCCACTGAGTTCCGACTGACGCCGTTAGATGGGGCCACCTATGAACCTTCTTGGCGGGAATTTTATATTTTTAAACCTACAAGTGGGCTAGAAGGGGTGATCTACCTTACCGACCGAGTACTGGTCGGTAACTCATTATTTATTTCAGCTTCTATCGTTCTAGGTAAATTTCTTCCAGGTCTTCTCTCTAATTCGGCAGGATTCAAAGCCATTAGATCATTCATATTTTAGGTTCTTAAATTAGCAGTAAGTATAATAAGTTATCTATTTTAACATTTCTTTTTCAGCTATTTTTCTAAGTTTCTGTTTCATCTATATTTTCTAAGTTTCTTTTGTCAGCGATAAAATTTCTAAGTTTCTTTTTCCAGAAATATTTTCTAAGTTCTTTTTCAGTTATATTTTCTAAGTCTCTTTTTCATCTAAATTTTCCAAGTTTCAGCTATATATTATTTAAAAGTTTTCTTTTCAGTTAAATTTTCAAAGTTCCAGATATACATTTTCTAAGTTTCTTTTTTCAGCTATATTTTCTGTATTAGTTTTTAAAAGTAATAATTTTTTTTATTATAGTTCTTTGTTTTTTTCTTCTTTTGTTCAAGGTTTCCTTCTAGCTTAAAAAATGGATCTATAAAAAATCAACTCTGTCGGTCGTTTTGAAGGATACCTACCGACGAAGCCGCTAGCGGAATTGATGAAGAATGGACAGTACTACGTCACAAAAATGAAGAAGGTCCAGACGAAATATGGTCCTAGGATCATTGTTCATATTGATGCTGATTTTGTCACATACTTACAAACGAGATTCATCAAGCTCTTCGAAGATGAACCAACCACCTTGGAAATGATGAAAGAAGCTGCGATAACGAAAAAACTTCAAATGAAGTATCTTGGAGGACGGTATAACGTTGTCGAGTTTAAATTATTATAAAAATAAATTGCAAAGAAATGTATATACTTAAAAAAATTTTTAAATAATAAACTCACAAAGTTTTATCTATAAATTGGTTATAAATTTACTTTCCTTCTCTTCTTAGTTATTTTTCAGAATTAGAATAAGTTTTATATTCAGGAATTATAAAAAATATTTAAATTTTAAAGGATTGGTTGCTTTATAAATAAGAAGCACTGTTTTAAATTTTAAATTAATAGTATTTATTTTTGTAAACTTAAAAACTATATTTACAAAAAAGATTCATAATTTTCATAGAAATATTTCAAAGTAGTATTAATCGTAGAATCAGCTTCATCAACACCAATAGTAATAGCACTTATATATTGATTTGAAGGTTCTAAAAACCATTCTTGAAGAAGTTTAACATTTTTTGCGGCACAGTTTTCACTATAAAGGGTATGGTGTTTACATGGCGTTAATATTAGTTTAGTTTCAAGTTTTTTCAACGATGGACAATTAAACTCTTCTAAATTTTTCCAATTATGTAAGTATTTCTCTAAACAAGTCTTCTTTTCTAATCCTTTGACGTAGATAGCATTAGCACCTCGCAGGATTCCTTGTAGAATAGATTAAAGTTCATCGTATAGTACATCTCCAGTTGTCCAGTCAATTCCATGGTAATTATGAGTTAGCCAGAGGTTTTCACTTTTGTAGCGTCCTGGCAGTGAATTCCAAGAACAAGCAGGTTCGAACAGAAAAACAAGTGGTAGAGCATCCGATTGCAGAGGAAGTATTGCCAATTCTTTAAGACAAACTCGTTGTTGGCTTTTTTTAAACCTTGAACGTCTACAATGAACTCCATGTTGAAATAAATTTTTTAACCAACAGCAGCTACTTTTATATTATTTACCCCCACCACCACATTATCCCCACTCCTTTACAATAGTTTCTTTACAACGCCACTGATTGGCTTATATTGTTTGACGCGGTCATGGATAATTAAGCAATAGGCGGTGGTCTCGGCTGGCATGTTGATTCCTGCTTCAAATTCTAACCTCACATCAACTGATGTTTGTTTTAAAAACTCATTTTGTTTAGAACAATCAATAACAATTAAAGGAAATAAACTTTTAAAAATAGCCTTTGTTAAAATAGGTTTCGAATCTTCACCATAATAGGATGATTGAAAATTAGCGTACATTTCATAAAGTAGAGAGTACTGATTTTGATCAAAGTTTAAATTTAAATTTCCATAAGGATAATATTGTGAATTTAAAAAGAGTTTAACATTTGTAATATTGCAATGGTCAAAATGACAGGCATGTTTTTTACGTTTATCTTTTCTCGCTGTTTGAAATCCAACAATAACATAACGAGGTTTCTCTAATTGCGTTGATGTTTTAATTTGCTACAAAACTTTTGAACTTGTAGGAATTAAAGGATACTCATACATTTCCCATGACCTAAAACTTATTGAAATTAATAAATCCTTTTCAATATATTTTAACAATTTAACTTTGTTATTGTCAGAAGGTAAAACGTATGGAACCATCCATTCAAGTTTATTGATGAAAATTTTAAATCCCTCATCCCCTCCTTGTCCTGTTTGAATTACGGCATTGGGATCATCCATGAATAACGTTACACTGATTTTCGAGTTTTTCGACCCCCCCCCTTCGTTGCATTTGGTTGCAAATTACCAACACCCACCCCTGCATGTAACGTTGCAAAAATGACATATGACTTTCCTCTTCCGTAATATTATCTTGTAAGATACATAAGGCTTCTTGACTTTTATTAATTTTCAAAATTAATTTTGGACGTACTCAGCTACAAGCCATATTTATTTCCGATTGAGAATGCAACTTTGCTTTTAATGGTTCTTCAATGAATCTTTAGTGGCAAAATATAAATGACAAACTGTACACATGCGATCGTACAGCTGAGTATGAATTATTAGGCAATAGGAATCGTATGGTACCTACAAAAAATGTTCGATCTTTATATTTTAAATATCTTAAATATTAAAATCATGTGTATAAAAAATAAATAAAAATTTACTTCGTTTGTGCCGGTCAGTTTTGCTTTGATTTTGGAAGCAAGTTGCGGAAAAAGAGGCAAAAATTTTCCCACGTTGTCATGGGGTACCTCAGCTTTATTTTCTTCATCAGGATCTACATAAATTGCATCAACAGGATAATCATCAATTTTTAAATCGTTCCATAAATCACATAGGACTTTTCCTGCATGCCCGAAGTTTTTTTTCTCCAACTTTTCATCAACCGTGTTTCGTTGGTTATCCAAATGTGAACCATAATGGTTGTGTTCTAACACTAGTCCGGCCAATGTATGACTTAGAGGAGCCATTCTGCGTTCTGCTCTGTTAAAATTTTAAATTTTTGATTGAGAAAAAATATATATATAAAACAGAGACGATTTTTTAAAAGAAAAAATTAATATACCTATTCGATTTACTTATTTTTTATTTCATTTATTTTAGTTAAGTTACCTATTAAATGCGCTACGTCCAGGATCACCCACTCCCCCCATTGTTGCAATCAGTTGCATTTTTCAACCCCCCCTCCCTTAATCGTGTAACGTTATTTATGGATGCTCCCTTAGCTTTCATGGTTTCGGATATAGCCAAAGCAGCTGCTTTTTCACCAACACTAGAATCTTTACCTGCAACACGTTCCCCCGCTTTCTTAGCTAATACTTTATGTGATTCGTTTCTTGCTTCAATATTTTCATGATTTTGTGAATATGCAATGTCGTGTTGTTTACATGCAGCGTCTAATGGATTAATTCCTTGATCGCCTCGCGACAAACGCTTTGCCAGATTTGTACCAGGCCACAGAATTGGTATCCTGGTAAATCTAAATCAAACGGTAAACTATTGATATTACGATTGAGTAAACATTTTCCTTGATAGTGTTCTTTTTTCACCTCCTGATGCAGAATCATACTTCACTCTACAAAGGTTAACGTGAAACTGACAAAAATAACTATAAAAGGTAAGTATTTATAGATTTTAGGGCAGTTACTCTCAAGATGCAGTTCACGAAACAACCTGTCGCACTGACAATCTCTAGTATGGATTTGAGACTAATAAAAAAAGATTAAACGTCATGGTAGTCTGTTTTCAGACAGCATTCGAACAGTTCTCTGTGGCCCCTCAAATTGTGGTAAAACGAATGCTCTTCTTACCCTAATAATACTTCTAATGGTCTAAGTTTTGAAAATATTTACCTCTACTCTAAATCTCTGCAGCAACCGAAATATAAATTTCTTGAAAATGTAATCAGTGGGTAGATGGTGTTGAATTTTTTCCATTTAGTGAACATGAAGAAGTAATATCTCCAAAAGATGCTAAACCAAATTCAATTTCCGTTTTTCATGGCATTGCTTGTGAAAAGCAAGACAATGTTAGAGCTTTCTTTTGTATGGGTAGACATGTAAACGTTGACAGTTTCTATTTATGTCAAACGTATGATCGTGTTCCTAAACATCTAGTTCGAGATAATGTTAATTTATTGGTTCTATTTAGACAAGATGAAAAGAATCTGAACCATGTATATGAAGATCATGTTACTACAGATATGAGTTATACTCAGTTTCGCGATTTATGATCAGAATGTTGGAAATCTGACAAATATGGATTTGTTGTTATTGATAAGGACCGTAATTTTAATGATGGAAGATATAGAAGAGGATTTGATTACTTCATTTCACTATAAATACAAGAATTTTATTGAATTTTTCATTAGTATAGTTTATCTTGTCACTAAGAAAACATGTAAAGAAAAGAGCAAGAAACACTTCGTCAAATAGCAAAAGCAAGTGATGCTATTAGGCGGAAACATCGTTTACTCAAGATGGGTAAAGAGGCTGCAGAAACAGTATTGAAGGAACCTTTTTAACCAATAGTAACACCTCTTCAAAAGTTGGTGAACATAACTGAGATATTTTTCCAAAATTTTAAAAAAGTTAAAAAGAAAGAAAATGATTTTTCTTTCTCAACTGCTGTAGATAAAGAAGAGGAAATTGATAAAACACTACTCAATGAGACTCTAAACGATAAGAGTTATAATTTTCAAGAAGAAAATGATAATGAAAAACTTAATTATGAAAAGCATACAAATAAATTTATTTTATTATTATTAAATAAAAACAGGAAACTGTATTTGGATATGGTTTCTGGAGTGCGTAAACTTCCTAATAGTTCTCTTATGATTGAAAATACATCAGTTGATTTAGATGGTCTCCATATTCAAGTTGCTGGATAGAAGAAATATTTAAAAATTGCTGGTTTGCTTGAACTCTTATTTACACAAAGACCTAATCATTCATTAATTAGTCTAGATGATTTGGAAAATTATAAAGAAATTCTTGTAGCTACAAATGCACATCGAAAAAATTATAGCTTCAGGGGACTTGTCAATGTAACCAGGATTTCTAAATACAATGATGTAATTGCAAAACTTTTTAAGAGTACACCAAAGAAAGGTAGTGGTGTTTTAATGAAGAAGAAGAAGCTTGGGAAAAAATTACCTCAATTTATGATTGCAAAGAATCAATTTAACCCAGACTACATTTATTGGGATGATCCAAATGAATTAGTTGACCGATTACGTCTGCTAGTAGCATCGCAGCAAGCTGGAAATCCAAACCACAATAATGAAATTATGTCAATTATTGAAGAACTACGTGAGGCTCACATTATATATTCGAAGAGTACAAGTAAATAGAGCTTAGTATTAAAATGAGCATTGATGTGTTTGGACATCCTTTGGCACGACCTACTGCAAGTCGTGGACAACCTGGACCTTCTGGTATTAAATTTAAAGTTACTCCAAGTGGACAATAAGACATTGATAACAAAAAACTTTGCAATGTTCAAAACACTGAAGAGCAACAAAACGCTGTAAATTTAAAACTTGTACAGAAAATTATTAAAAGCAAGATAAAAATTGTTTTTCAAATTACATCTTCCTTAAGATCAGCTATTGATGATTTAAATCTTTATATCTGAATTATCGAGGATAAAGTAAACGAAAAACTTGAAGAAATTTAATCACAGCAAAATTATATCATCAAAGAGGCTAAATTTATTAAACAGTGATGGCTGATCAAAAATCAACAGTTGTTAAAGAATTGCATAGGCAAGCTAGAAAAAATTATGCTCGTCGAAAAGTTCAGATGCGTGGTATAGATGAAACCTGGCAAGCAGATTTGGTTGAAATGTTACCTTATTCTTATTCTAATAAAGGTTTCAAATACTTGTTTACATTTATAGATATATTTTTCAAATATGCCTGGGCTGTAGCTGTAAAAAGTAAAAATGGAAAAGATATTTCTTTGGCCATGAAAACTATTCTAAGACAAGGCCGAATTCCAAAAAATTTGCACACTGATAGAGGCAAAGAATTTTATAATTCTGAATTTAAGAGTTTAATGCAAGAATTTAACATAAATCTCTATTTTACCTATAGTAATTTAAAAGTCTCAATTGTTGAAAGATTTAACCGCACTCTAAAAAATATGATGTGGCCTGAATTCAGCTTAGAAGGCAATTATAAATGGATTAATCTTTTACGAACTCTTATATCAAAGTACAATAATAAAAAACATCGTACTATTGGTATGAAGCCTAAAGATGTCACCGTAGAAAATACTAGAGAACTGCTGAGGCGTATCCGTAAACTACGTAGAATTCCGCTGAAAAGATCAAAATTCAAAGTTGGAGATAGAGTTCGAGTTAGCAAATACAAAAATATCTTTGAGAAAGGATATACTCCTAACTGGACAACAGAAATATTCACTGTGGATAAAGTTAAATTAACAAAACTAGTTACATACAAGCTGAAAGATTATCAAAATCAATTCATCAAAGGTGGTTTCTATGAAGAAGAATTGCTAAAAGTCCAATATCCAGATGTTTACCTTGTAGAAAAAATTCTCAAGACTCGTGGATTTGATAGCTCACACAATAGTTGGATAAAAAAATCTGATATGTAATATAGTTAAAGTATATTTAAAGTAACGTTAAAGTATAATTAAGGTATAATTAAAATACGTTTAAAAAAGTTAAAATATGCTTTACAATATTTTAAAAGTTAAAATAAGTGAAATTATAGTTAAAATAAGTTAAAATAAAGTTAAAATAAGTTAAAGTATAGTTAACATATGTTGAAGTGAAGTTAAAGTAATGTTAAAGTAATGTTAAAGTCAAGTTAAAATAAGTTAAAGTATAGTTAAAGTAACGTTAAAATAAGTTAAAGTATAGTTAAAGTAAAGTTAAAATGAGTTTAAAAAGTTAAAATACAATATTGCGTCCTCGATTGGATTTTAACATTTCGTAGACAATAAATATAATCATCAAAGTCGATATTTTTCTTGACAACTCCTGCTTTGACACCTTTAGCCTTATTTATGAAATCTTTATCTTCTACACGGACGCTGTACAGTTTGCTCCGCAATTCAACAAATTCTGTTACAATTTTTCCGCAGCATTCATCCTTCATGAGGCCTAATATTTTTTTGTTGGCTTGCGGAATATTGTACACGTTATTAACCGGATAATCAGAAGTGTCGAATTTGTGAACGTCTCGCTTCATATCAGCGTAAGTGTCACAGCACTTGATTTCAATAAATAAGGCTATCGGTGTCTGTGTACAACAATTTCAATTCATCATACTTTTCTAACATTTAATTGTAGTGAAAGTCATAGATCAAAGTTTTTGACACATCCAACATAGTTAATCCAACATACACCGGCTTGTTCATTAGTACCTCCATTTTCCTAAGTTCCCCAGCAACCAAATTCTGATTAAAGAAGGCTATGCTGTGGAAGTTAGGTTTGGAGATTAAGGCTTCAGCTCCATACCTACCCTCCCACTTTGTCACAAGTAAAATTTTAACATGTTTTCTCACGTTCTCCATTGTTTTGCCAAATACCGCGTTGTTCATCAATTTAAACAAATTCTTTTCAAATTCATTACTGGCGTTTGTTCTTCGCATGGTATTAAAGTCAATGTAACTTTTCAACCATGTGGATTGTTCGAATTTTAAGACGCGGTGAATTTTAACTAACACGAGACCGTTGTCAATAGCTTGTTTTAAGGCACGATAATGGAGAAAGTGCTTTCGTTTCGGTAGGAGAGTAGTTAGGAGCTTCTCCTCTTTTGACCCTGGTGACTTCCAGCGTTCTGGACAAAATGGAAAATCACTGTGTTTATCGTGAAGATGATCTGGATAATCCAAATCGACTTCCAAAATGTAATCTGTAGGCGCATCGTCTAATACATCAAAGTCAAAACTGTTATCAACATTCTTTACCCACATGAAGCTACCATAGGGAAGCGGTTGAACCGTTGCCCATCCATATAGATTATGTGCGTCAAAGTATACGATGTAAGACGTATCCTTATTTTCATTATATTTTTCCATGTAAGGATTGTTAGCTTTTGTACATCGACTTACACCACCTCTTATTCCTCATTCAATAAACATTACCATGTCAATGTCTGTCAAGAGTTCAAGTCTTACATTCGTATACTTTAACATTGCATCCCAAGTCAAACCCGGTGTAGTATAATAGTGCGCTGCATCTAGACCGTGCGAGATTAAACACTGGTTTCTGAAATTTTCGAAAATGTCTGCGAGTAACAATATGTAGGTTTGCATGTACAAGTATACATAATCACCAAGATTTTAAAAATTAAATTGACTCCAAACTTTCTGCGCGTGTGCATAGTCTTCATCAGAAACATTCGAATCGTTTAATGTGCTGTAGAATTTATCTTTTGGCGGTAACTCTATTTCGCGTCAACAATTGAATTTTATCGTTGCTGTAATTTGAAAATACAGAATTGACAATTTTGTATTTTTCAAGATAGGATGCTAACTTGTCCAATGATGATGCCATAAATTTAAATGAATCGATAAAACAAAACTTTATATTACTACCTTTTACATTTTTAGTAAAACTAATGTACTTTTCTTTGTTAATGGGAAGCAAATAAACATTGCCTTCAAATTGCAAATTAATATAAGAATTTGCGCGCATAGAATAATTGTACTTGTTTATGACAACCTCCAACCTCTCAATAGAATGAAGTCTCCAGTTAGACTCTGTCTTTTGGAATTCCTACATTCTTTTTAAGGTTACTTGTTTAACATTAACGTTATACCAATCATCTAATGAGGTTGTTTCTAAAATTTCATCAGTTTTCGCGATGAATGACTTTTAATCATATATTTCTTGTTTTTTACCATCAATCGAATCTTTAACAAATTTCGCGTGCAATACTGTATACACTTTTAATGGGCCAAACAAATTTAATGTTTTTTTAATATTGACTTGAAATAAACTGAAGGGATCATCAAGGAATTCATTAATATCCTTGTAAGATAAATTCATTACAGCACTATTTTGTAACCGACCCTCAAACGCTTTTTCAAAATCCACCCATTTCATTCCTTCATTCACTACTTTAACACCCGCACCACGTTTCATAAGCAAATCAAAATGGCGGAGCAAGTATTCCATTTTTTGACTCAAATTTAAACACCTACTCAGATGGCACGACTTCTTGCTGTAAGGCCACTGTAAGGATATCTAAAGGTGTTGTAAGCCTTACCGCGTAAGGCTGTTATAGTCCTAAATAAGATGTAAGCTTACCTCAACCTTTACTTGTAAGCTTTTATTAACTTTTACTTGTAAGCTTACCTCAACCTTTACTTGTAAGCTTACCTCAACTTTTACATGTAAGCCTACTATGAGTTTTTCAAGTAAGCTTACAATAGGATTAGGCGTAATCCCACATTAGCTTTTATTCATAAGCTTACGGAAATGCGGAAATTTTTAGACTTATTTAGGACTACAACAGCCTTACGCGGTAAGCCTTACAACACCTATAGATATCCTTACAGTGGCCTTACAGCAAGAAGTCGTGCTATCTGGGTAGATCATTGAAAAGATGAAATATCAGACTTACGAAAAAATTTCCTAAAAATGTTCTTATACCGTTGACACTTGTGCTACCACTCGAATGCTGTAACGAATTACTCGTCGCCACTCATACCCATCGTAGAAATGAGCTGACTTTCCGCTGTTTTAATAAAGTTGTCAGATTCCTGACAGACTTCATTGTATTCGTCAATGTCAATACGTTGACGAGACTTCTTCGAAGATTTGCACTTTGGCATCTTAATAGCTAAATCTGAAAATAAGCAGAAAAAATACGTCTAAGACTAAGAAAACCTTAAAAATACAAGAAAAAAATTCTGAAAAACGCACCTAAAACTAAGAAAAAAACGTGAAAAACAACTAAACCTAAGAAAATCCTGAAATAGAAAAAAAACCACCACCTTAAAACTAATATAAAATAGAACAAAAAAACCTAAAATAGAAAAAACTTAAAAGTAATGCAAAATAGAACACAAAAAAAATCAATAACTCCTAAAAGCAAAACGAAAAAAAACTCTGAAAATTAACTCTGGAAAGAAACTCTGGAACCCTGAAAACCTGGAATTAGTTTGCTGCACCATTCAAAATGCAACTGATGCTTGTGGCCCGCGCGCCGTCACTTATACCCCAGTCCCAACTATACTCACCTCCCACTACGCTGAGCCCAACTACTCCAGAGCCTCGCGCATCTCCCTACCACAGACCACTACGATGAGACTCGCTACTCCTTTGTCGCACGCATCACCCCACTACGCCGCGCCCCACTACTCGAGCGTCGTGCGCATTTCCCTACCACAGACCACTACGATGAGACCCGCTACTCCTTAGTCGCACTCGCGACTCTACTCCTACCGCATACCTAATGGAGTGAGCGACAATTGTAGGGTAACTTTAGGTAAGGAAGGTAAGTACAGTAGGACACTAGGATTGTTTGCTGATAATCAAAAGTGGCGCCATCTTTCGAAGGCAACCTCTAATTAAACTCGGTTGGTAATTTTAGCAGGAAATTCAAAAAAATACCAAAGGATTTGAAATTAGGAAATAAAAATTTAAATACCTTGTCAATGAGGTTCGTCGGTGGCGTCATTTGACGGTGTCAGCTAGTACCCACTTTAAAGTTTTAAATTTCCCGCCAAGAAGGTTTGGCAGTGGCGCCATCTAGCGGTAATAGCCGGAACTCGGTCGGTAAGGTAGAACACCCCGACCAAGCCACTTGAAAGTGAGCTATTTAAGAAATATACCTTAATGATTGTCGGTAACTGGTCCAGAACCCGTGTAGCATAACTACTTCCTATACCTATTTTCTTGTTCATGTACTTTTCCTAAATCTAAACGTACTTTAAATACCGTTGTTAATCACGTACAGTATTGTTTAATAAAGCCTTCCTTGGATGATAGTGTTACACTTATGGGAGTATATGTGACCGGGACTGAGAAAAGGGACCTACTGACCAAAAAATCGATTTTTTTATGGTAGATTCTTATAGTTTAAGGTCCGACAAATACAATGCAATCAGTCTCGATTGTTAAAAAAAATTTTGCAATTGTTTAAACAAATTTTTAAAAAAAATTTAATTTTTTTTAATGGAAATATAAGTATATTTAAGACAAAAATTACTCTAGGTGTTTTTACTTACAATATAAAATTTAAAAATTATAAATTTTTTAAAATTGCAAAGTACAATAGATTTCTTTCTCGTTATTAAATGCCTAAACCATTTACAAAAAATTCGACTTAATTCCTCGAAGATGATCTCCAAATATTCCCGTTATCGGTAACTTGGTTGTGCAAGTCAACAAATAACTACGTATTATTGTAGAGTTATTACTTCTAAACTTGCATAAAATATTTAAGACCTGCAGAACATCTGGAAGTCTTTTTAATTAATTTTAAAAATTCCATAATTTTATTTTGCAAAGTAAATTGTATATAACATATACATGATTGTTTTAACATTTATTTAACCATGAAAATCGGATTCAGCACAAAAAAATACATGAAGAACACTCATCATGTTAATTTAAAATGAAAAATGTTTCAAGAAATCTAATTTATTTGTATAGAAAACATTAAACGCGTTTTTCTTGAAAAGTTGATTTTGGTAAGTTGGTCCCTTTTCTCAGTCCCGGTCACATATGAGTGCAACATGATCATCCGACGAAAGCTTAATTGAACAATACTGTACATTCCAAAGTGTGGGAAACGCTCATTAGTCACAGTTTGCCGAACTTTGTCGAATTTTGCCGAACTTTCACATACTTTTCTGGATTTCGCCCAAACTTCCACGATATATTATTTAACTTATTACAAAACTAGTAATGCCGCTCGTGGGGCAATTTTCCAACTCGGTCAGGAGTTGACAACTTTCCGCCCTTGCCACACAATACTATTTCTTGCTCTTTCGATTGAAAATAAGCATTTTGAAAAAAAAATTTAATCCAAACAAATCAAAACTAAATTTTTGGGAGGGAGAGGTACGATTTTTTTTTAAAGTGTGAATAGAATGTTTTAACATTGATAAAATGAATTTTCTCCTAAGTAGAACTAAAAACCGGATTTAGAGCGCTCCGGTGAATAGAAACATCTTTTTTCAATGTTTAAACATTCTAGTCTCACTTTTTTATATATATGTCCTTTTAGGAAAATACCTCAGCTTTTGTTTAAAAAAATCGTATCTTTACCTCCCAAAAATAAAAATTAATTTTTAATTTTGATTTTTTTTGTCAAAAATTTTTTTTTAATTATGCTTATTTTCAATTGAAAAAGCATGAAAAAACCTTTTCAAAATGTACCTTGCCAAAATCTTATGTTTATTAGCGTTTAAGAGTAAAAAATTATCGAAATAAGCATTACACCGTAAGACCCCTAGATGACTTGACATGTAATTTCTCATTTGTAGAATAACTTTCTATCAAAAATTTTATAAAATATATAACTGAATATTTTTTAACTTCTACACAAAGGACCCCGCACTTTTTGTGCAGGAAATGGCTTTCGGTCAAATTTTCTGAAACTTCACAGTTTTGTAGTTCAGGGTCTTCTGAACAAAAAATGTTAAAGCCAAAATTAAAAATAATGAACAGTTTTTGAGCTACAGTAGCTCAAAGTTAAAAAATACTGACACTATTTTGTGAATGCTCTGTACATAAAAATCAATCAATATTGCTCAACAACTGTCACTCGGTGGTTTTTTGGGTCCCTGATCACGAATATAATGTTAGAATCCTTACCAGGCAATGACTACCACTGTAGCAGTAAACATTGAGAGGGACAGTTCTGTTTGAACACAGAGAGGCAAAAAGAGTAGAGACCGTACGTAATAGGTATTTTGCGACCGTTCTCTGTGCGGTCTTGAACGTTTGTAGGTCGTTTAGAATAATACAGAGAGAAGTCTGTGACTTTTAAGCGAATCTCCATACAAGATTATTTTTGATTTTATACGGGTTTTTAAAGAAAGATTGGTTATTAACGACGCTTGCATACTTATTTACTGATTTTTTTATTTGGTTTGTTATTGAAATACATATTTTAATGCTTTTTATTTTTTGTTTTTTATTAGAAGAAATTCTTCCTTTATAAAATGTAAGTATCTTTATTTCGTTTATTAATATAGTTAACTTTTTCTTTGGATTTTTCTAGTTATATTTTTTATTTATTATTATTATATGTGGCACGGACAGTTAAAAGGGACCTACGGTCCGAAAAAAAGATTTCGAGAAAAACGACTTTGAAGTTTACCAAGTTAGTTTTTTTGCACTGCTTTTTGTCAAAGTACCTAACTTTGAAGTGAAATTGTGAGAAAACTAATGCAGCTAGAAAGCTGCGGTTTATTGCGTTAGAAAGATCGGTTTATTTACTATAAGAGCAGATAAAAAAGTCAAAATCGATTTTTTCGGATCGTAGGTCCCTTTTAACTGTCCGTGTCACATATTATATTTTTATTATTATATTATTATTATTTCATTATATTTTATTTTTATTTACTTCTTTCAGTTAAACGTTTTTTTTTATTTTTACAAATAAAATTATTCTATTAAACCAAATATCAGTTAAACTTAGAATAATGGCATTTAGAATACGCTTCTTTTGTTATACTTTAACGCACAATTTAGTGGGCGACAAATGCCATTATTGAATGGCAATGAAAATATTATAAGACGTCAGATTGCTATATCTCGAAGGGATCAGCTTGAACATCCTCCACTTCCGTTAGACGAAAATTCTCGACTATGTTTCAATTGCTTTTTATCAATTTCTAATGAAATAGCTTTGCAGAATGCAGATGCAAATTACATGCGTTTGAATGTCTTAACGCAAACATCCAGTAGCTCTTGCGTTGTTTGCAACGCGCAAAATAACCTTCTTAGATTGTCCGAAAGTTGTAGAATTAAAGTTTTTATATTGAGAGATATTTACATGCCCGAAAATATAAGATCCTGTCCACATCATTTGGATGAAGATGGGATATTTTTGAACGAGTTAATGCCACTTTTTCGTTCTATTAATAGACCTTACATTAATACAGGACGTCAAGTACAATTATTTTTTCAAGGTCTTAGGAATGCATGTAATCAAAAGGATAGATTTTCAAATGTAAATAATTTGATTGAAGAAGAATTTGCATGTATTTCTCCTGTTACAAAAGCTCAGTTTCAACAATTGTATGGATATTGTGATACAATTAGGCAAGGTGGAAACCAGAGGTATGTAAGTAAAACACATTTATTGACATTTCTATGTAAGTTGAGACATGGCCTGACCGACGATTTTTTAAAACTTATTTTTGATTACCCGAGCAGGCAGTGCGTGAGTTTAATTATAGGTAATGTAAGAAAGTCTTTAATGGAACAATTTGTTCCCGAAAATATTGGAATAACATTAATAACACTTCAGAATTATATGGATCGCCATGTAACATATTTCTCTAATATTTTGTACAACACTGAGCCGGAAGAGGCAAAGCCTATTATTATAATTGATAGCACATACGCCTACATTCAGAAAAGCTCCAATTTCCGTGTCCTACGGCAGTCATATTCTGTTCACAAAGGACAACATCTTTTGAAACCTACAATTATGGTAGCTTCAAATGGATATATTTTGGCAATTTTTGGTCCACACTTCTCAGATTTGAGAAATAATGATGCTGAAATCTTGCGACAGGAATTTGAAAACAATGCGGATACTTTGAGGAACTGGTGTCAAGAGGGCGATATAATACTGGTTGATAGAGGATATCGTGATGTGATACCACTATTAGAACGTTTAGGAATAAATGTTAAAATACCAGCTGTACTGAATCGAGGTGAAAGGCAACTGACTACCGAAAATGCTAACCAATCACGCTTGCTCACGAGAAATCGATGGATTATTGTTGAAGCTATTAATTGACACATTAGATTAATCTTTAAGTTTTTCGCTGGTACTATTAATATGAGTCATGCAAAGAATCTGAACAGTTTTTATTGCATTGCTGGAGCCATTTTAAATCTTTTTCGCCCACGGATTTTCAAGGAAGGTGCAACCGATGAAGTTGCAACAATCCCTAGAGCCAAACGTTGTTCAAGCAAGAGTGGAACAGGAAAACCTCCGGAGGTGAAATGGACAATGGAGACGTCTAAATAGAAATGATGTCCCAGAATTTCCCATTTTAGCTTTAGAGTACATTCAGGAATTAATGGTAGGGGTGTATCAGGTTAGTCTAGCACCTTCGTACGTTCAAGACAAAATAGTGAGAGAAAATGACGATGAGTTTCAGATAGACGAACATGTAAACGAACCAGGGTTCATAAGAATAAGAACATATTCCAGATTTAGAAACGCAGTAAGACATCAGACATTTATTTCCTACAGAATAGTTGATGCAGATTTAATGCCAAACGATATCCACGACCAAATAGATGGTTACTATTGCACATGCCAGATAGGGGCAAGAACACTTGGCTCATGCGCTTACGTAGCAAGTATTATTTGGTTCCTTGGATTTGCAAGACACCAACCAAATGTCAGATATCCAGACACATCTCTCTTAAATCACGTATTAAATGCTGCAAACAGCAAACCAAATGACAAAAAAAAATGACCAAATTCTTCGACCAAATGTCGAAGAAGAAGAATGAATTGAAATAATTCATGAATAACTTAAAATATAGTTTATAACTATATAAAATCGGAAGTCTCAAAATGGCGAATGATAATTTTTTTTATTTTCTTTATTTTTATATACATGTCAAGTACATTCTCGATTATTTTTATTCATTTTTAAAATCAAAAAGTTACAAAAAGTTCACTTACACATAGTACGTCAAAAACACCGTTCTACACAGATTTCAAAAAGATAAAAATATCCAACATCTTTTCCTAAGTAACATTAAATGTTGATGTACATTAGTTATTTCATTTTATGCTTTAACTAAAAAATGATGTGACACGATAGGATCATAATCAGAGACCCAAAAAACCCCCGAGTAACAGGTCTCTAGTGAATTCGAGTAGTTTTTAAACAAATCGTCCGCCATATTGGATCCTCCATATTGAGTTTTGCAATTCTAACTTTAAATTCTTTATGAGAGACCCAAAAACCCCCGAGTGACAGGTCTTTAGTGAATTTGAGTAGTTTTTAAAAAACCCGTCCGCCATATTGGATCCTCCATATTGAATTTTGCAATTCTAACATTAGATTCGTGATCAGGGACCCAAAAAACCCCCGAGTGACAGTTGTTGAGCAATATTGATTGATTTTTATGTACAGAGCATTCACAAAATAGTGTCAGTATTTTTTAACTTTGAGCTACTGTAGCTCAAAAACTGTTCATTATTTTTAATTTTGGCTTTAACATTTTTTGTTTAGAAGACCCTAGACTACAAAACTGTGAAGTTTCAGAAAATTTGACCGAAAGCCATTTCCTGTACAAAAAGTGCGGGATCCTTTTATAAATTACTAGAACTATTTTTTGCGCGCTACGCGCGCCTATTTTGTGGTTTTCAACTTTAACTACTAATATGAATGAAGTAGTTTATACCATCTATTACAACCATTGTGATGATTAAATATTTTAAGATAATCGAATTTTCTTTGCCTGTTTCTTATTTTATATTTCAATATTCAATAACATATGAAGGCTTGGCTGCAATAAGGGGACGTACGCTCTCTCCACGTATATTCAAGTCAGTCAAGCTTCCAAAATTTCGGAAAAAATGAAATTCAAATTTTTAAGTTTTAAAAAGTTCTACCTTATAGGAAATAAGAAGGCGCATCTTTTTTCCTTAAAATTTTTTTTCTAAAACAAATATTTTTCATAATAAACATGAAAAACTGAAAATTTTGCTAATAAAAAATCATTCAATTTTAAAACATAAATCATTATTTCTTTGGCAAATGTTGATGCATTTAATTCAAAAAAATTGTGTACACTCGATCGGGTCCATAGAAGACGATGACATAATAAAAATTTTGAAAAATGATAATTTGTTTAAACATTTTTAATTGTAAATAGAGCCTTGTCACCAAAGACGTTTTCTTAACTTTGACAACAAAAGTCTGCGAGGAATTTTAAGTTTCAACAAACTTCCAGTGAGACATTTGTTTATTATCACGTAACAAAGTTTTCTGTAATTTTTCAAAGAGATTCCTTATTTATGAATTTCCAAAAATTTTAAATGGCGGCTTCAACAAAAACCTCAAGTACCAAGTCTCGAGCGAATCCGAACGATTTTTATCATTTTATTCGCCATGTTGAAGCCGACATTTTGAATTTTTGAACGCTGACTTTGGATTCGTAATCAGCGACCCCAAAAACCCCCGAATAAGAAATTTGAAGCCAATCCGATGATGAAAAATTGATATGCACCAATGCTTAGATTCCTAGTCATTTTTACCAGAGCGTATGAATCATTAGGGGGGGGGGTACTCGGTAAATACACGTCCCCTGCAATTTTTACATTACCTTTCAGTTTTGGTTCTTAAAGACTAAGGTTTAAGCTTTCTTTTAAGACATATTAGAGCTTTTTATTTCTTCTTATGTATTTTCTTTTTACAGGTCTTCAAAAAGTGCAAAAACACCGTTTTTAATTAATCAACCCCCTATTTTAGGGGTTTGAATAAATTAAAAAAAATTTTTGATATTTTCTTGTTCACTGACACGAAAACTTTCAATAAACACAAAAATGTTGAAATAAACACAACATGACCATTTTTTTGTTACCCAGTGTTATAAGACATGTAGGACTGGTTCAAGAAACAGATAACTTTTATTTTTTGTGTGCTTATGTTATTTAACAAAATATATAATTTATGTTTAAAACGCATGAACAATAAAAATACAAATTTTACAATATTGTTAAATATTGAAATGGTTCTTTAAGCATTATAATAATATTGTTATTCATTTTTTTGATGATGCTAAATGATACGTCATGAAGAAAAAAATGCATATAACTGTTTCTTTTATATGTTTTTCTTTATTAAAGTTCACAATACCATGATTTTGCAAGTGTCACTTTCACTTTTTCTAAAACTATTTTAACTGTTTTAATTATATTTTTGGAAAACAAGATTGTTACTGTTATAAACTATTTAAAACTATCTTATCAATTCCATAACAAACTTAAAAAAATAAAAAGTATAAATTATAAAAGATATAATCTTCTAAAAAATTTTCCTCAATATTTGTGTCGCTGGTCAAATTAAGATAGTTTTATAAAATAAACATTAAAAAACTAAATGGTCAAATATATAATTTCTCTAGATTCTTATTTAATTTGCATCAAAATTAGGACACATATGACTTTAGATTTATTTAAAACTGTGCATATGTTTTTATTTATTCTAATTCTCATTTAATTATTTTTTACGTAAATATTTAAAATGTCGCTCGTCAAATATGTCGCTTGGTCAAATCAATCGTTCTCTAATCAATCTAAAGTTTCGAATTTATTTGTTCCATATTATTTATCACGAAGTAATCAAAAATATAATAATAAGTGACAAAATGAAAGAAAATCAAAGCAAAGAAAATAAAAAGCGAGAAAAAAAGGAACGCTGAATAGAAAATTTATCAACGGAAGGCACTTAAGTATTATTTATTTATTTTTTATTAAAGGTTCATAAAAAAGGTTAGTGTTTCTTCAAGGTTATATTAAGATCCTCGATATTTTTAAAACAATTCATTCAATCAAATAATTACAGCAGTTCATGTTACTATTATATGTTACATGTTACATATTATACGTAAAAAATTTTTATTAATTTTTTTGTAATTTTGTCCTTATTAGTTGTATTAGACGTTTGTTATATTTATTTTCATGTTTAATTATGTTTTTGTGATACTGAGAAATAACATGCTTAAGTGTAAGAGATAAAATGTTTATGTATATCTTCTTACAGATTTAAAAAATCTAACATTGGGTAACTCTATGCCTAAAAAATCAAAGTTGTACACTAGTTTTTCGATTTTGGTGAAACTTTGAAATTTTGAAGTGGAATACATGCCTGTAAAGAGCCTCATTTCGATTTTGAAAAATTTTGAAAAATTTTGGATTTACGAGGTTTTTAAATTTTTTTTTGAAATTTTGAAAATGGTATACCTCTAAGGAAAATGAATGAAATTTAATGAAATTTTTAGGGAATGCTTATTGTTTACAGACAATTTAAGAAAATATTTTAGAAAAAAAAAATTTTTTAAACAAATTATTAAAAAAATAATTTTTAAATAAACAACTTTTTAAAAGTACCTTTTTTATTTTTTTAAATAATAATTATTCGATTCCCACTTATTTCACGAGTATTTTCCAAAAAAAAATTAATGGAGGGTTTGAAACTTAAAGAGATATTGAATTTTTTGTCCTTGTGCGCAACCGTAAAAGCACATTTTCCGACTATACTCTACATACAAACTAACGTTCAAAGTCACCTCTAAGTCGTAAATTTTAACCGAATTCAATTTTTCTTTTTGGAGAATGGCAGGCTATAAATTCGTAAGAATACTGTGCAATTTTTAAAGTTATATTTATTTAATCAAATTATTATCTAATTTTGCAATTTACTGGACCTAACATAAATACCATTGCAAATTTAAAACATAATTATTATTGTTGTAGCAAGATTTAAACAAATTATTATTGTTAATTACTAACTATTTACAGAATAGTATACTTAAAAGTTTCAGTTTTTTCTAAACGTGCAAATTTATCAAACTTTTTTGATATGCAGATTTACATTAAAAATAAAATTATATTTTAAACAAAAATAAGAATAATAATATATTTAAAAATTAATTAACTTTAAATTCTTCGTTTAATTTTAATCTTGGTAGCTCCATGCCAAAAATTTAAAGTTGTTTCCTAGTTCTTCGATTGAGAAATTGTCACAGAACACATGCAAATGAAAATTGTGAAAACGACTTTATAATTATTTGTTTATCATGGTTATAAATATTAAATAAAGAACAAATTACCTAAATTGAAAGCTCTTGAAATTAAAATATATTTGAGACATTAAAAACAAGAACACTTTATTGAGTTCACAAAATTAAGTGAAATAAACTTTTACAAAGAAAAGCAACACAATTAATATTAAATACAATTGTTGTTAACAATTACATAAACAATTTTTAGCTTTGTTTTTTTAAAATTTTTTTAGTAATTACAAAAATTTAATTTTTTTGAAAGAAAAATAATATAATTAGGGAAAACATTAGTAACCCTAATTTAAAGTTAATTAATTTTTAAATAAATTATTATTCTTATTTTTGTTTAAAATATAATTTTATTTTTAATGTAAATCTGCATATCAAAAAAGTTTGATAAATTTGCACGTTTAGAAAAAACTGAAACTTTTAAGTATACTATTCTGTAAATAGTTAGTAATTAACAATAATAATTTGTTTAAATCTTGCTACAACAATAATAATTATGTTTTAAATTTGCAATGGTATTTATGTTAGGTCCAGTAAATTGCAAAATTAGATAATAATTTGATTAAATAAATATAAATTTAAAAATTGCACAGTATTCTTACGAATTTATAGCCTGACATTCTCCAAAAAGAAAAATTGAATTCGGTTAAAATTTACGACTTAGAGGTGACTTTGAACGTTAGTTTGTATGTAGAGTATAGTCGGAAAATGTGCTTTTACGGTTGCGCGCAAGGACAAAAAAATCAATATCTCTTTAAGTTTCAAACCCTCCATTAATTTTTTTTTGGAAAATACTCGTGAAATAAGTGGGAATCGAATAATTATTATTTAAAAAAATAAAAAATGTACTTTAAAAAAATTGTTTATTTAAAAATTATTTTTTTAATAATTTGTTAAAAAAAATTTTTTTTTCTAAAATATTTTCTTAAATTGTCTGTAAACAATAAGCATTCCCTAAAAATTTCATTAAATTTCATTCATTTTTCTTAGAGGTATACCATTTTCAAAATTTCAAAAAAAATTTTAAAAACCTCGTAAATCCAAAATTTTTCAAAATCGAAATGAGGCTCTTTACAGGCATGTATTCCACTTCAAAATTTCGAAGTTTCAACAAAATCGAAAAACTAGTGTACAACTTTGATTTTTTAGGTATGGAGCTACCTCATTACTTTTTTTCAAAAAATTTATATTTTAAAATAGAAGGCAACCAAATAACGGTTGTACAATAATAAAAATGAAATTTATTTTGGTCGAAGATGTAATACTAAAAATATCAAAATTGTGTAAAAAATTTTTTTTTTGAAATATTCAAATTCAAATGTTAAAGCTTCTAAAGCTTTACCTCTAAAACAGTGTGTAAAAAATTACTTCACGGACACATAAAATGTTTTTAAACTATAATATACTGTTTTACAAAAAAATGATAATATCCTAAAATATTAAAGTTTTTAGCAAAACAAACTGAATTAAGTAGAATCCAAAATTTCACTATAAACATAATTTTTTATATACATATTACTTCTATTATCTCCTAAATATATTTTTACGGAATCAAATGATCACACTCTTGATAATGCAACATACATCTGACCATGATTAAAAACATCTCTTCTTAAATCAATAAATATTTTGTTAAATGTTTGTCCTTGAGATTTGTAATGGTCATTGCAAAAGCCACTTTTATAGGAAATTGTCTTCTTTTAAAAGTAAACGGATATAAATTTTTACAATATAAAGTTACTCTATGTAGAAAAATAATATTTCCACTTTTATCACCCGTTAATATTTGACATTTAATTACATTATGTGACAAATCTAAAATAATTAACCTCGTTAGTATTTAAATATTCTGGTAATAAAGCTTCAGAAAATTTTCCATTATCACAATTTTCAGTAGAATCAATACTTTTATATATTTTTTTCACTTTTACTGTCTAAGAGACACACCACTCTCTTATTAATATCATCAACATCAACGTTTCTAGGTGCTAAAATTGCACATCCCGACAACTCCTTAAATTTATTCTGTGGTATTAAATGACCATACATTTCTTCAGCTATATCTATATTGCCTTGTTGAATAATATGTTCTGGTACTTGAATGTTATCATCTATATCATTTAATTCGCCATTACCAACTTTAAGTAGGAAATCTACCAGTTCTGTTTCCTCTGGTAAAGCTCTCATATTTTCTATTAATGTGTACTTTCGGAAATGTTTCCATAATATACTATTTTTTATTGATAAATTTATTATTTCTGATCTAGTACCTCGTTCTTTTGTTGGTAAAATTTGTTGAAAATCTCCTCCTAGGATAAAAATTTTTCCACCAAAAACTTCATTTGATTTCATTATGCCTCTTAATAACTTATCCATAACTTCTGAGGCATATTTTGCAGCCTTTGGTGCTTCATCCCAAATAAAAACATCAGTGTTTTTTAAAAAAAGTGCTTCTTTTGACTGAACTTTAATATTTGAAGATGAATCACTGTACAGTGGAACAGGTAAGCCTAAAACTTTATGAACAGTTTTCCCTTTAGGAAGCAAAGTGGCCTATACCTGTAAAAGCCATGTTGCAAACATTTATTTCTTTACTTTTTAATAAATGCCATAAAGTAATATATATATATATATATATATATATATATATATAAATATAAAAGTTTTTCCAGATCCTCCACAACCATTAATATATAAGCATTTAGAACTATTTCAAGAAGAATCTTTTATGACTTCAAGAATATAATCAACTTTATTTTTTTGTTCAACATTTAATTTATTATAATTCTGCTCTCCTATCTTAATATGTTCAAAAATATTTACATCATCAACCTGTGCAGATAAATCTTCATTAATGTCTAATAATCCCTGAAAATCAGTTAGACTATATCCTTCATTTAATAACATTGATTTTATATTCTTATAAGCTGCTTTTTCAGCATCAATGTTGTCATGTTTTGAATAGTCTTCTGACATTTGACCCTTAAATTTTTCCCAAAGTTTTTCCATTGCTTCTTCCATTGTCCTAATCCACTCACTATCGTCTTCTATGAGTCCTATTGCTAAACAGGCAGATGTAAAAGATTCATGAATAACTCCAATAACTGTTCTTAAACTTTGGAATGAAGTTACTCCTTTTACTGTAAGCAACAATAATCTAAGGTGAAATAACTCTAATTGACATGGATTAACTGAATACATTCTAACTCATGATTTTGTAAATAATTGATTAGCCCTTGATATGTTTCACTTCTCAATTGAGCTTGATTATTTGCACAAAATCGTAATCTATCTTTCTCTATTTTTACATAATTGTCAGCAATCCATTGTTGAAATAATCTTCCCCCATATAAAAATTGATTAATTCCTTATCTCTAATCTAATAAATCCACGGTTCAACATTCGGATCTAAATTACTTACTAATTTTAATTCCTTTGTAGACTCATTATAAACCGTTTCATAAGATTCTGGTATTTCTCCTTTAGAATTTGTATTAAAAATAGCAGCAATTTCATTAAAACTTTGAAAATTGTATCTATTTTCATCAAAACCTTTTTTTAACGTAAACAACAATTGTAACTCAGGAATTTCTTCATTTTTTGTCTTGCTAATTCAGTTTCAATTTTAATTATTTCTGACATCATCATAAAAGATTTTGTGTATGCATTAGAAGTTCTCATAATATTTACTATAGTTTGGAAAAGTTCTTCATCCAAATTTTCATTACTTTTTAATCTATAACGGATTGCTTCTTCAGGATCGTAAATATACAATTGACCAAAACATGGGTCTTCACATTTATCAGGATATAAAGCACTATTCATTTGGTAATAAATTTGACCTTAAATTTTGTAACAAAATGATCCTCTTCTTCTGTTATTAAAATGAATTACGTTAGCATTTAAAGATGCAAAAGAAAAAGAATTGTTATTCAATCTTATATTCTTTTTAAAATGACCTGATTTTGTATGAAGTCCTTCTAGCAATATTCTTAATTCTTCTGGATATTGCACAGAAGGCAATATAATACAACCATGACCACAACAATAATTAAAACTGTCTTTTTTGCCACTAACTCTTTCATCTTTAAAATGCTTTGCTTGACAAGTATTACAATAATAATTCATTATTCCTAGATAATTTTCATTAGAATTTGATTGATAGATAATTTTGTCATTTGATATGCTTAACAGAGGAACAATTGATTTTTGTGAACTAAATGTATTTATTAAATCAATAGATTGATTAGAATTAACAATTTTAAAGTCATCAAGCAAAGAGCTTATTTTATTTTCTTTTTTTAATTCATTTGAATTAACATTTGTCGAATCATCAAGCAAAGAGCTTTTTTCATTTTCTTTTTTTCCCTATATTTTTTTTGGATTCTACTTGGCTCTGTTTTATTTTTACAGACGAAACATCTACTTCGTCTGAATGATTAATAATATTAATTTTTCTTTTCAATTTTTGTTTGGCACGATAATTTCTTTGATTTTCCACTGCACTTTTTCCGGCATTTTTGAATAAAGAATTTGTTTTCTTTACACCATCATGTGAATTCGTTATTAAAGGAATACGAGTGTGAATTTTTTTAGAGGAAACGTCTACTTTATCTGAATGAAATATATTTTTAATTTTACTATTGGATTTGAATATAGCACTATATTGTTACGTTTTCAAAGGATTATTAATTACCTTTGCATTATTTAAAATTCTTTCACAAGGAATTTCTTGATTAATAATTTGATTAGGGTTTATTCTTCTACATAGGAGTTCTTTAACCGAATCATTCAAAAGACACTCCCAATCATACTTAACCATCAAATGTGGATTAACACAATCTTTTTTAGTCGGAAAACGACTTAAATGATTGTTTTTAAATATTAACTCCAAATGATTTCTCATTTGACAATAATTATAATAAAGAGTGTTTGGCATTACATTAAAAAATAAAGATGTTGCAAATGCTGTAGCAAATACTCCACAATCAACACTGCCTAACGGTTGTTGGTAAACTGTTGAAAATACTACTGGTGGTTTGACGGGATATAATCTAACTAAATAGTTCATTTGATCCTCATTTAATAAGCCTTTGTTTAGACTGTCAAAAATATAAAGTCTTGTTTCATCATAATAAGTGCAAATCCAGTGACCAGATTTGAAAGAACCACTAAAAAGTATTTGAATGTGCCTTTTATTTTTTTCGATTGGAACTATCAGATCAAGCGCTTGTAAACAAAAGTGCTTTGCATATTATAAAAAAAATTTAATTGTCTTTCTAAAAGCTTTTGAAATTCATGCATATGATCATCATTTAACATTGCATTTTTATTATCTATTATATCATAATTTTCATCACTTAAGTCAACTAATTCTTTTTTATTAGCCATAGTTCTATTTCGTAATGTTGACCAATACAGTGAAAATTACTTTTAAATAAATAACGTTTTTTTATTTTAATTAAAGAAAGATAAAGCATTTAGTACAAATCCCTGTAATCTGCACGTAAAACTGAAGATCCCTACCGAATTTCAGCTCACCAGGTTGAGATTTGTAGAAGTTAAGGGGGGACAGGGTCATTTTTAGCAATTTTTTTGACAAAATTTAATTTCTTTCCCTTCCCTTTCGCAAATATGTAGGCCAATCAGGTTCGCTATATTTTCCCTGTAATCTGCACTTAAAACTGAAGATCCCTACCGAATTTCAGCTCACAAGATAGAGATTTGTAGAAGTTAAGGGGGGGGACAGCCCATTTTGCGTGGCTGGGACGGACACACGAGTGATTTCATAAGGGTTCCGTCAGTACACCTACGGTATACGGAACCCTAAAAAGTGAAACTTTTTGAGTGAATGTAAGAAAGAAAATTGAGAGTTTTTTATATGAAAGTGTGGGTGAGAAGTGATAATTTTTTAAGTTAAAGTGAGAATTTTTAAGTGTAAGTGAGTGTGAAAGTAAAAATGAGAATTTTTTAAGTAAAAGTGAGAGTGAGAATTTTTTGAGTGAACTCAACTCACCTCAGATATCAGTTTTGGCAAAAAATGACAACTTTTTGCACAGGGCGACTGGACTATTATAGAGATTTATTTAAGATATTTAATTATTTGTGTAACATTGACTCGGAAAATTGGTAGTTTTTTTATTTACTATTTGAAAAGCGAATGGTAAATTCACTTTCTATAAATTGAAAAAAAATTGTAGAAAGTTTAACGATACAAGAATGGAGTAAAAGTAAAAGACCATTACCATCTAACAGGGATGTTTTGTGAACTCGCGCATCAAGAATGCGACATTAATTATCACGAATTGCATACCATACCTGTTGTCCTTCATAACTTGAGTGGCTATGATGTTCACTTCATTATTGAATCTATTGCTACTGAATTTGAAGGAAAAGTTAAAGTACTTACAATAAACAAAGAGAAGTACAGAAGTTCTTCTAAAAATGACAAAGGTAGTAATATAAAGTTTTGTGTTATCGATTCATTTAAATTTATGGCATCATCATTGGACAAGTTAGCATCCTATCTTAATGAGTTCCACCAACTTTTCCACCTCTTTTGGAGGCGCAGGTTCTTCCTCGGAACCCGGAAAATAAGCAGAAGCTACTACAATCTGCGTTTTATTTCTGTTCGTCTCTGAATACTTAGCCTTTACGACAGCCAAGTCTCTAGTTGTCAATTTCAACAAAGGGAAAGCATCTTGTACTTTATAGATCAGACATGCCGTTGGAACCGGTTCATGTGGTGAGCAAACTAGCTCTCTAATTGTTTGTTTCTACCCTGGTATTTTGTATCCTGAGATTTCTAAGAATTGAAGCCTGATTCACCCTTGGACCGGGTACCCTGTCAACAACTCTCACTAGCTTGATCAACTGAGACTGGTCCGCCACCTTTAGGGTGAGACTCCCCACACAGTGGGAAAAATCGCTCATTTTTCGTTCAAAAAAGTCTAGAGCCTACAAATCTTGAACGATTTAAATTTCTTTTTTTTAAATAAAAGGTGATAAAATTCTTAAGGAGACTGTGGTCATACTTTTTTTTAAACCTTTATTGTTATTTTTAATTTTTGGCAATAATATAAAAAATAAAAAATTTTTTTTTCTTTTTCTATTTCGCTTTGTGTAAATAATTTATTAGTGGCGTAAAATGCTTGTAAATAATTGATCAGTGGCGTAATATGCTTTGAATCATCAAGGAGACTCTTTTAAGTTGAAAATAAATAGTCTTTACATGTTTTTCATTATTATAAAAGATTGTTATAAACAATTTGGCAAAATTTCTAAAAAAAACAGAAAGTCCTTTCTTATTTTTGCTTGAAACTTGTTACTCGGGGGTTTTTGGGGTAGCTGACTTCAAATTTGAAGTCCGTTTTCAAAAATTCAAAATGGCGGATCCAATATGGCGGATGAAAAATTAAAAATTAATTAGATTGCCATAAAACTCATTACTCGGGGGTTTTTGGGATCGCTGATTACGAATTTAAAGTCCGTTTTCAAAAATTCAAAATGGCGGATCCAATATGGCGGATGAAAAAATTAGAAATCAATTAGATTGCCATGAAACTCATTACTCGGGGGTTTTTGGGATCGCTGATTTCGAATTTGAAGTCCTTTTTCAAAATTTAAAAATGTCGGATCCAATATGGCGGATGAAAAATTAATTAGATTGCCATGAAACTTATTACTCGGGGGTTTTTAGGATCGCTGATTTCGAATTTAAAGTCCGTTTTTAAAAATTCAAAATGGCGGATCCAATATGGCGGATAAAAAGAATTGAAAATCAATTAGATTGCCTTGAAACTCATTACTCGGGGTTTTTGGGATCGTTGATTTCGAATTTAAAGTCCGTTTTCAAAAATTCAAAATGGCATGGCGGATGTAATATTGGTGGGTGAAAAAATAAAAAATCAATTGGAATTGTTAGTTAATGATTTTTTTTTCATCTTCATAATCCGATTTTGTTTTTTTGCCTAAAAACAAGTGATACGCGGAATTAAATGTACAAAAATCTTTCGTGCTAAGTCTGTATTTTTATGAATATTTGTAGCCTGTTTTATTAACTGTCTATTGCTCTTTTGTTTTCTTATCTTTTGAATTGTAGCAGTTATTTTTTTAAAAGTCTCCGCAGTAAATAAATTTTTTGTTCAACTTCAAACAAAATATAATTATGATGGTTAAATTCACAAAACTGTAGACTTTGACTGTCTTTTGTTTTCCGATCGTCTACTCTTCTACATGGTATTAATATTACATTTTTCTTTGTTTTTCTCAAGTTATAGCAGAAATCTTGTTTTCCTGGAATAGTGACAATGTTTTTCGTAGTTTGTTGTTATCATTTTGATACGATTGTCTTTTAATTTTAAAATGAATTTAGTCGTGATCGTTAGTTTTACAAGACTTTAAATTTCGGTTGTCTTTTGTTTTTTTGTCTTATACAGTCTTTGTATCATATTGAATTAATCTTTGTTTAATTTCAAAAAAAGGTAACCGAGACGATTGATTCGCAAGACTACATTTCGATAGCCATTTGTTTTCCGTTCGTTTACTCTACTATTTGGTATTAATATTACATTTTTCTTTGGTTCCTTCTAAGTTACAACAATCCTTTTATTTTCCTGTAACAGTTACTTGGTTTTTTCTTTGTCATATTGCATTGATTTTTGTTTTAATTTAAAAATAATATATAATCGTGACCGTTAGATTCGTAAAACTTTATACGTCTTTTGTTTTTCTATTGTATACTTCGCATGTTACATATTTGAATATTGTATTTTCATTTCACTTTGAGTCAGGCCTGCTTTGAGTCATAGTTTTAAATATTTTAAAAACTTTTAACTTTATCGTCTCTGATTTGTTTTGTATTAAATTTTTATTTCATGTAGGTAAGTATTCATGTAAGCTAAATTTTTATTGGAATCTTTTGTTAAACTGCACCAATTCCATCAAAATGGATTTTTTAACGGTAAGTAAAAGAAAACTTTGCGACTTTCTAGTATCTTCTGAATCAAAAAGTGTTGACGATTTAACTTTTTATTTGAAAAATGAATTCCACTTAGATAAGAAACAATCAGAAGTTGTGAAACATCAATTAAACAACAATTTTATTAATTATTTTAAAAAGAAATGGAAAAAGTCTGGGTATAAGAAATCTTCTTTCGATGAAAAGAATTTATCTTGGTTGGACACAGAATTCTCTGTAAAATTTAACACATCTACCAATGAAAAACGTGGTCGACCAAAGTCAGATGATTTTTCAGAAAGTTCGAGTTCCACTAAAAGAAGAAAGCTACTTGAAATTGAAGAAATGTTTACAGCCGTAGAAATAAGAGAAGCATTTTTGCGCTCATTGAATGTTAAAGAAAGGAAAAAGGTGTCGAATGCCATTGATTCAATTTTATTAAATGCAAAAGTAAACAATGATAGTGATTGCTTAATTCCGTACACTGCAGAAGAAGCCTTGGCTTTAATGGAAGAAGTTGATTTAACAAAAAATCAATATCATACTCTTCATTTGCAAGCAAAGCGGAGCACCGCCTGTCCGAGTCTAGGTATACGGCTATTTAGCCCTTCCCTAGAATCAGAATCTAGGCACTCCACGACAACAGCTCCTCTGGTAAGCCGAACTTCCCTAAAACGAGGATACGGTCCTACTTCGTTTCCTTCGATCTCCCCATGAATTGCTAACCTCAGCTGGTCGAGATGCTCGGTTGTCATCACAATCCTGGGATAGCCTTCCGCAATGATCCCCCTAAAAAGTGACGATCTTGCTATCTGCGAAAAGGATGTGGTCCTTTCGTCCTTTTCTTAGGCATGATCTGGGTAGGAGAAGCCTTCTCCGAGTCCTGCCGCTTTTTAGACGTCAAAGCCCCAGATGAGACCCCTTCGCTCCCAGAAACACCCTAAGAAAGTCCAGCGAGGCTCGATCCGGTTCCTTCAAAGGTTCAGGCATGAGCCTAATTACAACCAAGAGGTCGCCTGGTATCTTGGAGTCTCGTTTAAGATACCTCCGTTCAGAGCCCTATGAGGATGTGGCGTCCAGAAGACGGGCCCCTCTTGTAACACAACTGTTCCCGAGCTTTACAAGATCTAAGCTATGCGTAGCGATGGTCGTCCACCCCACCCCCGGAGGAACCCGAAGGATTTAGTGACCCTGGTATCATTCATCTATGGACACGAGTTCATCACGGATTGGGTGGCAAGACTTGCGCCTCAATCGTCATGGCACAGCCAAACGAACCATGGAAGGAACTTCTTCTTGGTCAGACTTCCCCCAACAGGAGAACTTCATAATGAACCCGCCGTTAAGTCTATGCTCATCCTGTCTCTCTCGATTACCTCTCGAAATTCTTGAGCATTCTTCACTCATCATGAAGTCTTTAAAACTTTTTCTACTAGGTAAACATGCGGATGTTTAACTTTCAGCAATTTTTCCTCGTAGAAACCACCTTCGATGGGTTGATTTTGGTAATCTTTCAGCTTGTAAGTAACTGGTTTTGTTGCTTTAACTTTATTCACAGTGAATATTTCTATTGTCCAGTTAAGAGTATATCCTTTCTCAAAGATATTTTTGTACTTGCTAACTCGAACTCTGTCTCCAACTTTTAATTTTGATCTTTTCAGTGGAATTCTACGTAGTTTACGGATACGTCTCAACAGTTCTCTTGTATTTTCTACAGTGACATATTTGGGTTTCATACCAATAGTACAATGTTTTTTACTGTTGTACTTTGATATGAGTGTATCCAAATTTTTTGGCCTTACGACGAGGATAATTTTTTCTAGCTTACTTATGCAATTCTGTAACAACAGTTAACTTTTCATCGTCCGTTTTTAAGGTTGGTTAATCGTGAATTCAATTTGGCGATGTATTTAGTGTTTTACAGAGGTAATTCAACTTGTAAATCAGTATCAATCTGCTTAAATTTTTCGTTAATTATTTTTTCAATGGATTGTATGAGAATATTTAAGTCATCAATTGCTGATCTTGAATATGATGTAACGTTGCAAAGTCTTTTGTTATTAATGTCGTATTGTCCACTTGGAGTAATTTTAAATCCAAATCCAGAAGGTCCTGGAAGTCCACGACTTGTAGAAGTGTAGTCTGGATTAAAATGTTTCTTTCTAATCATAATTGAGGTAACTTTATCCCCAACTTCTTCTTTCTCTTTAAAATATCACCTCCCTTTTTAGGTGTATTTTAAAAAATTGCAATTATATTAGTGTATTTAGAACTCTTACTTACATTGATAGGTTCACTGGAACTATAATTTTTTCGGTGTACATTCGTAGCTACAAGCATTTCTTTATAATTTTCCAAATTATCTGGACTAATTAATGAATGATTAGGTCTTTGTGTAAATAAGAGTTCAAGCAAACCAGCAATTTTTAAATATTTCTTCTATCCAGCAAGTTGAATATAGAGACCTTCTAAATCAACTGATGTATTTTCAATCATAAGAGAACCATTTGGAAGTTTACGCACTCCATAAACAATATCCAAATACAGTTTCCTGTTTTTATTTAATAATAATAAAATAAATTTATTTGTATGCTTTTCATAATTAAGTTCTTCATTATCGTTTTCTTCTAGAAAAGTATAACTCTTATCGTTTAGAGTCTCATTGAGTAGTGTTTCATCAAATTCCTCTTCTTCATCAATAACAGTTGTGAAAGAAAAATCATTATCTTCCTTTTTACCTTTTTTCTTCTTTAATGTTCTTAAAAGGTATGTCAGTTACTTTAACCAACTTTTCAAGAAGTGCTACTATCTGATGAAGAGTTTTTTTAATACTGCTTCTGCAGCCTCTTTACCTATTTTGACGAAACGATGTTTTCGCCTAATAGCATCACTTGCTTTTGCTATTTGACGAAGTGTTTCTTGCTTTTTTCAATACATGTTTTCTTCGAGACAAGATAAACTATACTAATTAATCATTCAATAAAGTTCTTGTATTTATAGTGTAATGAAGCAATCACATCCTCTCCTATATCTTCCTTCATTAAAATTACGGTCTTTATCAATAACAACAAATCCATATTTGTCAGATTTCCAACATTCTAAACATAAATCACGAAATTGAGTGTACTCATATCTGTATTAACATGATCTTTATACAGATGTTTTAGATTCTTTTCGTCTTGTCTAAATTGAACCAATAAATTAACATTATCTGGAACAAGATGCTTAGGAACCCATACCCATACAAAAGAAAGCTCTAACATTATCTACTTTTTCACCAGCAACGAACATTGAATTTGGTTTAGCATCTTTTGGAGATACTACTTCTTCGTGTTCACTAAATGGAAAGTAAGCAACACCATTCACGTTACTGATAGCATTTTCCAAAAATTTATATTTTGGTTGCTGTAGAGATTTAGAGTAGAGGTAAATATTTTCAAAACTTAGACCATTCGGATGTATTACACTGGCACACAAAAAAATTGATGCTCTGAGCTTTTGATCAGACTATGACTACTTTATGTTTTTGGGGTCGCTGAAACCGAATATAAGGTTCATTTAACGCCATCACGTCAGGGTTTTGAGATAACCTCAAAAAAACTCAAAATTTGACACAAAAATTGTTTAACCATCAAACATTTTTATTTCTAAGTCTTACTATTACAACTGTATGTTTGTGGAGTCGCTGAAACCGAATCTGATGTTCATTTAACCCCATCACGTCAGGGTTTGGAGATAACCCCCGAAAAAACTCAAAATTTGACCCTAAAATTTTTTAATCAAAAAAATTTTTTATTTGCATGTCTTACTGTCTTACTGTTCATTTAAGTCCATCACGACAGGGTTTTGAGACCTGTCGACTAAAAAAAAACTCAAAATTTGACACAAAAAAGAAAATTTTTATTTTCATGTTCTACTATCACTACTTTATGTTTTTGGGGTTGCTGAACCCTAATCTGATGTTCATTTAACCCTATCACGTCAGGGTTTTGAGATAACTTCAAAAAATTCAAAATTTGTTTAAAAAAGTTTTTGATAAAAAATTTTTTTGTGTCAAATTTTAAGTTTTTTTAAGTCATCTGAAAACCTTGTCGTGATGGGATTACATGAACTTCAGATTCGGCTTCAACAACCCCAAAAGCGTAGAGTAGTGACAGTAAGACATGAAAATAAAAACTTTTGATGATTAAAAAATTTTGGGGTCAAATTTTGATTGTTTTCGGGGGTTATCTCCAAACTCTGACGTGATGGGGTTAAATGAACTCCAGATTTGGTTTCAGCGACCCCAGAAACATAAAGTAGTCATAGTCTGATCAAAAGCTCAGAGCATCAATTTTTTTTGTGTCAGTGTTATTAGGGAAAGAAGAGCATATATTTTAACACAATTTAAGGGACCACAGAAAACAGCTCGAATGCTGTCTGAAAACATACTACCATAGCGTTTAATTTTTTTCATTAGTTTCTACATCTATACTAGTTATTGGCAGTGCGACGGGTTGTTTCGTGAACTGCATCTTGATAGTAACTGCCCTAACATCTATAAATACCTAGCTTTTACAGTCAATTTTGTCAGTTTGACGTCAACCTTTATAGAGAGAAGAATGATTCTGCTTCAAAAGGTGATAAAAGGTCGCTATCGAGGAAAAGAATTAATTAATCTTATAATCAATAGTTTACCGTTCGAGTTTTACTTACCAGGTTACCAATTCTGTGGCCCTGGTATAAAAAGCAATTAAAATGTTAGTGGTAAATCCAAAATTTTATCACCTAGAATTCTTCCTGTACCTACTAAAGTAGGTGGAATTTTATCACACAGCTTTCAGAACCATGGAAGCTACATCGCTTGGAAAAGGGTTACATTTGAAGTCTTATCGGAAAGAACTTGTTTTCCATCTTCAACCTTACACTTGAGGTAAGGGAATTGGAAAACGAAAGAAACGAGCATCAAGAAAGAAGCAAATAACAAGAAAGAAAAAAACTTGATTCGAAGCTACCTCATCGTCCACTAACTGATTTTAATTTGTGCAGGTATGCCAAAACTGTGAAAATACCTTATTTTTGCTAAAATTTGTGAAAAATGATCTAACAATTAATCGTGCTCATCAATAAAGGAATAATTCAGGAATAATTAATCTTGATAATAATGAAGGTGTAGGAACACATTGGGTGCATATAAAAAATTTAAAACTGAAACAATGTGTTTTTATAGTTATGGCAACCTTGCTCCTAAAAACAGATCTTATCATTTATGTAGGTGATGGTAGCTTAATAAAATATAATAATAAAAGATATCAAAATTATAATACATTTGTGTCTAAAATTTCTATGTAATCAACTAAATATTAAGAGTAGCTTTAATCTTTATAAAAGTATGTAACTATTGTAAGCTTTCAGTATGAAATCCGACAGCAACATGCTTTTGACAGCAAAATTCATTTACTTTAAAGTTAACGGGAAATTCTTCAGTTTAAGAAGCTGAATCTTTTCTACCAAACAAACTAAATCCAAAGAAACTTTATGTGTTTGGTCTTGTTGAATTGTTGACTTTTAATTCAATTCTCAATATTGATTAAGAAAAAAATAATAAGTTCTACATTGGAAATCAAATAATTGATATTCCAACTGGAAGTTATGAAATTAAAAACATTAAATCATATATACAAAATTTTGTAGAAATTGGAACTGTCATCAGTATAAAGCTGAATAATAGCCACGGGTGTTGTAACGCGTACCTGTATCGCTTTAAATTACGCGAAAATGAGGTGTGTGCGTACTGTCTGTTCCCTGTGGACAACGCAGAGCACACCCTTTTTTCATGCAAGAAGTGGGACTTGGAGAGGCGAGCCATGTTCGAAAGTGTAAACAGTCAAGTTACACCGGAGAACATGGTATCGCTGATGACCCAGTCAGAAGGAAATTGGCGGCAAGTCGAGAACTTCATAATTTCGGTCATGTCGAGGAAGGATCTCGACGGCCGCCAAAAAGCGTAATTTAAACAGCTTTTAATTTGTTTGTTTTTTATTAATTTATTTAGTGATTTATTTGTCCTTTTACAATTTTAATTTATTTTGTGATTTTTCTTTATCCTTATACACTTTTAATTTACTTTGTGTTTTATTTGTCCGTATACAATTCTAATTTATTTTGTGTTTTATTTGTCCTTATACAATTTTTACTTTTTGACACTATATATCTGTTAATTTTATATGTCTCTGTTTTAGACCTATTTAATACTTTATCTATTGACATTTTAAACTATTTTAACATTAGTTTTTTTATTTTTGTTGTGCTGTTTATTCCGCTTTTATATTGAAATAGTTTTAAATTTTTTAACTTCTGACGCAGGAGAACCGCAGGTAAAGAACAAAGTCGCAGCAACGACATAGTTGGAGCGCCACCCTCGAAGACTAAAGTCTTACGACAGTTCCGAGGAAGGGTAAAGGGCTCCAAAAGAAGGGTTACGGGTTTTAGTGGGTCGGGCTGGCAGTAGGTCGCCAGTATTTTTAAATCTAACCATATTATTTATTTATTTTGTCTTTACTTTCATTTGTTTTTTTATACCAACCCCACATAACCTTGGAGTACGGAATCCAATGTATCTGTAGGCAGATTTCCCAAAATTCCCTAAGCAAAAAATAATAATAATAATACATTTCGCAGTATAGTTCCATCCAATTTACCAATTGATTTTAACCCTTTACACTCAATTGGTAAATTATTATTAATATCTAGCACCTCAAAGAGCATATACTTCTAATTTACCTATAGCTATTCTACAAGTAAATTCAGTTAAAACGTATCCATGAATTTTTCCCGGTGTTCCTCCAGGATATAAGATTGTGGAAGTCTCTGCACACGTCATTTACCTCTCGATTGTCACCAATACAATACATAATATTCAACTCCGCATTGTTGCTTAAGACGGTGATTTGATAAATTTTAGAGAAGAAACTATAACAATCCGATTGCATATAAAATCTTTGTAATGCGAATCGTTTATAATCAAAGAAATGTTGTTGTTGGTGGAAACTATAAGTCAGCCAACATGCAAGAGTCAAATCAGTCTAAATTTGTCTCACAAGGTGATAACACCTCAAAATCGACTCTTTCTGCAAGAACTAGGTCTAAAAGTTCAAGAAAAGAGAAAACAAGACAATTAACCCATTTAGTCCCAAATGTCCGTTTTTTTAAGTACAAGTTCGAACTTCCCGTTCTACGAGTTCCGGTTTAAAAAAAATCGGGACAAAGGTTTTTTTTATGTATTTGAGTGTCCTCTTTCAGAATCTAGAAAAAATTTTAATTTCGACTTAATGATAAAAGGTTATAATTGTTTAAACAAAAAAACCCGTTTTTTTAGTGTTTTTTTTTCTTTAAATGCAGATTATTTAATTGAAATCGGTTTGGGAAAAATCTGAAACATCAAAATATCGCGTCCAAAATGTTAGGACTATCAAATAGACATACTGCCAAAAACAATTTTTTACAAATTTCAAAATGGCGCCTCAATAATGGCCGCCAAAATATGCAAATTTGGAAAAATAATTTTAAAAAATTTTAACTCTACATTTTTTTACTTTTATGCTTCATTTAAATAAAATAATGCTACTTGAATAAAAAATATTGTTACTTGATGTTATTTAACAATATTATAAACAATTATTATAAACAATTTGAAAACTATGAGCCAAAGTGAATGTAAAAAAATTATTTTCATCAATTCTTTTTTTTGGGGAAGGTAAAAATGGATATTGAAAGTAAAGAATTTAATTCAAAATTATTTTGCAATGTTTAAGAATGTTATAAACAATTTTTATAAACAATTTTTCAAAAAATGAAATAGAATGGTAGAAATTTTATTTTTTTAATTTTATTATGCTCTCTGGATATCAAACTGTTGCATAAGGATTAAACTTTCATTTAACATTATTCAGCAATATTTAAAAATGTTATAAACAATGTTTATAAACAATTTTCATAGAAAAAGAAATTTAGAGTGAAAAGAAATATTTTTTTTCACTATTCACTTGGTTTGTCATTAGAATAGATATTTAAATGACAAATCTTTGTCTGTAATTATTTAAATTTTTTTACAATGTTATAAACAATTTTTATAAACAATTGTTATAAAAAAAGATGTTTAGAGTGGACAAAAATATTCTTTTCTTTACTACTAACTTTCTTTTGTCATTAAAAGTGGAAACTAAAGTATCTATTGTTTATAAAAAATTTGTAAACAATGTATAAAAATGTTGTAAACAATTCTTATAAACAATTTGCTAAATATGAAGTACCATCATGGAAAAAAGCTGTTTGAGCATATTTGACTTCGGCCAATGGCCGCGACAGCTTCTCCCCCCGGCCTGTCTTGGCCCTTGGGGTGGGAGAGCATTAACCGAAGAGGGAAGGAGCCTTCTTACAGTTGGTTGTTCACGTGACATTCTCCAGTGATTATCAAAATCAAAGTGTAATTCTGTTCTGTGTTTTCGTTCATTAATTGTTTCGTTTCGTTCATGTAAGTTTGTATATCAGTTAACATAAAAATTATTGCTGAGCAGCCTAATTGAAGCAAAGTCTTGTATTATCATTTCACCTAACCATAAAACTAATTTCTGTTGCCAATTCCTGAACAAACTGGTCCTTCGAGCCGGATGGGTAGGTCACGAGGGCATTTAAACCTTTAACCTACTCTTATGGTAGCGCGAATTCAATTAGACTGCTCTTTAAACTTAATTACTATTCACTTTATTCTTAATTAAATATTCTTCCCTTCACGATTTGTGTCTTCTTTGTTTTGCTTTGTTTATAAATTCATTTGTCGCCCTCGAGTCAACCACGGATTCGACCTGCAAAACAACAAAGACTCCTGTGACTTGTATAGTCTTCGATTCTCACCTCTGACCAGTGCTTTCTTTCTGTCGCCTTCGAGTCTACCTCGGGTTCGATATGAAAACTGACCCCCCTTTGTTCTGTTGCCTTCGAGATTGACTCGAATTCGACATGAAAATTGGTGCCCCACCTTTTGACACCTTCGAGGATACCTCAGGTTCAATTCAAACTAATAACATTGTTGCAATTTGACCATGTCTTCGAGTCTTGCCTCAGACAGAAAATCCTCTTGTCACCTTCGAGATTAGCTTTGGGTCGACAACGTAGCGTTCATGTATTTTTATTTCAGATTGAGATAATTTCATTGGGTCTTGACAATTGTCTCCTAATTGAGGAGAATCATAACAATGTCGTCCCTCCTCACTGCTCAACAATCCTTGGTGACTCTTATCACACAATTCGTTGATGCCACCCTCAACACTGAATCTGGTACATGGACTCGAGGGATGTTAGAGAGTCGTCTCGAACTACTCCGGAGTTACTGGAACCGACTACAATCAAATCATCTCGAACTTGTTGGCAAAGGACGACTTGCAGGAGACCCTTATTTCACCGAAACTATCTATGAGCACACAGAATCCGCAGTACTAGGAGCCTTTAGCCACATTCATGACGAACGTGCCCGATTATGTTCTACACAGCTGGAGGTTCAACGCCCGGTGCCTGTAGTTAACCAATTGCCTCGTGTAAATCTCCCAAACTTCAGTGGAGCTCAGAAAGACTGGGAGCCGTTCCGTGACCTTTATATAGCCCTTGTCCACACAAACTCATCGTTGAGCGACGTTCAAAAGTTGTGTTATCTGAAAGCTGCTCTTCAAGGGGAAGCCAAAGCAGCGTTGGACAGCGTGTCGGTTACTGACGCTAACTATCAAACGGCTTGGCGTCTTCTTCTGAGTCGTTACAACAATAAGCGAATCCTTGTTCAGGAAAACTTATCGACACTTCTTTCCATCAATGAGTTAAAAAAGGAGAGCGCGGCTGACCTCCAAACTCTGCTTGACACAGTCAATCAGAAGAGAGAATCATTACGACATCTCGACCGTCCTGTTGAGCATTGGAACGATTGGTTTGTTTTTCTTGCTGCTCGCGGTATGGACTCTCGGACTCGACGTGATTGGGAGTACGAACTTCGCGGTGAGGATAGGATTCCAACATTCAGTGATGTCCAATCATTCTTACAACGGAAGGTGTGGGTTCTCAAAGCTACAGAAACAAACAGCGCGGAAAAATCTCATACTTCGTCACAAAACTCTCGAACCCAAAAATCTAACTCTCGTGGAAGTACTCGACTGATGGCAGTGTCCACTTCTAAAGGATCATGCAGTCTTTGCAGCGAGCAACACTATGTGGGTCATTGTGGCGAGTTCAAGAAAAAAAAACCTGAGCAGAGAATAAAAGCCGTTACCCAATTAAAACTTTGTTACAACTGCCTACGGAGCGGGCATGTGGCGCAGCAATGCTCCTCTAAATCCAGGTGCCAAGAATGTAAGGCAGCGCACCATACACTCCTACACCGATCATCCAATCTTAAACGGCCCAATACTTACCAGACTCACTCCAATGAAAAGAAATCTAGAATGGGAGACTTTCCTTCTCCAAATCCTGAAGAAACTTCATCTACGGCATGACTAACATTGCTAGCCACCGCTCTTGTCTCAGTGGAAGCCAGCAACGGTTCACAAAGTCGGGCCCGAGTTCTGATTGATCCAGGATCCGAAGCAAGTTTCGTCTCAAACATTCTGGTTCGTCGTTTGGGTTTGATGCAACGCGTCACGAACGTCCCTATCAGTTCTATTGACGGTTGTAAGATGGAGACTGTACGGGGAAGTGTTACTCTCCATCTGCATTCTATACCGACGTCGGCATCTATTGAAGTCCAAGCACTGGTCCTTCGTTCCATGTCAATAACAACTCCTCAAAAGAATACCGCGAGATTAGAATGGCCTCACTTAAAGGGAATCAATCTCGCTGATCCTGAGTTCAACAAACCTCAAAGCATTGAGATCCTCTTAGGCGCTGACGTATACGGATCACTTCTCCTTAAAGGTCTTCGTCGGGGACAAAGAGGCGACCCTATAGCTCAGCAGACGATATTCGGATGGATAATCCTTGGTCCAGTTGGGGACTCTTTCTCCGTTCCACAAGTTCCAGAGACACGCTCGCTATCAAAAGTTGTGTCGATCTTGATGATGGATCATCGTAATGACCTATCCGTTAACATCGAGCGATTTTGGACGCAGGAGGAGATTCCAATTCGACCTCCTCCATCTCTTCAAGAAGAGGAATGTGAACGTCAATTCCAGGAAAGTGTTCGACGCGATGTAAATGGGAAGTACATTGTTCGGCTCCCCAAAAAATCGTTGCAGTCGTCGCAACTAGGAGAATCCTTAAGCACAGCCCAGAAAGTTCTTCGATCGATGCTTCTTCGCATGACAAAAGATCCTTCTCTAGCTAAAGAGTATACAAACTTCATGCAAAAATATGAGCAACTTGGACACATGCGTCCTGTTCCTCCTTCAGCACCTGCGCTCTCCGATCCACCTCCGTATTATGTCCCTCATCACGCTATCTGGCAGGATGCCGATGGAAAACCGAAACTACGAGTTGTATTCAACGCCTCTCGATCGACAACGTCAGGACTATCTGTTAACCAAGTAGTACACACTGGACCTAAACTTCAAGTTAGCTTGTGTACAGTGATAATGCGGTGGCGTTTTTTCCGTGTAGCTTTTGGTGCTGACATCGAGATGATGTATCGGATGATCTGGGTCGACGACCGTGACGTGGATTATCAGCGGATAGTTTGGAAACGACCTGAGGACAGTCACGTCACTCATTTCCAGTTGCTAACCCTGACCTACGGAATGTCCAGTTCTCCTTACTTGGCTCTCCGCACTATGCAGCAGCTCGCATCTGATGAGGAATCACGCTTTCCAGATGCCGCACGCATCCTCCGCAAAAACACCTACGTTGATGACGTCTACAGTGGAGCAGATGATGAACAGACCGCCGCTCAGCGCAGAGATCAACTGATTTCCATGTTATCCACTGCGGGATTGCATTTAAGGAAATGGGTGTCGAATTACCCACCTTTGTTGCAGGAGATCCCTGAATGCAACCGACTTCGCCCGCATTGGAGACACTTTGAGACCGACGGACCTACTAACACGCTAGGCATTGCATGGGACCCCGTACGTGATGAATTTCGCTTTCGCCCTCCCATTATAGACTTCGAAGAGAAAATCACAAAGCGAAATGTTTTGTCTGCCATCGCTCGGCTGTTTGATCCTGTTGGCTGGCTCTCTCCGATTGTAATCATCGCAAAGGTATTGATGCAAGATCTGTGGCGCGCTAACCTTGACTGGGATGAACCGCTCCCGAACGCACTCTCTCAACGATGGATCGTTTTTAAAAGCCAACTCTCATCGATATCCGACATTCGATGCTCACGCTGGTTAGGAACTCTGCAACATCACTCTTACGAAATCCATGGTTTCGGTGATGCCAGCAAAACAGCTTATGCTGCAACCGTCTTCCTACGAATCCAAACACATGAAAACATCATGTCTCGCTTACTAACGGCAAAAACTCGAGTGGCTCCTGTAAAGACATTGACGATTCCACGTTTGGAGCTCTGCGCAGCAGTCTTGCTCGTGCGTCTAGTCAAGAGTGTCATCGACGAACTTGGGCTCTTCCACTGCCCTGTTTTTCTTTGGTCTGATTCACAAAACGTTTTGTATTGGATTAATACGCCTGATCCCTCCCGCTGGCCGACCTTTGTCGCCAACAGAGTTTCGGAAATTCAACGGACGCTTCCAGAAGCTACGTGGCGCCACGTCTCGACCAAGGAAAATCCATCAGATATTGCTACCCGCGGAGTCGATCCCAAATCCCTCGCTGGTTTGAAACTTTGGTGGGAAGGACCTGAATGGCTTCCACAGTGCATTAACAGCTGGCCGTCAATCACATCCTTTAATGAACAACAACCAATTGAACTGGATGTCAATCCACCCTTAATTGATGTCCGAGCAGCTTTCCTTGAAACTCATCCTGATCCCTTTAGTCGATTTTCTACTCTCACCCGTCTAACGAGAGTTATTGCTCGATGCTTACGATGGAAATTGCTATTAAAACCCGTGGCCGAACGCCAAGCTTATCTTCAACAATGTCTCCTTCCTGAAGAATTGCAACGCGCCTTTCTCTGCTGCGTCTACTGGACTCAGAAATGTCACTTCAAAAACGAGTTGCAAATTCTGAAACAAAACAGAGAACTTCCACGACGAAACCCATTCACCAAATTGTTCCCCTTTATTGATGCATCAAACATATTAAGGGTTGGCGGTCGACTAGCAAATTCCACCTTGCCATACGATCAGAAACATCCTGTAGTGATACCAGGAAGTAGTATTCTTGCTGAGTTGATTATCGACTGGGCACATAAAGCAGCACTTCATGGTGGATTTCAGCTCACTTACTCCTATGCCATCCGCCGAGCTTGGATTGTTCGTGGAAGAGTACGCGTCAAGAGGCACTTGAGAAACTGTGTCATCTGCGCCCGTACAAAAGTTCAGAAAGCCAGTCAGCTGATGGGTCAGCTTCCTGTCGAGAGAGTAACCGCTTCTCGCCCCTTTCTGAAGTGCGGTGTTGACTATGCGGGACCCTTCGCTTTAAAACCCACGAAAGGACGAGGATATCGCACTGTAAAGGGATACATCGCTCTTTTCATTTGCTTGAGCACCAAGGCCGTCCATTTGGAAGTCGTAGGGGATCTCACCACGGCCACATTTCTGGGTGCTCTCCATCGCTTCGTCAGTCGTCGGGGTCTTCCGAAGGAAATATGGAGCGACAACGCCACCATCTTTCATGGCGCGGACGCTGAGCTGAGAGCGATGTTTCGAGAGGCAGAACTCAACTGGACTGATGTGCAAAATGAGTTGGCAAACAAGAGAATCGCTTGGCGTTTTATTCCCCCTTCTGCCCCTCACTTCGGAGGGTTGTGGGAGGCCGGTGTCAAATCTGCCAAATCTCATCTGAAGCGAACTATAGGCGTTCGAGCTCTGACCTACGAAGAGATGACGACCCTCACTGTTCAAATCGAAATGTGCATGAATTCACGCCCTTTGATTCCAGTTCTCGGTGAGCCAGAAGATCTAGATGTTCTCACTCCGGGACACGCACTCATAGGTGCCCCATTGTCCGCGCTACCCGATTCCCTGGATCTAGATCAGATCTCTGACCGTGACACACATTGGGACCTTGTTAAAAGGTTTCGCGATCTCTTTTGGGTGCGCTGGGCGCGGGAATACATTCACACCCTCCAGCAGCGGTTTAAGTGGACTCAAAAGAAAGAGAATTTGAAACTCGGGGACTTGGTGATAATTAATGATTCCTCCCTCATCAAATCAAATCGATGGCCATTGGGAAGGATTGTCAATGTGTTCCCAGGGCCTGATGGTCTAGTACGCGCAGCCAAAGTTCGAACCGCCAGCGGAACCTACGACAGACCGATCCACAAACTGTGTCTTCTACCAACTTCGAAAGACCAAACTTGAGTGTCGAAAACCCCTTCTGTCATGGCGGGCGGCAGGGCCCACATCATTACCAAATAGCACAGTTTGCTAAGATTTCGTTTACAAAAAAACGAGGCGAGCGGGATGTTTGAGCATATTTGACTTCGGCCAATGGCCGCGACAGCTTCTCCCCCCGGCCTGTCTTGGCCCTTGGGGTGGGAGAGCATTAACCGAAGAGGGAAGGAGCCTTCTTACAGTTGGTTGTTCACGTGACATTCTCCAGTGATTATCAAAATCAAAGTGTAAATTCTGTTCTGTGTTTTCGTTCATTAATTGTTTCGTTTCGTTCATGTAAGTTTGTATATCAGTTAACATAAAAATTATTGCTGAGCAGCCTAATTGAAGCAAAGTCTTGTATTATCATTTCACCTAACCATAAAACTAATTTCTGTTGCCAATTCCTGAACAAAAGCATTTTTTTATTATATAATACCTTCTTGTAATCAAATTCTTTGTTATAGATATAATCTTTCATTTAACATTATTCAGCAATTTTTAACAATGTTATAAACAATTTTTATAAAAAATTTTAAAAATTGTTTATAACTTTTGGATAAACGGTTGAATCATCAGTTTTCATTTTCATGTTAGAATAAGTTAGTAGTAAAGAAAAAATTTGTTTCTTCTCTGAACACCTTTTTTTATAAAAATTGTTTATAACATTGTAAAAAAGTTTTAAATAATTACAGACAAAGATTTGTCTTTTAAATATCTATTCTAATGACAAACAAACAAATAAAGAAAATCAAAATTTTTTTCCCACCCTAAACTGATTTTTCTATGATAATTGTTTATAAAAATTGTTTATAACAATGTTAAAAATTGCTAAATAATGTTAAATGAAAGAATATATCTATAACAAAGAATTTGATTACAAGAAGGTATTATATAATAAAAAAATGCTTTTTTCCATGATGGTACTTCATATTTAGCAAATTGTTTATAAGAATTGTTTACAACATTTTTATACATTGTTTACAAATTTTTTATAAACAATAGATACTTTAGTTTCCACTTTTAATGACAAAAGAAAGTTAGTAGTAAAGAAAAGAATATTTTTGTCCACTCTAAACATCTTTTTTTATAACAATTGTTTATAAAAATTGTTTATAACATTGTAAAAAAATTTAAATAATTACAGACAAAGATTTGTCATTTAAATATCTATTCTAATGACAAACCAAGTGAATAGTGAAAAAAAAATATTTCTTTTCACTCTAAATTTCTTTTTCTATGAAAATTGTTTATAAACATTGATTATAACATTTTTAAATATTGCTAAATAATGTTAAATGAAAGTTTAATCCTTATGCAACATTTTGATAACCAGAGAGCATAATAAAATTAAAAAAATAAAATTTCTACCATTCTATTTCATTTTTTGAAAAATTGTTTATAAAAATTGTTTATAACATTCTTAAACATTGCAAAATAATTTTGAATTAAATTCTTTACTTTCAATATCCATTTTTACCTTCCCCAAAAAAGAGAATTGATGAAAATAATTTTTTTACATTCACTTTGGCTCATAGTTTTCAAATTGTTTATAATAATTGTTTATAATATTGTTAAATAACATCAAATAACAATATTTTTTATTGAAGTAGCATTATTTTATTTAAATGAAGCATAAAAGTAAAAAAATGTAGAGTTAAAATTTTTTAAAATTATTTTTCCAAATTTGCATATTTTGGCGGCCATTATTGAGGCGCCATTTTGAAATTTGTAAAAAATTGTTTTTGGCAGTATGTCTATTTGATAGTCCTATCATTTTGGACGCGATATTTTTATGTTCCAGATTTTTCCCAAACCGATTTCAATTAAATAATCTGCATTTAAAGAAAAAAAACACTAAAAAACGGGTTTTTTTGTTTAAACAATTATAACTTTTTATCATTAAGTCGAAATTAAAATTTTTTCCAGATTCTGAAAGAGGACACTCAAATACATAGAAAAACCTTTGTCCCGATTTTTTTTAAACCGGAACTCGTAGAACGGGAAGTTCGAACTTGTACTTAAAAAAACGGACACTTGGGACTAAATGGGTTAATATATATATTTGTGGGTGCTGTTGCAATAAAAATGGAAGATTTTCTCAATATGGAAATACTATAATTATGAAAAATTATGTCTCCCAAACACCAACTCAGTTAAATTTTATAGAAAATGCTGGTTATTCCAAAATTGCAGCTGCTGCATGACTAGTATTGGAAAATGAATATTTTGATGTTTTAATAACACTTAGAATGATTTTTGGCTTTGCTGAAAATTATAAAAATAGTTGTCATGAATGCTAGCATGAATAAAGCATGAACTTATTTTAACAAGAGCACGTTCTGACAAGAATGCTATAATTTAAATAGGACAAGGAGGGGATGAAGAATTAAAAATTTTTATCAATAGACTTGAATAGATGGTTCCATATGTGTTACCTGCTGATAATAATAAGATAAAACTATTGAAATTTATTGCAAAAATCCATTAATTTCAATAAGTTTTAGTTCATGTAAAATGTATGAGTATCCTTTAATTCCTACGAGTTCAAAAGTTTTGTGGATAATAAAAACATCAACACAATTAGAGATACCACGATATGTTATTGTTTGATTTTAATCAGTGAGGAAAGATAAATGTAAAAAATATAACTGTCATTTTGACTATTGCAATATTACAAATGTTGATAAAAATCAGTACTCTGTAGTTTTCAAAATGTACGCTAATTTTCAATCATCTTATTATGGTTAAAATTCAAAATCTATGTTGACAAGAAATGTTTTCAAAAGTTTATTTTCCCTAGTTGTTATTGATTGTTTAAAATAAAATAAATTTTTAAAACAAGCATCAGTTGATGTAAGGTTAGAATTTGAAGCAGGAATTAACATGCCAGCCGAGACCACTGTGCGTTGTCTAATCATCCATTACCGCGTCATACAATATAAGCTAATCAGCGGCATTGTAAAGAAGCTACTGTAAAGAAGTGGGGATAATTGTGGCGGGGATTATGAATATGAAAGCAACTGCTCTTGACCAAAAATCTATTTCATCATTAAGTAATTGTAGACGTTCAAGGTTTAAAAGACCAAACAAAGAGTTTGTCTTCAAAAAGTTAGCAATATTTTCTCTACAGTCAGATTCTCAACCACTTGTTTTCCTGTTCGAACCTGCTTGTCAATGGAATTCATTACCAAGACCCTACAAAATTAAAATCTTTGGGTAACATACAACTACCATGGAATTGATTGCACAATGGGCTTGAACCAATTTTAACCCAAAAATTCTTGCATCTCGCGGTTTTTTATTGATACCGTTTCAGTGGTGTATCAGAATGATTTTAAGACATAAACGACAACAATCGGCGGTGGGAAACTCGAATTATCTTAATTTTAAGAAAAAAATATAGGTTATGGAACATATTTCGCAACAAGTTTAGATTTGCAATAGCGTCTTTGCTATAAAATACGTATTTTGTCCTTCAATAATATTTTTCATGTAGGCAGCACATATCAACACACAAAAATCATAAAATGTTCGAAAATTCATGTAAAAAGTGTTATTTATTGGTGTTTTCAAAATTTACTCTTCTTTGAGGAATTTCACATTAATATAATCAAATATAGTGTGTAAAATTTTCTAAAAAACTATCAGAGAAAAATTAATTTACCTCTTTCCGTTCCACAGATAGGATTATTTAAAGTTTATTTTAAACATAAAATTCAGTGATCTTTTGCTATCGGACTTTAGTATTTCACAAAATCTCTTTTTTTAACTGTGTATAAGAAGTGAAAAATATTAGGCTTATGAAGACTCTTTTTCGATTATGTATTGTTGAAAAATGCATTTCTATTGTAAGAACAATAGATTTTTGCATTAGTCTTTAAATAAATCAGTTTTATGGTAATAAATAATAAATTTGTTAATTGGTTAAAAAAAGAGATTTTATGAAATACTTAAGTCCGATAGCAAAAGATTACTGAATTTAAAGTTTAAAATAAACTTTAAATAACACAGGCACACAAAAAAAGAAAAAATTCAAAATCCAGAGGTCACACCCTCCTATCCCAACGTTTTTGGTGTCGCTGAAACCAAAAAAGACTACAAAAACAAATCCTATCCACCCTCAACCCCCTTAACAAACCCAGGGATTTGATAACGTAGAAAGACAAAAGAATAGATACCCTACTCGACATTAATTAAAAACAAAAACTCTCCCCCCCTGGGAGCCGGCGTAGGGGGGTGGTAACCAGAAAATGGGCTATGAAATAAATTTTTCATGGTCACATTCGGTTTCAGCGACCCTAAAAACATGGGGATAGGGGGGTTATTTCTGGGTTTTTACTTTTTTCTTTTTTTGTGTGCCTGTGTAATCATATCTTCGGAACGGAAAGAAGTAAATTAATTTTCCTGTAATTGTTTTTTAGGTAACTTTGTACACTATATTTGACTTTTAAATAATAAAAATGCGAAATTCCTCATACAGGAGTAAATTTTGGAAAAACCAATAAAAAACACTTTTTACACAAATTTTTTACTATTTCATGATTTTTGTGTGTTGATGTGTGCAGTCTACATAAACAAATATTATTTAAGGACAAAATACGTATTGTATAACAAAGACGCTTTTGCAAAGCTAACCATTTTGCGAATTATGTTCAATAACCTATAATTTTTTCTTAAAATTAAGATAATTTGAGTTTCCCTCCACCGATTATTTTCGTTTAGGTTTTAAAATCATTGTGAGATTTCACTGAAACGATATCAATAAAAAACCGCGAGGTGCAAGAACTTTTGGGTTAAAATTAGTTTAGGCCCACCGTGATTGGTCAGTAGGAAACGTCCCACACGATGAACTTCGTTCTCTTTTACAAGGAATACTAGAAGGTGCTAGTGTAATCTACGTTAAAGGATTAGAAAATAAAACTTGGCTAGAGTTTTATTTATGTAATTTTTAAAACTTGGAAGACTTTAACTGTCTATCGTTGAAAAAGCTTTAAAATAAATTGATATCTGTATGTAAGCATTATATTCTACATAAGGAAAATTTTGTTGCAAAAACTATAAAACTTTTACAAAAATGGTTTTTAGAACCTTCAAACCGATAAATAAGTGCTCTTGTAAAAGGAGTTGATGAAGTTGACTCTACTTTCACTACTTTAATATTTTTTTATGAACACTGTAAATCTTTTTGTAAATATCTTAATTTTGTTATAAACTAAATGTAAATACATTTTAATACGTTTTCCTAATTTAAAAAACATATTCCTGAAATATTTTAAACTTATTTTATACTTAAAATTAACCTGATACTAAGAAATAAAAGAAATCAAAAGAAATACAGATAAAATTTTTTATTTATTTTTTTTAACTATTTCGTACTTATATACATTTTATTTTACAAATTGAAATTCGATGATGTTATAAGTACCATCAATATATTTCATTTTAAGATGGATCGCAATTGTAACTTCCATCATCATGTCCAGCGTGCTTGGTTCCTCAACGAAATGTTTGGCAAATCTCGATGGCAAGTATGTAATTGAATCAGCATTCACTTCCACAATTATTCTTGGTCCATACTTTGTTTGCACCTTCTTTATTTTCATGATGTAATAGAAGCTATTTTAAGTTAATTCAGACAGACGTTTTGTTGGTAGACAACTTTCAAATCGTTCTTATTTATATAAGCATAAATTTGTCTCTAAAAAATACAATTTTTTTAAATAATTGTTAATAACAATGATAATTATTAACTTTAAAATTATTTTGCAACAAAATAGACATAAATTACTTAAATAAACATAAATTTATCTGTAAAAAATACAATTTTTTTAAGAAGGACCAGGGTTATCTATTTGTTAATTAACGAAATTATTTTAATAAATTGTATTATGCATTATTATTTCTTGGGTGGTCATACTAGACTAATTTAAATTGATTTCGATTATGAGGAATGGAAAAATAAAAAATAAACACGATTTTTTTCAAAATTCTTGTAAATTGTTTACTTTGAGTAACAAAAAATATATAAACAATTAATAATTAAAACAACAGTTTAGGGGAAACTCTTAGAAAATTTATCTCCTTTCATTTAAGACCAATAACTTCAAAATCGGATAAAATTTGTAGGCTCTAGACAATTTTGAACAGTAAAGTGTAAGAATTAGGATTCCCGGACACTCACACATCGCTGACACAGAAACCTGGTCGCGCTTCCACAAAAATTTCAATATCTCGAAAACTATTTGAGTCCCCATCGATTTTCTTTTTTTTAATTGAAAGGTGAAATTATAATTAATATTTTATTAATTGACAAGAAAACTCAAAAATCGGTCCCGCTCGGGCAAAACGGTTTCAAAAATTTTTTTTTGCCTTTTTTTGGGCAAAAAAATTTTGTTTTTGTTTTTTATGTGATAGTCAGAAGAAACATGATATCAAGTATAAGCCTTCCAAATTTTATTAAATTTCATTAATAACTTTCGGAAATATTAAGATGTGAAAAAATTATAACAAAAAAATTAAAAATGGCGTAACTTCAACAAATTTCAAAATTTTCAACAAATTTTTGGCACACTTGTTTCTAGTATCCAATACTACAATTGCACCAAATTGCAGCCTAATCGAAAGACCCATCCAAATCGCATATTTTCTGACAGAGTCTTACCCAATGGCTGAAAGAAATTATAGCTCTGCTAGCTTGGAATTTCTTACTAAAATTAAACACCTTAATGCATTTCATCCATCTGTAAAAAATATGCCTTTTTTAACTTCTAGTCTTCTAGATAAAGATATATATATATATATATATATATATATATATATATATATATATATATATATATATATATATATATACATATATATATAAGTACTTTCGAAAAATATGTGGACTTTTCAAAAATTTTAAATGGCGGCTAAAATATAACCTATAAATGTGTCTAAATTCAAAAACAGAGGCCTAAAAGTGCTAATAAAGAGGAATGAAATAAGGAAATCACCTATGTATTGGCGGTAAAATTAGCATAAGAATACATACTTTGTATTCTATAAGCAATAACGCTACTTTGATATCGGTTTTCAGGAAATAAATATGGCGGATCCAATATGGTGGACAAAAATTGTTTTAAATGCATCGGATTTACTTGAAAGTTGTTACTCGGGGGTTTTTGGGGTCGCTGATGACGAATCCGATGTTAATTTTCCGAAATTCAAAATGGCGGATCCAATATGTCGGACAAAATTTTTTTAATTTATCAGATTTCGTTAAAAGTTGTTACTTGGGGGTTTTGTGGGTCGCTGATACCGAATCTGATGTTGGTTCTTAGAAATTCATAATTGCGGATCGTATTTGGCATAATTTTTTTTTAATTCATCAGATTTTGTTTAAGGTTGTTACTCGGGGGTTAATAGGGTCGCCAATAAAGTATCTAATCTTGGTTTTTAGAATTTAAAAATGAATGCATCCTATATGGAGGATAAAAATATTAATAATTACAGTTAAAAAATATTTATTTGAATAATTATTGAGACACATTATAAACTTAGAAAAAACATTTTTTTAACGTACCGTATAAAACTTTCTAAAAATCAACATCAGATTCGGTATCAGCGACCCCAAAAACCCCCGAGTAAAAACTTTCAAGCAAATTCGATGCATTTAAAAATTTTTTGTCCACCATATTGGATTCGCCATATTTATTTTCTGAAAACCGATATCAAAGTAGGGTTATTACTTATGGAATACAAAGTATGTATCCCAATGCTAATTTTACGCCGATACATAGGTGATTTCCTTATTTAATTCCTCTTTATTAGCACTTTTAGGCCTCTGTTTTTAAATTTAGACACATCTATAGGTTATATTTTGGCCGCCATTTTGGATTTTTAAAAAGGCCACATATATTTTTCGAAAGTACTTATATATAATATTTTTGGGTATAAGCAATTTATTTGAAAGCTCTCAACTTTGGCCATCGGGGTGGCTCGCTTAACGTGAAACGTACCATATATATAAAGAGAAGCGAAAGGTCTTCTTGAGTACCTGACCTATGGTTCAAAGGGTTACTTTTAACCAGTGGGCAGTCTATTGTACATACACGTACAATTATATATATTATATATATATATATATATATATATATATATATATATATATATATATGTGACGCGACACGAGAAAAGGGACCTATCGATAAAAAAATCATTTTTGAGTTTTTAGTCGTATTCCATAGATTTTGAGTTGCTCTTTCACGTAAAAAAATCAGAAGTTAAAAATCTGAAATAGTTTTAATAATAAAAAGCCTGAAAGTTGAACGTGTCCTCGTAAATACACAGGTTTTCTGCTTATGGCGTCACTTTAAACGCTCCCCCTATAAAATTCTTTTTTGAGGCGATAGGTCCCTTTTCTCGTGTCGCGTCACATATAAATAAAATCAGACTTTTGTCTGTACATTGCACGAAATTAATTTTTCAAACTGAGTTTTAACGCTTATTTACTATTTTGTAGTATTTTGTTACTAATTGCTAGTAGAAAATTACGAATTCAATTGTTAGGTAAATGGAACGAAACACATTATAGCATTTAGCCCCTTAATTTTTTTCTGCAAAAACTAAAATCACTATTGAAAAGTACACAAAAAAACCTTTCCGAAACATATTTTGTGAAAATCACACCTTTTTTTAAATGAATTATAAGTCAGCAAAGTATAGTAGTATATTTCTATGTCTTTTTTGTCTCTAAACCCGAATTTGAAGTTAGTGTTGAAAGAATTGCTAATAATTTTGAGATATTTAACAAAATCTGCTAAGAAAAACAAATGAAAGTCAAGAAATTCAACTTCGTCTTGTTAGTATAGGGGAGAGTAGGCTACATTGAACCAGCGTCAACAGTGAACCACTTTAATTTTCTAAGAAATGACTGAGTGGAATTTTTTCTTATTTACTATATAAATTAGTATTACCGAAAGCGACTACGTCCAAAAATTTCGAGCACGTAGGTTTATTATTTACAAAGAAAAACGAAAAAAACTGTTTTTCACGTACAAAACAAAAAATTTTGTGGAAATATAATGAATTTTATTTATTGAAATAGGAAGTTTTAAAAATTAGTAAACGTGTGATTTATGTCGCTTAGGGTGTCAACTTCAATATTCCGATGTGATAAAGAATTTTAAGCCTTACATAAATTTATTATAAACAATTTTTGTTGTGAATGTCATGTGAATGCTGTGAGTGCGACATCATTGAACCACCCGAAAAAGCAAAGAATTTTCAATTTTAAGAGTGGTAAAGTTGTCTGCTCTACTAATTAGTAAGAAAAATACTAGAAGACATGCTTTCATCACAATTGTGAACGAGATAAACTCAAACTGTCACTTTACCTACCTAACCTGACATCAAAATATATTAATCTCCTATATTAACAAATAATAACTCTTTAACAACAATTTTCTATTTTTTTGAGTGAAAAATAATATTTTTTACAATGTGTAAGGGGAAATATTATTTTTGAAGTAAATTGTAGTGTTTTATTGAAGGTGGTTCAATGTAGACACAGATTCTTCAAAATAAGAAAAGTGTAACTTGTTAGAAAAAAATTAAATTTAATTATTTAATCATAATAATTTGTGTTTGTAACGTGTATATTAACTAAAGGAGTACTTCAGCTTAATGTTGATACAAAAACCTGATCAAAATTTGTAAAATTTAATTAGTTCTTGGACTTTAGAAAATACCCAGTTCAATGTAGCCTACCCTCCCCTACTAGATTAGTGTATTTTCATTAGTGTATACTCTTTTACATTCGAGTTTTTGAACAATTTTTATTACACTCAAAATTTTGAGCCTTTTTAAAAATCTCATTTAGAAACATACTACTGTAGTATTATAGAAAAAAAATTTTTATTCTAATTTGGTTTTTGAGTCGATTTTTGAGTAAAACTAATGTCATATCTTTATTCTTTATAAATTAGTATTGTAAAAGTTAAAACGAAATTGAAACTGAACGTTTAATAAATATTAAATAAAATTAAACGTTTCTTTTGAATACTTCCTTGAAGGTCACTAACGTTTTAGGAACAGTTCAGTAAAACTTTCTTTTCGGTAAAACATTCTTGACTTGACTCAAGTGTTAGTTTTCAGGAATAGTTTGATAAAACTTTCTTGACTTACCTGAATTGTTAGTTTTTAGGATTGAAATACTTTTTTAAATGCCCCGTAGTAAATAAAAACTTTGACATTAATAGTTATTTATTTTTAACTTGTTTGTACTAATTAACTAATGATTAGTAATTTCATTTTTAGCAGAAACCGCTTCTGAAACGAAACTAAATAAAAAATTACTTTTAATTTAATTCTTAAACAATCCAAAAACAAGTATTTTAAATTTTAAAGTTTCGTGTCAACTCGAAACAAAAGTTTGAAAAACATAACAATTTAGTAACAATCACAGAAAAATTGTTTCCTCATATTTATCTAACTAGAGCAACGTAATATGCTTTTTACATTATTTTACAATACAATTGCTTTAACAGTCCTGTTCTTTAAACGAATTTTCTCCGTGCAAATAAAATGGTTTTAATTAAAAAAATTTTTCGGTCGCCATATGGGATCCGACATTTTGAATTTCGAAAATTTGAGTTCATATTAGTAATCAGCGACCACAAAAACTTCAGAGTAAAAAATTTCATTAAAATTTAACGATTTTGAATACATTGTTCGCCTGGAAGTTAGTTTTGAAAATATCACCAATTTTTTGATTTACGGGATTTTCAAAATTTTAAAAACGTTATATCTCATAGAAAAGTGAATGGATTTTAATGAATTTTACAAACATTACTTATTATATAGAGACTTAAAAAATTATATAACCAAGAAAAAAATTGTTTAAACAAAAAAAATTTATTTTAAATGTTTTAAACAAATTTTTTGTTTAAAAGCATATTTTTTAATTTTTTCTAATTGTTGATTTTTCGATTCCGCATGATTCCACGATTCTTTCAAGACCTCAAAATATATCGTATGTCTATAACTTTCGGAAATATTGAATTTTTTGTCATTGCGTGCAGGAACAAAATGCGAATTTCTGCAATGATGTTTCAAAGTCGATAGAGACCATAATTCTTAACCGATTTTTGATTTTTTTTACAGAATTCTTGTGATATCATATAGATGATTTTGGAGTTTACTATTATTTTAATTTCATAAAAACTTCAAATTTATAATTATGCATGTCAACCATATTATCTTTTCTACTTTTTCATTTATTTTTTCATATCCCTCCTTTCTCAGTATAAACAACCAGTTTTTTAATTAATAAATATAAAACATAAGAAATTATAAATACATTTTTTAAATTTTTTTTGTCAAATTATATAAATAGAACGCTTTTAAGTAAAGAATTAGTTTTTTATGTATATTTTTATGCATTAAATTAAAATGTAACTAATTCATTAAAACACACCTTTACAATTTTTGCATTAGTTGGACAGCTTTATCTATTTCTTTTCTAATCAGTGTGTAAGATGTGATATTATGTTCTTTTGTATTCTTTATACTATATTATTATTATTTCGATGCTTTTTGAGTTCGACTTTTTTCAATTCATAATTGGGCTAATCTACACATCTCGATAGATTGTCCACTTTGACCCAGTATTCAACTGAGACACTTCTCGTCATTGGCAGTGTTAATTTGCCGTTATAAAATCTGGAATAATTGAGCTCCCGGAGGCAATAACTCGATTTGCGCTCGGACGCAAGCGCTAGTACCAGTCGAGGAGCAGTAAACGCCCTTGGGCTAATCATTGCCACCCGACTGGTATTAGAGAGCGCGTCCGAGCTCAAATCGAGTTATTGACTCCGGGGCTCAATTAAGGATCGCTGCCATTATAGGCATAGTGATTGGACGACATTCTCCATATCATTGGCGCACTGAAAAAAGTTCTGGTTAGGGTATATTTAACAAGATGTTCTAGTTCAAACAACCAGATTTCTGGTTGTATTAACCAGAATTTTATTCTGGTTAACATCACCAGAAAAGTTCTGGTTAGGGCATATTTAACACGAAATTCTAGTTAAAACTGGGATTTCTGGTAATTACAACCAGAACTTTTTTCAGTGCAAAAATAATTTTCCATTACTGGTACGGTACTTGGGCCGTTAATACACCAATATTGAACCGAAATTCGGTCAGATTTGGCAAATTAGAAATTCTGAGCATCGGTGTCAATTTTAAGCCGATATTTAGGTCAATATCGGCATATTAAAAAATTGAGGATCGTTGCCAATGCTGGCACAATTATGAGACAATTTGAATACCAGTGATGGCCCAGTAATGTCTGACATACTTCATCAGATATCACTGAACTAATTATGGGCTATATTGACAGTTCTATCATTTTGCACTTGGGTGTATAGTTTAAAAAAATTAATAATAATAATGTAATAATAATAATGTAATGTTTAGTTTTTTATAGTTTTTATAGTTCATTCCAGTTTTACAGAACTAAATTCAGTAAAATTTCAGGAATAAATTTTCTTCGTGCATAATCATTTAGACTATTTGTACAAACGAAAATAATGAATGTGATTACTGAACATAAAAAAGATCAACTTTCCTTCGGTTTCTAAAATGTTATCCCCATATTTGTAATGTAAGATTGGAAAAGATTAAAATGTTACCGCTTTTTAATGATCAGTGAGCATTTATTTTTTCTTTTAGAGATATACATATGAAGTATAGGAAGAAGGAAGTATCCATTCGTTGCAGATGTTTGAATGATAATGGAAGTTGAGACTTTAATTGGTATGGGGAAAATGTGTTTTTAAATGCATTATCACGTGGGTTAGATTTCTATCATACGGGTCGGTATTTTAACCAGTGCAGAGAGACCGTGTGGTTAACGTTTTCAACAATCGCTATAGCGTGAGTTTAAAGAACGAACCGGGTGTTTCTCGACATCTAAGCGCTTCCAACGTTTGAAGAATAAATACAGGCTTGAAGATCGCGTGCCAAATGCCCTGCTTCAATGCCTGTGAATGGGGCTGTACCCAAGTTATATAGGTCTTTTAATTATTCGGCCAAGTGTCACGCGATTCAAAACTAGTCACGAAACGAGAGTACTAGAGCAAACGCGCATGAAATTTCGTAAAAAGTGGCTGCAAACGTTATTATATTATCGGATTCCACCAACTGAACTGCAGGTATTTATTTCAATGTGCGGATATACAACATTGCTGCTACTTAATTTTATGGCCTAACAAGTACCAATTTAAAATAACTTCCACTTAGGGAAAAAAAGTTTTTTTTGCACAAAAAAAAGTTTATTTTTAATATTCTTTATTGTTTGATATTCTTATAGAAAAACTGTCACTACATAAGAATGATCAGCTCTCAATAAAAACTATACTACTGATCTTTAAAAGCAATGAACGTAAGTTGTTCACAGTAATTAATTTTATTTTTTAAATGTATGTAGAAAATGGTTGCTTCTAAAAATCGTAATATATTGTAAAATTTATTGAATATTAAAAAATTTTAAACAATCATTTAATATAAGTAACAAACGTTACTCGGAAACGTGATATTCAATTTATTATCATGGGGGATTCCCAGTAGCTCTCCCCAGGGAGCCCTGAGGTAACAAAAGGTTCTCCAACTCATTTTATTATCGTTTGTTTTCATTTTTAAATAAACGTTAATAAACTAAGTTTAAGAACCTTTGCGCCTTCGGGCTCCAGTGCGCCTTCGGGCGTACTGAAGCGAGCATCTAAGAAACATCCATTATTCCACTGAAAAAATTCGATATTTAAAATCTAAATATACTAGATATTAAGAAAAGATGGTATTTAATAGCATCTAGATGTTAACCCATTTAGTCCCAAATGTCCGTTTTTTAAGTACAAGTTCAAACTTCTCGTTCTACGAGTTCCGGTTTAAAAAAAAATCGGGACAAAGGTTTTTTATGTATTTGAGTGTCCTCTTTCAGAATCTGGAAAAATTTTTAAATTCGTCTTAATGATAAAAAGTTATAATTGTTTAAACAAAAAAAACCCGTTTTTTTAGTGTTTTTTTTCTTTAAATGCAGATTATTTAATTGAAATTGGTTTGGGAAAAATCTGGAACATCAAAATATCGCGTCCAAAATGTTAGGACTATCAAATAGACATACTGCCAAAAACAATTTTTTACAAATTTCAAAATGGCGCCTCAATAATGGCCGCCAAAATATGCAAATTTGGAAAAATAATTTTAAAAAATTTTAACTCTACATTTTTTTTACTTTTATGCTTCATTTAAATAAAATAATGCTACTTCAATAAAAATATTGTTATTTGATGTTATTTAACAATGTTATAAACAATTTTTATAAACAATTTTAAAAATTGTTTATAACTTTTGGATAAACGGTTGAATCATCAGTTTTCATTTTCATGTTAGAATAAGTTAGTAGTAAAGAAAAAATTTGTTTCTTCTCTGAACACCTTTTTTTATAAAAATTGTTTATAACATTGTAAAAAAGTTTTAACTGATGATTCAACCGTTTATCCAAAAGTTATAAACAATTTTTAAAATTGTTTATAAAAATTGTTTATAACATTGTTAAAAATTGCTAAATAATGTTAAATGAATGAATATATCTATAACAAAGAATTTGATTACAAGAAGGTATTATATAATAAAAAAATGCTTTTTTCCATGATGGTACTTCATATTTAGCAAATTGTTTATAAGAATTGTTTACAACATTTTTATACATTGTTTACAAATTTTTTATAAACAATAGATACTTTAGTTTCCACTTTTAATGACAAAAGAAAGTTAGTAGTAAAGAAAAAAATATTTTCGTCCACTCTAAACATCTTTTTTATAACAATTGTTTATAAAAATTGTTTATAACATTGTAAAAAAATTTAAGTAATTACAGACAAAGATTTGTCATTTAAATATCTATTCTAATGACAAACCAAGTGAATAGTGAAAAAAAATATTTCATTTTACTCTAAACTTCTTTTTCTATGAAAATTGTTTACTTTCAATATCCATTTTTATCTTCCCCAAAAAAGAGAATTGATGAAAATAAATTTTTTACATTCACTTTGGCTCATAGTTTTCAAATTGTTTATAATAATTGTTTATAATATTGTTAAATAACATCATGTATTTGACTGTCACAGATATTAACCGTTAATATCTAGATATTAAAGCTCAATATCCAGTTTTCTTAGTGTGTCGATTCTAATGCAGAGAAGTACAGACAATATCAGGCAATTTTTCCATTGGAGATACGTCTCCTAATTTTAACTCTATTATTATATTAACATTACGTTTATATTATACTGTAATATTACCTTAACATTATGAGTTAAGGTAATATTACCTTACAAGGTATGTGTACATACCTTAAGGTAAAAAAAAATTTTTATTTATATATATATATATATATATATATATATATATAGGTATATATATCTACATGAGTATACATGTGTATGTGTTGTTTGCATATGTGTTAGAATACATGTGTATGTATTGCTTATAATATAAAATATGTAATACTTCCATTTTTTTGTTAGGTATTTTTAACCTAGTGTGGAAAATTCAACTTACCAAAATAGTACAAAAGTGAAAAAAATCCTACCAGTTGTTGTTTCAATATCACAAATATTATTTTTATATTTTTGTACGGAACCCGTCAATTCAGTGCGAGTGCAACTCGCACTTGTCCAGTTTTTTTAATTTTAAATTTTTTTTTAGATTTTTTGTGATCAGACTGTAAAAATATACTAATAAACCTATTTTTATTTAATTGAATTAAATAATTTGGAACTTAGAAAAAAAAATTTTTAAATTTTTTTTAGATCTTTTAATATATATTTTTTTTTAATTTTTTTTAGATTTTTTAATAGATTTTTTGAGATTAGACTGTAATAATATAGGGGAGACTGGGGTAAACCCGCTCACTTTTTTCAGAACGGTAAAAACCTAGGAAACTATTCTCTAAATACAAGTTAATTTATATAACTTTGAAGCTTATGATTTCTACTACAAAAAAAAAATTTTTTTTGATTTACCCTTTTTACTTTTACTTAGGAAAAATTTTTAATTCACATATACCAAATTTCAAAATCACAATTTTCCAGGGTAAATCTGCTCACCCCTCGGGGTAAACCCGATCGCTTGATTTTTTTAAGAATTTAAGGTAATCCCGACAGTTTTATTTTGTAGGGGAATAGGTTCGGTTGTGGGCATAGTTTCCTTTTTGACTCATAATTTTTTTTTTTTTAATTGGTCATTTTTCTAACAAAAAAAATTATATTATATCTCATTATATTAATTTCCGTGCTGGACCACGAAACTCTTAAAATTCATAAAACATTATTAAATGTTGTAAGGAATTACTTATGATTATATCGGCAACGATATTTCACGATTTATCAAAAATAAGAGTGGTGTCCACAACCGAATCAATTTGGATGTCCACAACCAAACTTGACGATCATTTTAAAACATCATAAAAAAATTTTACTTGTGGACATTTTTGTGATGCTTGGTATTAGATTATAAAATATAACACATTTGCTGTGTAAATACGCTTTGAACTTATCATTTTAATTAATTCACTTCGATTTGTTGAACATTTAACAATGTTTAAAACTACATTTTTGTTATATTCAACGTGTCAAAAAATTAATTTATATATAGCAAAAAGCGGAGTTGTCTAATCATTTTTGTATTGACATAGAAAACTACGTTAGGTCATAACATATACGTGATATTTGCCAGATTAGACAAATCTCATTTCTGTCAAAAGTTCTGGGCGGGTGTCCACAACCGAACCATGCCCATAACCGAACCTCTTCCCCTGTATATTAAATTTCTCCTTATTTCCGTCTTCAGTATGATTTATTAATGATAAGTTATGAGTTCTATAAACAATAAATATTGGTTTATTAAATAATAAGTATAGGTTTCATGAATTGCAACTGTGAATTTAAATAATATTTTATTAAGAGAAAATTAAAATGTAGATACAATTTTGAATGTAACAAGTTATAGATTTTATTATTGATAAAATATAACAAATTACATTCGAAATTTTAAATTTAAAAATAAACAATGATAAAGCGTGAACAAATCGAAGACATCAAACCTAGATTTATGTTGCTAACAAATATTGATTATTCAGCGCCATCTATTGAAAAAAAATCGTCACAAATCGTAAAATGCGAGACAATTCAAATTGTTAAATATTCAACTAATTACCCAATAATTCAATAACATTGATAGGAAATGAATATTATTTCTCTTTTAATAAATATTTTTAATATTCAAAATTTTAAGATCGCCAAAGAAACGCAAATACTGTTAATACTGATTCGGCTTCCTACACAAATTTAATAAGTGAATGGCTTTATTCCAACTTCATGTGAGCGAATTTACCCCGAATGTATTTCTCATATTTCAGAATAAATTTAAATAAATCTTTTTGCAATCAAACAAAACTACATATGAGCGGCTGGATGCTATAATGTGTTACGCGCCATGTTAAATGAATGGCGTGTAACACATTATAGCATCCAGCCCCTCATATCTATTTCGAAAAAGGACATCCAATAGCATCGACAAAAATTTGTCGAATAAATTAAGTCTCAAAAATAATAATCGAAAAACTTAAAAATCTGAAGACCATTTTTTCTTTTTTGGACTTCTAAAAACAATTGACCACCTCTGATTCTATGAAGAATTCATGAAACTAAACGAAAGTTCGTTAACATTAGTTGTATGTTAAGTACTATTCACAGTACCAATATTTCCATCTTAAGTTGAATTTATAGCGTCAAATCGCTAGTGAGCGGGTGTGCTGTGCGCGGGTTTATCCCGGTCTCCCCTACTAATAAACCAATTTTCAGCTCATTATCAACAACGGCCGACAAAATTTCATCAACTGCATATTTCAAAAATGTTACAGCCGATTTCTTAAAGGATTTTGTTCGTAGAATGCAAATCTGACTTTGAAAAAATTAGATTTGCTCTACTTTCTTTATCAACTATATTTTAAATGAATGTAAAATCATAAACCCAAACTGTAAATTTGTCTGTATAGGACCAAATTAAAGTTTAAACAATGTTATATAATATCCAAAAACAAAAGATTTAATTTATGTACACTTTAACCTATAATATCCAAAGAGACATACGCTGTTCCATAAAAATATTAAAAATAACAGTACTTTTTACCAGGTAAGGCAATTTTATTAAAACTTAGTCTCTCTAGGGAATTTTTCGGTCGCTGCTTACTAATCTGTTTTTAGATTTTAAAATTGAAAATGTCAAATTCAATATAGCAAAATTTTTTAAAAATTTTACATTTTTATTAAGAAATGTGTAAGTTTTTTTTAAAAAATTGATCAGCCATTTGTACTTTTTATATTTTACAGCAGGTTAGTCCACAGAGAGACTAGTTTTTACTTAAATTGTCTTACCTGGTAAAAAGTAATGTTATTTTTAATACGTTTATGAAACAGCGTATATCACATTGGAGATTAAAAGATAAAGTGTACTTAAATTAATTTTTTTGTTTTTTGATATTAAATAGCATTATTTAAACTTTAATTTGGTCCTATACAGACAAATTTACTGTTCCGGTGTATGGTTGTACATTCATTTAAAAAATGCTAAAAATGCTAATTTTGCGTATTGAAACGTAAATTGATTAAAAACTAGAGTCAATCCAATATATTCAAGGGCAAATTCGTATTCTACGGCCTAATTCCTGTAAAAATCAGCTTCCATTGGTAAGGCCACAAAATTTTGTTGGCCTGTGTTATTATGCCTTTTTTATAAACTCTCTAAATATGAATTAGTAGAATTTTGACTTGTTTAAGCAGTAATTAAAAATTTGAGCAATTAATTAGTGCTTATTTACTTTTTACGCACTGTTTCACTGAATTTCTAAGTTCAACTTTATCTGTTTACAAATAGTCGCTTGGGGGCAGCAACATGCCGACTCAGCTAAACGGTGAAAAAGATGCCGTTTCAAAAAGAAAAGTGAAAAACATGCCATTTCGCGAAAGCGCTGAGAAACATACCTCCTTCAAACGAACGGTGAAGAACATGCCTTTTCAACCGTTAATATTAAATATAATATTAAATAAATAAATAATTAATATAATATTATTAATAATTATAAATTAATCAATTAATTAAATTAATTAATTAATCATTAATTGTTTATAATAATTATAATATTATTAATTATTTATAATTAATATAATATTATTAATATAATATGAATATTAAATATTAACGGTTGAAAAGGCATGTTCTTCACCGTTCGTTTAAAGAAGGTATGTTTCTCAGCGCTTTCACGAAATGGCATGTTTTTCACTTTTCTTTTTGAAACGGCATCTTTTTCACCGTTTAGCTGAGTAGGCATGTTGCTGTCCCCAAGCGACGAAATTGAAGAACTCCGCATAAACACATGTGAACTCATCATTTGTATGGAGGTCAGATCTCGACAACTTTTCCCAAACCAAGAATACGCAAAGCACTTTGCTCACTTTTCTATTCGATATCTTGTGACAGTAGTATAGCTAGGCGGGTTCTGGGCCACTTACCTACCGTCGGTAAGGTAGATTTCTTAATAGCTCACTTCCAGGTGGGTTGGTCGGGGCGTTCTACCTTACCGACCGAGTTTTTAGTTCCGGCTGCCACCGCTCAATTCAAACCCCATTGGCGGGAAAATTTTTTCAAATTTCAAGTCGCTTGGTGTTCTACCTTACAGACCGAGTTCCGGCTGCCACCGTTAGATGGCGCCACCGCTCAATTCAAACCCCCTTGGTGGGATATTTAAATTTTTTAAAACCCACTTGGGTTATGTTAACTTCAAGTTAGCCCGGTAGTCGGCTTTGCAGTAGGAGAGTTGCGCGCGCCTGTGGAGTAGTGGGGAGTTTCGCAGTGGGGAGGTGAGTATAGTGGGGACTGGGGTATAAGTTACGCAGCGTGGGCCACAAACATCAGTTGCATCTTGAACGGTGCAGCAGACTACTTTCAGGTTTTCAGGGTTCCAGAGTTTCTTTACAGAATTAATTTACAGAGACAATTTTCAGAGTTTTTTTTTCGTTTTGAATTTAGGAGTTATTGATTTTTTATTATAGGTTTTTTTTTAATTTTTGTGTTCTAGTTTGCATTCGTTTTTAAGTTGGTGAAGTTTTTTTCTATTTTAGGGTTTTCTTATTTTTCAGGTTTATTTTCTAGTTTTAAGTTTACTTTTTCAGGTTCTGTTTATTTTTTAATTCTTTTGTGTTTTTAGGTTTAAGGTAGTGGTGTTTTTTTTCTATTTCAGGATTTTTTTAGTTTTAGTTTATTTTCAGGATTTATTTTAGTTTTGAGTTTTTTCAGAATTTTTTTAGATTTAGACTTTTTTTAAGTTTATTTTCAGATTCAGGTATCAAGATGCCCAAGTGTAAGGATTCGAAGAAATCACGACGTCGAATCAGCCTCGACGAGTACAATGAGGTGTGTGAGGAGGCTGACAACTTTGTCAAAATTGCAGAGCGTAAACTCGTCACAACAATGTCAATGTCAGGTGATGATAGATTTATTAAAGCGTTTGAATGGCAAAACAAGTGTCAACGTTACAGAAACGTAATGCGTAAATTTTTGCATAAATATGAATTTTTACCGTATCAAAAATCAAAGTGTTTAAATTTAAACCAAAAGTTAGAGTATTTGTGTTGCCATTTCGATGTTTTAATGAAACGCGGTGCAGGTGTGCAAGTGGAGAATGAAAAAATTAAATGGGTGAACTTTGATAAGGCATTCGACGATCGTTTACAAACTAGTGCTATTATGAATTTGTCTTATAAAGATATTAACTTGTTCTTAGATGATGCCTATGCTTTATTCGAGATTAATATTCAAAAAGCTTTAACAGGTTTGGTCCACTAAAAGTTTATACCGTGTTAGGCGCGAAATTTGTAAAAGATTTAAATAATGGTAAAGAGGAAATATCTGACTTGAAGACGTTTATTGCAAAAACAGTTGAAATATTAAGTACAACCCCGTTAGATCAATGGTACAACGAGAATGTAAAAGAATTGAAGTGTTCCAACAAAAAGATTCAAATTGGAGACTTCATTCTATTGAAAGATTGGAAGTCAACATTAACAAATACAACCCAATGCGTGCAAGCTCGTATATCAATTTGCCATCTGCTATCAATAGAAAACATGCCTGCATAAATGTCCAAAACGCTGATAACCAGTGTTTTAAGTGGGCAATATTGTCAGCGTTATATCCCTCAGATAATAAGCATGCACACAAAGTTGCAAAATACAGGCAATACGAAGAGTCACTCGATTTCAATGGAATTGAATTTCCAGTTGCACTTAAAGATATTTCAAAATTTGAGGTTTTAAACAACATTTCAGTCAACGTATACAGCCTTGTCAAAAGAGATGAAAAATTTAGTGTTTCACCTCTACATCTATCATCACAAAAGAAAATTCATCATGTTAACCTTTTACGGGTTGAAGACCACTACATTGATGAAGATCTCGAAGAAGAAGAGGAGGAGGCTCAAGTTGCCATTATGTCATTCAACTACCATTATGTCTGGATCAAGGATTTGTCGAAACTCGTCAGTTCAGAACTATCAAAGAAGAAGAACAAAAAATACATCTGTGATCGCTGTTTGCACTATTTTGGAGAAGAATCAAAGCTTAACGAACATGAAGAAAATTGTAGAGTGATGAACGACACAAGAATTAAATTGCCTCAACTTGGCAAAAATATCCTTGAATTTCAACATTTCCAAAACAAGGAACGTGTGCCTTTTATTATCTATGCGGATTGTGAGAGTCTTTTAATTCCTATAGAAGCACCAAAAGAAATATCCAATACAGAAGTTTTTCAAAATCACAAAACTCTTAGTATTGGATATTACTTGAAGTGTGCTTTTGATGATTCTTTGTCTGTGTACAAAGCGTCTCCAAGAGATGAAGAGTATCCAGCAAATAGGTTTTCAAAGGAATTAAAAGACTTGGCTGACAATTTAGATTCTTTATTTAAAAATCCTGTGCCCATGGAAACTCTAAGTTCTCAGCAATGGGTAGCTTTTCGAAATGATAGCACATGTCATATTTGTAAAAAGAAAATCGCGTATGGGGATGTGAAAGGACGAGACCATTGCCATCTAACAGGGAAGTACCGTGGACCCGCACATCAAGAATGCAACATTAATTATCACGAATCACAGACCATACCTGTTGTCTTTCATGACTTAAGTGGCTATGATGCACACTTTATCATTGAATCTATTGCTACTGAGTTTGAAGGTAAAGTCGAACTACTTCCAATAAACAAAGAGAAGTATATTAGTTTTACGAAAAATGTAAAAGGTAGTTTTATCAAATTTCGTTTTATCGATTCTTTTAAATTCATGGCATCATCATTGGACAAGTTAGCATCCTATCTTAATGAGTACAAAATTGTTAATTCTGTTTTTTCCAACTGCAGTGATGACAAAATTCAATTGTTAACGCGTAAAGGAGTTTTTCCTTACGAGTACATTGATTCGAGAGAAAAACTTGACGAAACCGAATTACCACCAAAAGAAAAATTTTATAGCACTTTAAACGATTCGAATGTCTCTGATGAAGATTACACCCACGCGCAGAAAGTTTGGACTGAATTCAATTGTCAAAATCTCTACGATTACGTGTATTTATATATGCAAACCGATATACTGTTACTCGCGGACATATTTAAAAATTTTAGAAATCAATGTTTAATCGCGTACGGTCTTGACGCGGCGCATTATTACACAACACCTGGACTATCATGGGATGCTATGTTAAAGTATACAAATGTAAGACTTGAACTTTTAACTGATATTGACATGATGATGTTTATTGAACGTGTAATTAGAGGTGGAGTAAGTCAGTGTATGAATCGTTACGCAAAAGCTAATAATCCTTATATGGAGAATTACAATGAGAGTGAGGAAAAATCTTATATCATGTACTTTGACGCTAACAACCTCTATGGTTGGGCCATGGTTCAGTCACTTCCTTATGGTGGCTTCGAGTGGATAGAAAATATTGATAATACTTTTGACTTTAATCTTCCAGATGATGATCCAATCGGGTACATCCTTGAAGTTGATTTGGATTATCCAAATCAACTTCACGATAAACACAGCGATTTTCCTTTTTGTCCGGAACGCTGGAAGCCACCAGGGTCAAAAGAGGAGAAGCTCCTAACTACCCTTCTACCGAAACGAAAGCACGTTCTCCATTATCGTGCCTTAAAACAAGCTATTGCCAACGGTCTCGTGTTAGTTAAAATTCATCGCGTCTTGAAATTCAAACAGTCCACATGGTTGAAAAGTTACATTGACTTTAATACTATACAAAGAACAAACGCGAGTAACGAGTTTGAAAAAAAATTGTTTAAGTTGATGAACAACGCGGTATTTGGCAAAACAATGGAGAACGTGCGAAAACATGTTGACATTAAACTTGTGACAAAGTGGGAGGGTAGGTATGGAGCTGAAGCTTTAATTTCCAAACCTAATTTCCACAGCAGAGCCATTTTCAATGAAAACATCGTTGCTGTGGAACTTAGAAAAATGGAAGTTCTAATGAACAAACCAGTTTATATTGGTTTAACCGTGCTAGATGTTTCAAAAACGCTAATCTATGACTTTCATTACGATTATATGCAGAAAAAATACGATGAAAAAAATTTAAAACTATTGTACACTGACACCGTTAGTCTTATTTATGAAATCAAGTGCTCAGACATTTACACCGATATGAAAAAAGATATTCACAAGTTTGATACTTCTGATTACCCCGCTAATAACGTGTATAATATTCTGCAAGCCAACAAAAAGATTTTAGGACTCATGAAAGATAAGTGCAGCGGAAAAATTGTAACAGAATTTGTTGGCTTGCGGAGCAAAATGTACAGCGTCCGTGTAGAAGATAAAGATTTCATAAAAAAGGCTAAAGGTGTCAAAGCAGGAGTTGTCAAGAAAAATATCGATTTTAATGATTATGTTTATTGTCTACAAAATGTTAAAATCCAATCAAGAACACAATATTTATCCAACTATTATGTGAGCTATCGAATCCAAGCCATTTTACGTATACATCATTACCGCGAGTCTTGAGAATTTTTTCTACAAGGTAAACATCTGGATATTGGACTTTCCGCAACTCTTCTTCGTAGAAACCACCTTTGATGAGTTGATTTTGGTAATCTTTCAGCTTGTATGTAACTGGTTTTGTTGATTTAACTTTATCCACGGTGAATGTTTCAGTTTTCCAGTTGGGGGTGTATCCTTTCTCAAAGATGTTTTTATACTTGCTAACTCCAACTGTGTCTCCAACTTTGAATTTTGATCTTTTAAGCGGAATTCTACGCAGTTTACGAATGCGTCTCAGCAGTTCTCTTGTATCTTCTTCGGTGATATCATTGGGTTTCATACCAATAGTACGATGTTCTTTATTATTGTACTTTGATATGAGCACAGGTAAAAGATTAATCCATTTATAATTGCTTTGCAAGCTAAATTCAGGCCACATCATATTTTTTCGAGTGCGGTTAAATCTTTCAACAATTGAGGCTTTTAAATTACTATAGGTAGAGTAGAGATTAATGTTAAATTCTTGCATTAAACTCTTAAATTCAGAATTATAAAATTCTTTGCCTCTATCAGTGTGCAAATTTTTTGGAATTCGACCTTGTTTTAGAATAGTTTTTGTGGCCAAAGAAATATCCTTTACATTCTTACTTTTTACAGCTACAGCCCATGCATATTTGGAAAATATGTCTATAACTGTGAGCATGTATTTAAAACCTTTATTAGAATAAGAATAAGGTATCATTTCAACCAAATCTGCTTGCCAGGTTTCATCGATGCCACGCATTTGAACTTTTCGACGAGGATGATTTTTTCTAGTTTGCGTATGCAATTCTTTAACAACTGTTGATTTTTCACCGTCCATTTTCAAGATTGGTTAAACGTGAATCCAATTTATCAATATATTTAGCGTTTTGAAGAGGTAATTCAAGTTGTAAATCAGTTTCAAACTGCTTAAGTTTTTCGTTAATTCTTTCTTTAATAGATTGAATAAGAATAGTCAAGTCATCAATAGCTGACCTTGAAGATGATGTAACTGCAAAGACGGTTTTTATTTCGTTTTTAACAATTTTTGCTACTTGTCTTAAATTTACAGCATCGTGTTGCTCTTCAGCGTCTTGAACGTTGCAAAGTCTTTTATTATCAATATCGTATTGTCCGCTTGAAGTAACTTTAAATCCAATACCAGAAGGGCCAGGAAGTCCACGACTTGCAAGAGGCCGTGACAAGGGATGTCCAAACACATCAATGCTCATTTTAATACTGAGCTCTAAATTGCTTGTACTCTTCTAATATATAATGCGAGCTTCACGTAGTTCTTCGATGATTGACATAATTTCATTATTATGACTCGGATTTCCAGCTTGCTGCGATGCTACTAGCAGGCGTAATCGGTCAACTAGCTCATTTGGATTGTCCCAATATATGTAGTCTGGTTGAAATTTTATCTTTGCAATCATAAATTGAGGTAATTTTTTTCCAAACTTTTTCTTCCCTTTTAAAATACTTTTACCCTTTTTTGGTGTACTCTTAAAGAGTTTTGCAATTACATCAATATATTTAGAACTCCTGTTTATGTTCAAAGGTTCACTGGAACTATAATTTTTTTCGATGTGCATTTGTAGCTTCAAGAATTTCTTTATAATTTTCTAAATCATCTGGACTTATTAATGCTTGATTAGGTTTTTGTGTAAATAAGAGTTCTAGCAACCCAGCAGTTTTTAAATATTTTTTCTTTCCAACAAGCCGGATATGAGGACCTTCTAAATCAACTGCTGTATCTCCAATCATAAGAATCCCATTAGGAAGCTTACGTACCCCATAAACAATGTCTAAAAAAAGTTTTCTGTTTTTATTCAATAATAGAATAAATTTATTTGTTTATTTTTCATAATTAAGTTCTTCTTCTTCAAAGTTAGCACTCTTATCAAGTACAGTGTCATTTACTAGTGTTTTATCAAATTCTTCTTCCTCATCAACAGCAGTTGAGAAAGAAAAATCATTTTCCTTCTTTTTAACTTTTTCTTTTTTAATATTTTGGAAAGGTATGTCAGTTACTTTAACCAATTTTTCAAGAGGTGTTACTATTGGTTGAAGAGTTTCTTTCAATACTGTTTCTGCAGCCTCTTTACCCATTTTGAGTAAACGATGTTTCCGCCTAATAGCATCACTTGCTTTTGGTATTTGACGAAGAGTTCCTTGCTCTTTTCTATACATGTTTTCTTAGTGACAAGATAAACTATACTAATGAAAAATTCAATAAAGTTCTTATATTTATAGTGAAATAAAGCATTCAAATCCTCTTCTATATCTTCCCTCATTAAAATTACAGTCCTTATCAATAACAACAAAACCATATTTGTCAGATTTCCAACATTCTGAACATAAATCGCGAAATTGAGTATAACTCATATCTGTATTAACATGATCTTCATATACATGTTTCAGATTCTTTTCATCTTGTCTAAATAGAACCAATAAATTAACATTATCTCGAACTAGATGTTTAGGAATACGAGCATACGTTTGACATAAATAGAAACTATCCACATTTACATGTCTGCCCATACAAAAGAAAGCTCTAACATTGTCTTGCTTTTCACAAGCAATGTCATCAAAAACGAATATTGAATTTGGTTTAGCATCTTTTGGAGATACTACTTCTTCATGTTCACTAAATGGAAAATATTCAACACCATCTACTCCACTGGTTACATTTTCAAGAAATTTATATTTAGGTTGCTGCAGAGATTTTGAGTAGAGGTAAATATTTTCAAAACTTAGACCATTTGGATGTATTATTAGCGATAGAAGAGCATTTGTTTTTCCACAATTTGATGGGTAACAGAAAACTGCTCGAATGCTGTCTGAAAACAGACTGTCATGGTGTTTAATCTTTTTTTTATTAGTCTCAACATCTATACTAGATATTGGCAGTGCGACGGGTTGTTTCGTGAACTGCATCTTGATAGTAACTGCCCTAAAATCTATAAATACCTAGCTTTTATAGTTAATTTTGTCAGTTTTACGTCAACCTTTGTAGAGTGAAGAATGATTCTACATCAGGAGGTGAAAAAAGGTCGCTATCGAGGAAAAGGTTTAATCAATCGTATTATCAATAGTTTACCTTTTGAGTTACATTTACAAGGTTACCAATTCTGTGGCCCTGGTACAAATTTAGCAAAACGTTTAGCTCGCGGTGATCAAGGAGTTAATCCACTAGACGCTGTATGCAAACAACACGACATTGCATATTCGCAAAATCGTGAAAATATTCAAGCGAGAAACGAAGCAGATAAAGTATTAGCTAAAAAAGCGTGGGAACGTGTTACAGCTAAAGATTCTAGTGTGAGTGAAAGAGCAGCTGCATTAGCTATTTCTGGAACCATGAAAGCTAAATCAAAATTAGTTATGGGAATGAGAAGAAGAAAGTCATCTATAAAAAAGTAAAAAATGTGTAAAAAGAAACAGATAGCGCTAAGAAAAATTGTTGACGCTGCACGAAAAAGTATGGTTCCTAGTAATAATGCTGAAGAATGAATTCGAGCAGCTATGGTTGGTGCACGAAAAGCAATAAAAAATGTTGGCGGTAAATCTAAAATTTTATCCCCTAGAATTCTTCCTGTACCTACTAAAGTCGGTGGAATCTTACCGCTAGTTCCAATTTTTGCTGGACTTAGTGCTTTAGGAGCTCTTGCTGGAGGTGCTTCAGGAATAGCAAGGGCTGTAAATAAGGCTAAAACAGCTACTGAACAACTTGCAGAAGCTCAGCGTCATAATATATCCATGGAAGCCATATCACTTGGAAAAGGATTACATCTAAAACCTTATCGACAAGGACTTGGTCTCCACTTGAAACCCTACATACAAGGAAAAGGAATTAAAAAACGAGTATCAAAAAAGAAGAAGAAACGAGCATCAAGAAAAAAGAGAACAACAAGAAGGAAAAAAAAACTTGCTGTAAAGCTACCTCACCGACCATTAACTGACTTTGATCTGTTAAAGTATGCCAAAGCTTCCAAAATACCTCATTTTCGTGGTATTTTTATGCGAAATGAACTACCTGTAAGAGGTCCTCACAAGTCTGAATCGGGAATAATTAATCTTGATAATAAAGAAGGTGCTGGAACACATTGGGTAGCATATAAAAAATTCAAAAACCAAACAATGTATTTTGATAGTTTTGGCAACCTTGCTCCACCAACAGATCTTGTCATTTACTTGGGTGTTGGTAGCTTAATAAAATATAATCATAAAAGATATAAAAATTACAATTTATTTGTATGTGGACACTTGTGTCTCAAATTTTTATGTAATCAATTAAATATTAAGAGTTGCTTTAACCTTTATAAAAGACTGTAACTGTTGTAAGCTTTCAGTATAAAATCTGACCTCAACATGAGTGATTCGTTTACTTTAACGTTAACAGGAAATTCTTCAGTTCTTGAAGCTGAATACTTCCCACCAATAGAACTAAATTCAAATAAAAGTTATGTACTTGGTCTTGTTGAACTGTTGACTTTTAATTCAATTCCCAATATAGATATAGGAAATAACAAGTTTTACGTTGGAAATCAAGTAATTGATATTTTAACTGGAAGTTATGAAATTAAAGATATTGAGTCATATTTACAAAATTCTGTAGAAATCGGAACTGTTATTAGTATAAAACCGAATAATAATACTTTGCGCAGTGTAGTTAAATCCAATTTACCAATTGATTTTAACCCTAAAGACTCAATTGGCAATTTGTTGGGATTTACATCGCAGCTTTTAGTACCTCATAGAGCACATATTTCTGATTTACCAGTAGCTATTCTAAAGGTTAATTCAGTTAGAATTGAGTGTAATATAACATCTGGAGCGTATATAAATAATCAAAAAGTCCACACCATTCATGAATTCTTCCCCAGTGTTCCACCAGGATATAAGATTGTGGAAGTGCCTGCTCACGTCATTTACCTTCCGATTGTCACAAAGACAATACATAATATACAGCTGCGAATTGTTCATCAAGACGGTGATTTAATAAATTTTCGTGGAGAAACTATAACAATTCGATTGCATATAAAGTCATTGTAATGGGAATTGTTTATAATCAAAGAGCTGTTGTTGGTGAAAACTATAAAAGTCAGCCAACATGCAAGAGTCAAATCAGTCTAAATTTGTCTCACGAGGTGTTAACACCTCAGAATCGCCTCTTTCTACAAGAACTAGGTCTAAAACTTCGAGGAAAGAAAATAAGACAAGACAATTAATTTACATATTTTTTGCATGCTGTTGCAATAAAAATGGACGAACTTCTCAATATTCCAGCAGCAGTGAATTTCAATGAGTCCATAGCTCATTACGAAATTCATGCTCATCAGCCATATGCATCTTCATCTTTTAATAATAGTGATGAAATTCGAATCGCACTACAACATCAAGACTTGTGCATTTTACCTAGTAAAAGTTCGTTACACATTTTTGGTAGATTAACTAAAAATGATGAAATTACTCTTACAGAAAACGTGCATTTAAGTAATAATGCTGTATGTTTTTTGTTTGATAAAATTCGCTATGAATTAAATGGTATTGAAATTGATCGCTGCAAATACGTTGGACATACTACAATCATGAAAAATTATACATCGCAAACATCAAATCAACTAAATTTTATTGAAAATGCTGGATATTCAAAAATTGCAGCTGATGCAAGACTGGTATTGGAGAATGGTTATTTTGACGTCACAATACTACTCAACATGATTTTTGGGTTTGCTGAAGATTATAAAAAAATCATTATGAACGCTTAACATGAACTTATTTTAACAAGAGCACGTTCTGACATGAATGCTATAATTCAAACAGGACAAGGAGGGGATGAGGAATTCAAAATTTTCATCAATAAACTTGAATGGATGGTTCCATACGTTTTACCTGCAGATAATAATAAAATAAAATTGTTAAAATTTATTGAAAAGGATCCATTAATTTCAATAAGTTTTAGGTCGTGGGAAATGTATGAGTATCCTTTAATTCCTACAAGTTCAAAAGTTTTGTGGCAAATTAAAACATCAACGCAATTAGAGAAACCACGCTATGTTATTGTTGGATTTCAAACAGCGAGAAAAGATAAACGTATAAGATATGCCTGTCATTTTGACCATTATAATATTACAAATGTTAAACTCTTTTTAAATTCACAATATTATCCTTATGGAAATTGAACTTTAAACTTTGATAAAAATCAGTACTCTCTACTTTATGAAATGTACGCTAATTTTCAATCATCCTATTATGGTAAAGATTCAAAACCTATTTTAACAAAGGATATTTTTAAAAGTTTATTTCCTTTAATTGTTATTGATTGTTCTAAGCAAAATGAGTTTTTAAAACAAGCATCAGTTGATGTAAGGTTAGAATTTGAAGCAGGAATCAACATGCCAGCCGAGACCACCGCCTATTGCCTAATCATCCATGACCGCGTCATACAATATAAGCCAATCAGCGGCGTTGTAAAAAAATTATTGTAAAGGAGTGGGGATAATGGGGTTGGGGTCATTATTATAAAAGCAGCTGCTCTCAGCCAGAAATTTATTTCAACATGGAGTTCATTGTAGACGTTCAAGGTTTTAAAAGACAAATAACGAGTTTGTCTTTAAAGAATTGGCAATACTTTCTCTGCAATCGGATGCTCAACCACTAGTTTTCCTGTTTGAACCTGCTTGTCAATGGAATTCATTACCAGGACGCTACAAAAGTGAAAACCTCTGGCTCACATACAATTACCATGGAATTGATTGGTCAGCTGGAGATGTTCCATACGATGAACTTAAATCTATTCTACAAGGGATCCTGCGAGGTGCTAATGCAATCTACGTCAAAGGATTAGAAAAAAAGATTTGGCTAGAGAAATACTTACTAAATGTATGTAATTTAGAAGATTATAATTGTCCATCGTTGAAAAAACTTGAAAACAATTTGTTAACTACTTGTAAACATCACACTCTATATAAAGAAAATTGTGCTGCAAAAAATGTAAAACTTCTTCAAGAATGGTTTTTGGAATCTTCAAATCGATATATAAGTGCCATTGTAAAAGGTATTGATGAAGTTGATTCTACGATTAATACTACTTTAAAAGCTTTCTATGAAAATTATGAATCTGTTTTGTAGATAGATTTCTATTTTTATTTAAAAATAAACATTTTTAATTATAAATTAAAATTTTTTTGTTTTACTAAACCTATCCTTAAAGTTTCTTTTATCTTTTACATATATATATATATATATATATATATATATATATATATATATATATATAAAAAACTTATTTTAATGTTGAAAAAAACACATTAAGAGGACGAGGAGCAAAAATTTTTTTAATCAATTTATACATAAAAACTTTGTTTATTTTTCAAATCATTCTTTTTTAAATATATACATTAATTCATCAATCTTTTATTTTAAAAAATTAAACTCAACGATATTATATGTTCCACCAATATATTTCATTTGAAGTTGCTTTGTGATAGCAGCTTCCTGCATCATTTCCAACGTGCTAGGTTCATCTTCGAAATGTTTGGCGAATCTGGATGGTAAGTATGTGACGAAATCAGCATTTACTTCAACAATAATTCTTGGACCATATTTCGTTTGAACCTTCTTCAGTTTTGTGATGTAGTAGAGACCATTTTTCATCAATTCAGATAGTGGTTTCGTTGGCAGGTATCCTTCAAAGTGTCCAACTGCGTTAACTTTTTTTAGATCCATTTTTTTTCTTTCTAAGAAAAAACCCTGAAATTTGAAAAAAAAGAAAAGAATATTAAAAAAAACTATAATGTAAATAAACCTGTAATATAAAAATAAGTTTCAAACTTAAAATAAAGCTTATAATAGAAACTGAAAAAAGAAAAAACTTAGAAAATACATCTAAAAAGAACTTTGAAAAATTTCTGAAAAAGAACTTAAAAATTTATCTGAAAAAGAACATAGAAAATTTTATCTTAAAATAGATTTTAGAAAATTTATCTGAAAAAAGTAACTAAAAAAACTTATCTGAAAAAATAGAAACTTCGAAAATTTATCTGAAAATAAAGCTGAAAATAAAACTTAGAAAATTAACCCTGAAAATAAAACTTAGAAAATAAACCTGAAAAAGAAAAAAAAAGGTTGTACTTACTATTACTAAAAAAGACCTGAAAGAAATAATATCTCTGCTGGCTTAGTCTTCACTTTTATAACCATCACCTTACTTTTCTCTTACCCCCTACCAGAAAATTTCAAACATGCGCAGTTTTAAACAACGCCTATATGCGCGCACATCCATACTTATATAAGTTGTTTTTAGAAGAAAAAAAATATGGAAACCATTTTGTTTTCATAATGTATTTTATTTAAAAAAAATTTAGAATTTTTTTTTATACTAAAGTCGAACACCCCACTGTATTTCATCCATCTGTAAAAAAATACTTTTAAAGAAACCTCTATTTTATACTTCTCCTATATTAAAAAATTAATCTACTAACCTCTTCAACTTCAATATTTATAACCAAAACACTATTAATGTAGTCCTGATCACCTTCATCATCATCATCATCACTTTCAATAGAATGATTATAACGATAATCGTCATCATAATCATCATCCTTCTCACCAGAATCGTCAATTTCAATGAAGCCATTTTCATCATTATCAAAATTGACGATCATTGAATCACCATCATCGGAATCACTTTCAATAAAATGATTATAACGATTATCATCATTATCCTCCTCACCTGAACTGCTTGTAAAAACTGTTTCAACTTCAGAGTTGTAATTGTCGATTACAATATAACCATTATCAATATAACTCTCATCATTATCTACATCTGTAGACTGTGGACTTGGTGTTAGTTCGTATGGATCCATTGTGTAATTCTGAAATCGAAGATTTTAGTTTTTTAATATATAAACTTTCTAATTTTTTTTATAATTTCTACAGAATTCAAAGTTACATTGAATATTAATTTAATTTACGCGATGTCAAAATCTACAAATTTTCATTAGAATTTAAAAAAGTTTATTTTTAACCATTCGGGAACAAACTTGTGTATTCTCGTTGGGTTAAGTTTTAATTCTGTAGAAATTATTAAAAAATTGTAGAAAGTTAAAGGAAATCTTAGAAAAAAGAGAACATTGAAAAAGAAAAATTCCTACAACATTAAAAATAATACTTGAAAACTATTAGAAAAATAAAGTGAATTCTGAAAAAAATAATCTAAGAAAATTAAAGAGAATGCTCAGAAAGACTTAATAGTTCATCTGCTACTTACATTCCTAAAAGACCTGAAAGAGAATGATGTAGTTGAATTGTGAGAGGCACCTCGAAACCAACACCCCACCATCATAGCACTCCCCACTATTGATGCGCGAATTATCTGCTCAGTGCGCCAGTCATCATAATGGAGTTAAATTGTGATGTTAATAATTAAAATGTTTTAAAAATGTGAAAATGCCAATTAAAATTATAGTCTATAAAAATTTAAATTAAGATTATGTCTACTTGTACGTTTTTTTTTAATTTAAAGTGCCAAAACTTTTATTTATTTAATACATTAAGAATGTGTCAACTTGTATTTTTCATAACCTAAAATGTCATGACTTTTATTTATTTACTTGACTGTATCGGACATTTTTTATCTACAGTTCAAAACCTGTTAATAACGTTAAATATTTATTGATAGAAAAATATTCATATTTTAAAACTCATAGACAATTTTGAAAATTTGGTTGTTTACTGAAAACTAGAGTTAGTGCATCAAGATAAATTAAATGTTCTATAATAAACACGGAAATTTCGGGAAATAAAATTGAATCTAAATAAATTAGTTTATGCACAGATAAAAATTCGTTTATTTATATCAGATTTACATATGTATTATAAGTAGAATAAAGGGTTTCAATAAATTAAAAACAAATGTAACTAAAATATAAAATAGTTTAATAAAGAAGACGAAATAAAAAAACAACTTTTTCTTTTTTTTCGATGACAATTATTAATACAAAATCATAATTATTTTTTCATTCTGTTTTGTTTTTTTAATAAGGTTTTTACTTATTCTTTAAAAGGTTTTCTAAATTGAGAAAAATAAAAGTAAAATAAAAGTATAAACGAAAAGATACCAAAATAAATGAAAAAACTTTTTTCTTTTCTCAATGAAAAATATTTCAACAAAATCAAAAATTATTTTTCATTTTGCTTTGGACTTATTCTTTAAATGGTTTTCTAAATTGAGAAAAAAAAGTAAAATAAAAAAATGTCAAAATAAAAGTATAAAAGAAAAGATGCCAAAATGTTAAAAAAAACAAAAAACTTTTTTCTTTTTTAAATTGAAAATATTTTAACAAAAATCAGAATTATTTTTCATTTTGTTTTAGACTCATTCTTTAAATGGTTTTCTAAATTGAGAAAAATAAGTAAAGTAAAAAAATGTCAAAATAAAAGTATAAAAGAAAAGATGCCAAAATGTGTAAAAAAACAAAAACCTTTTTTCTTTTCTCAATGGAAAATATTTCAACAAAATCAAAAATTATTTTTCATTTTGCTTTGGACTTATTCTTCAAATGGTTTTCTAAATTGAGAAAAATAAGTAAAGTAAAAAAATGTCAAAATAAAAGTATAAAAGAAAAGATGCCAAAATGTGTAAAAAAACAAAAACCTTTTTTCTTTTCTCAATGAAAAATATTTTAACAAAAATCAGAATTATTTTTCATTTTGTTTTCGACTGATTCTTTAAATGGTTTTCTAAATTGAGAAATATAAGTGAAATAAAAAAAAATGTCAATATAAATGTATAAAAGAAAAGATGTCAATATGTAAAAAAAACAAAAAACTTTTTCTTTTCTCAATGGAAAATATTTCAACAAAATCAAAAATTATTTTTCATTTTGCTTTGGACTTATTCTTTAAATGGTTTTCTAAATTGAGAAAAATAAGTAAAATAAAAAAAATGTCAAAGTAAAAGTATAAAAGAAAAGATGTCAAAATGTGAAAATAACAAAAACCTTTTTCTTTTCTCAATGGAAAATATTTTAACAAAATCAAAAATTATTTTTTATTTTGCTTTGGACTTATTCTTTAAATGGTTTTCTAAATTGAGAAAAATAAGTAAAGTTAAAAAAATGTCAAAATAAAAGTATAAAAGAAAAGATGCCAAAATGTGTAAAAAAACAAAAACCTTTTTTCTTTTCTCAATGGAAAATATTGTAACAAAAATAAGAATTATTTTTCATTTTGTTTTGGACTGATTCTTTAAATGGTTTTCTAAATTGAGAAAAATAAGTAAAATAAAAAAAATGTCAATATAAATGTATAAAAGAAAAGATGTCAATATGTAAAAAAAAACAAAAAACTTTTTCTTTTCTCAATGGAAAATATTTCAACAAAATCAAAAATTATTTTTTATTTTGCTTTGGACTTATTCTTTAAATGGTTTTCTAAATTGAGAAATATAAGTAAAGTAAAAAAATGTCAAAATAAAAGTATAAAAGAAAAGATGCCAAAATGTGTAAAAAAACAAAAACCTTTTTTCTTTTCTCAATGGAAAATATTTCAACAAAATAAAAAATTATTTTTCATTTTGCTTTGGACTTATTCTTCAAATGGTTTTCTAAATTGAGAAAAATAAGTAAAGTAAAAAAATGTCAAAATAAAAGTATAAAAGAAAAGATGCCAAAATGCGTAAAAAAACAAAAACCTTTTTTCTTTTCTCAATGAAAAATATTTTAACAAAAATCAGAATTATTTTTCATTTTGTTTTCGACTGATTCTTTAAATGGTTTTCTAAATTGAGAAAAATAAGTAAAATAAAAAAAATGTCAATATAAATGTATAAAAGAAAAGATGTCAATGTGTAAAAAAAAAAAAACAAAAAACTTTATCTTTTCTCAATAGAAAATATTTCAACAAAATCAAAAATTATTTTTCATTTTGCTTTGGACTTATTCTTTAAATGGTTTTCTAAATTGAGAAAAATAAGTAAAGTAAAAAAATGTCAAAATAAAAGTATAAAAGAAAAGATGCCAAAATGTGTAAAAAAAACTAAAACCTTTTTTCTTTTCTCAATGGAGAATATTTCAACAAAATCAAAAATTATTTTTCATTTTGCTTTGGACTTATTCTTCAAATGGTTTTCTAAATTGAGAAATATAAGTAAAGTAAAAAAATGTCAAAATAAAAGTATAAAAGAAAAGATGCCAAAATGTGTAAAAAAACAAAAACCTTTTTTCTTTTCTCAATGAAAAATATTTTAACAAAAATCAGAATTATTTTTCATTTTGTTTTCGACTGATTCTTTAAATGGTTTTCTAAATTGAGAAAAATAAGTAAAATAAAAAAAATGTCAATATAAATGTATAAAAGAAAAGATGTCAATATGTAAAAAAAACAAAAAACTTTTTCTTTTCTCAATGGAAAATATTTCAACAAAATCAAAAATTATTTTTCATTTTGCTTTGGACTTATTCTTTAAATGGTTTTCTAAATTGAGAAAAATAAAAGTAAAATAAAAGTATAAACGAAAAGATACCAAAATAAATGAAAAAACTTTTTTCTTTTCTCAATGAAAAATATTTCAACAAAATCAAAAATTATTTTTTATTTTGCTTTGGACTTATTCTTTAAATGGTTTTCTAAATTGAGAAATATAAGTAAAGTAAAAAAATGTCAAAATAAAAGTATAAAAGAAAAGATGCCAAAATGTGTAAAAAAACAAAAACCTTTTTTCTTTTCTCAATGGAAAATATTTCAACAAAATAAAAAATTATTTTTCATTTTGCTTTGGACTTATTCTTCAAATGGTTTTCTAAATTGAGAAAAATAAGTAAAGTAAAAAAATGTCAAAATAAAAGTATAAAAGAAAAGATGCCAAAATGCGTAAAAAAACAAAAACCTTTTTTCTTTTCTCAATGAAAAATATTTTAACAAAAATCAGAATTATTTTTCATTTTGTTTTCGACTGATTCTTTAAATGGTTTTCTAAATTGAGAAAAATAAGTAAAATAAAAAAAATGTCAATATAAATGTATAAAAGAAAAGATGTCAATATGTAAAAAAAAACAAAAAACTTTATCTTTTCTCAATAGAAAATATTTCAACAAAATCAAAAATTATTTTTCATTTTGCTTTGGACTTATTCTTTAAATGGTTTTCTAAATTGAGAAAAATAAGTAAAGTAAAAAAATGTCAAAATAAAAGTATAAAAGAAAAGATGCCAAAATGTGTAAAAAAACTAAAACCTTTTTTCTTTTCTCAATGGAGAATATTTCAACAAAATCAAAAATTATTTTTCATTTTGCTTTGGACTTATTCTTCAAATGGTTTTCTAAATTGAGAAATATAAGTAAAGTAAAAAAATGTCAAAATAAAAGTATAAAAGAAAAGATGCCAAAATGTGTAAAAAAACAAAAACCTTTTTTCTTTTCTCAATGAAAAATATTTTAACAAAAATCAGAATTATTTTTCATTTTGTTTTCGACTGATTCTTTAAATGGTTTTCTAAATTGAGAAAAATAAGTAAAATAAAAAAAATGTCAATATAAATGTATAAAAGAAAAGATGTCAATATGTAAAAAAAACAAAAAACTTTTTCTTTTCTCAATGGAAAATATTTCAACAAAATCAAAAATTATTTTTCATTTTGCTTTGGACTTATTCTTTAAATAGTTTTCTAAATTGAGAAAAATAAAAGTAAAATAAAAGTATAAACGAAAAGATACCAAAATAAATGAAAAAACTTTTTTCTTTTCTCAATGAAAAAATATTTCAACAAAATCAAAAATTATTATTCATTTTGCTTTGGACTTATTCTTTAAATGGTTTTCTAAATTGAGAAAAATAAGTAAAATAAAAAAAATGTCAAAGTAAAAGTATAAAAGAAAAGATGCCAAAATGTGTAAAAAAACAAAAACCTTTTTTCTTTTCTCAATGGAAAATATTTCAACAAAATCAAAAATTATTTTTCATTTTGCTTTGGACTTATTCTTCAAATGGTTTTCTAAATTGAGAAAAATAAGTAAAGTAAAAAAATGTCAAAATAAAAGTATAAAAGAAAAGATGCCAAAATGCGTAAAAAAACAAAAACCTTTTTTCTTTTCTCAATGAAAAATATTTTAACAAAAATCAGAATTATTTTTCATTTTGTTTTCGACTGATTCTTTAAATGGTTTTCTAAATTTAGAAAAATAAGTAAAATAAAAAAAATGTCAATATATATGTATAAAAGGAAAGATGTCAATATGTAAAAAAAAACAAAAAACTTTTTCTCTTTTTAATGGAAAATATTTTAACAAAATCAAAAATTATTTTTCATTTTGATTTGGACTTATTATGTAAATGGTTTTCTAAATTGAGAAAAATAAGTAAAGTAAAAAAATGTCAAAATAAAAGTATAAAAGAAAAGATGCCAAAATGTGTAAAAAAACAAAAACCTTTTTTCTTTTCTCAATGGAAAATATTTCAACAAAATCAAAAATTATTTTTCATTTTGCTTTGGACTTATTCTTCAAATGGTTTTCTAAATTGAGAAAAATAAGTAAAGTAAAAAAATGTCAAAATAAAAGTATAAAAGAAAAGATGCCAAAATGTGTAAAAAAACAAAAACCTTTTTTCTTTTCTCAATGAAAAATATTTTAACAAAAATCAGAATTATTTTTCATTTTGTTTTCGACTGATTCTTTAAATGGTTTTCTAAATTGAGAAAAATAAGTAAAATAAAAAAAAAGTCAAAGTAAAAGTATAAAAGAAAAGATGTCAAAATGTAAAAAAAACAAAAAAACTTTTTCTTTTCTCAATGGAAAATATTTCAACAAAATCAAAAATTATTTTTCATTTTGCTTTGTACTTATTCTTTAAATGGTTTTCTAAATTGAGAAAAATAAAAGTAAAATAAAAGTATAAACGAAAAGATACCAAAATAAATGAAAAAACTTTTTTCTTTTCTCAATGAAAAATATTTCAACAAAATCAAAAATTATTATTCATTTTGCTTTGGACTTATTCTTTAAATGGTTTTCTAAATTGAGAAAAATAAGTAAAATAAAAAAAATGTCAAAGTAAAAGTATAAAAGAAAAGATGCCAAAATGTGTAAAAAAACAAAAACCTTTTTTCTTTTCTCAATGGAAAATATTTCAACAAAATCAAAAATTATTTTTCATTTTGCTTTGGACTTATTCTTCAAATGGTTTTCTAAATTGAGAAAAATAAGTAAAGTAAAAAAATGTCAAAATAAAAGAGTAAAAGAAAAGATGCCAAAATGCGTAAAAAAACAAAAACCTTTTTTCTTTTCTCAATGAAAAATATTTTAACAAAAATCAGAATTATTTTTCATTTTGTTTTCGACTGATTCTTTAAATGGTTTTCTAAATTTAGAAAAATAAGTAAAATAAAAAAAATGTCAATATATATGTATAAAAGGAAAGATGTCAATATGTAAAAAAAAACAAAAAACTTTTTCTCTTTTTAATGGAAAATATTTTAACAAAATCAAAAATTATTTTTCATTTTGCTTTGGACTTATTCTTTAAATGGTTTTCTAAATTGAGAAAAATAAGTAAAGTAAAAAAATGTCAAAATAAAAGTATAAAAGAAAAGATGCCAAAATGTGTAAAAAAACAAAAACCTTTTTTCTTTTCTCAATGGAAAATATTTCAACAAAATCAAAAATTATTTTTCATTTTGCTTTGGACTTATTCTTCAAATGGTTTTCTAAATTGAGAAAAATAAGTAAAGTAAAAAAATGTCAAAATAAAAGTATAAAAGAAAAGATGCCAAAATGTGTAAAAAAACAAAAACCTTTTTTCTTTTCTCAATGAAAAATATTTTAACAAAAATCAGAATTATTTTTCATTTTGTTTTCGACTGATTCTTTAAATGGTTTTCTAAATTGAGAAAAATAAGTAAAATAAAAAAAAATGTCAATATAAATGTATAAAAGAAAAGATGTAAATATGTAAAAAAACAAAAAACTTTTTCTTTTCTCAATGGAAAATATTTCAACAAAATCAAAAATTATTTTTCATTTTGCTTTGGACTTATTCTTTAAATGGTTTTCTAAATTGAGAAAAATAAAAGTAAAATAAAAGTATAAACGAAAAAATACCAAAATAAATGAAAAAACTTTTTTCTTTTCTCAATGAAAAATATTTCAACAAAATCAAAAATTATTATTCATTTTGCTTTGGACTTATTCTTTAAATAGTTTTCTAAATTGAGAAAAATAAGTAAAATAAAAAAAATGTCAAAGTAAAAGTATAAAAGAAAAGATGCCAAAATGTGTAAAAAAACAAAAACCTTTTTTCTTTTCTCAATGGAAAATATTTCAACAAAATCAAAAATTATTTTTCATTTTGCTTTGGACTTATTCTTCAAATGGTTTTCTAAATTGAGAAAAAAAAGTAAAGTAAAAAAATGTCAAAATAAAAGTATAAAAGAAAAGATGCCAAAATGCGTAAAAAAACAAAAACCTTTTTTCTTTTCTCAATGAAAAATATTTTAACAAAAATCAGAATTATTTTTCATTTTGTTTTCGACTGATTCTTTAAATGGTTTTCTAAATTTAGAAAAATAAGTAAAATAAAAAAATTGTCAATATATATGTATAAAAGAAAAGATGTCAATATGTAAAAAAAAAACAAAAAACTTTTTCTCTTCTTAATGGAAAATATTTTAACAAAATCAAAAATTATTTTTCATTTTGCTTTGGACTTATTCTTTAAATGGTTTTCTAAATTGAGAAAAATAAGTAAAGTAAAAAAATGTCAAAATAAAAGTATAAAAGAAAAGATGCCAAAATGCGTAAAAAAACAAAAACCTTTTTTCTTTTCTCAATGAAAAATATTTTAACAAAAATCAGAATTATTTTTCATTTTGTTTTCGACTGATTCTTTAAATGGTTTTCTAAATTGAGAAAAATAAGTAAAATAAAAAAAATGTCAATATAAATGTATAAAAGAAAAGATGTCAATATGTAAAAAAAACAAAAAACATTTTCTTTTCTCAATGGAAAATATTTCAACAAAATCAAAAATTATTTTTCATTTTGCTTTGGACTTATTCTTTAAATGGTTTTCTAAATTGAGAAAAATAAGTAAAATAAAAAAATTGTCAAAGTAAAAGTATAAAAGAAAAGATGTCAAAATGTGAAATAAACAAAAACCTTTTTCTTTTCTCAATGAAAAATATTTCAACAAAATCAAAAATTATTTTTCATTTTGCTTTGGACTTATTCTTTAAATGGTTTTCTAAATTGAGAAAAATAAAAGTAAAATAAAAGTATAAACGAAAAGATACCAAAATAAATGAAAAAACTTTTTTCTTTTCTCAATGAAAAATATTTCAACAAAATCAAAAATTATTATTCATTTTGCTTTGGACTTATTCTTTAAATGGTTTTCTAAATTGAGAAAAATAAGTAAAATAAAAAAATGTCAAAGTAAAAGTATAAAAGAAAAGATGCCAAAATGTGTAAAAAAACAAAAACCTTTTTTCTTTTCTCAATGGAAAATATTTCAACAAAATAAAAAATTATTTTTCATTTTGCTTTGGACTTATTCTTCAAATGGTTTTCTAAATTGAGAAAAATAAGTAAAGTAAAAAAATGTCAAAATAAAAGTATAAAAGAAAAGATGCCAAAATGCGTAAAAAAACAAAAACCTTTTTTCTTTTCTCAATGAAAAATATTTTAACAAAAATCAGAATTATTTTTCATTTTGTTTTCGACTGATTCTTTAAATGGTTTTCTAAATTGAGAAAAATAAGTAAAATAAAAAAAATGTCAATATAAATGTATAAAAGAAAAGATGTCAATATGTAAAAAAAACAAAAAACTTTATCTTTTCTCAATAGAAAATATTTCAACGAAATCAAAAATTATTTTTCATTTTGCTTTGGACTTATTCTTTAAATGGTTTTCTAAATTGAGAAAAATAAGTAAAGTAAAAAAATGTCAAAATAAAAGTATAAAAGAAAAGATGCCAAAATGTGTAAAAAAAACTAAAACCTTTTTTCTTTTCTCAATGGAGAATATTTCAACAAAATCAAAAATTATTTTTCATTTTGCTTTGGACTTATTCTTCAAATGGTTTTCTAAATTGAGAAATATAAGTAAAGTAAAAAAATGTCAAAATAAAAGTATAAAAGAAAAGATGCCAAAATGTGTAAAAAAACAAAAACCTTTTTTCTTTTCTCAATGAAAAATATTTTAACAAAAATCAGAATTATTTTTCATTTTGTTTTCGACTGATTCTTTAAATGGTTTTCTAAATTGAGAAAAATAAGTAAAATAAAAAAAATGTCAATATAAATGTATAAAAGAAAAGATGTCAATATGTAAAAAAAACAAAAAACTTTTTCTTTTCTCAATGGAAAATATTTCAACAAAATCAAAAATTATTTTTCATTTTGCTTTGGACTTATTCTTTAAATGGTTTTCTAAATTGAGAAAAATAAAAGTAAAATAAAAGTATAAACGAAAAGATACCAAAATAAATGAAAAAACTTTTTTCTTTTCTCAATGAAAAATATTTCAACAAAATCAAAAATTATTTTTCATTTTGCTTTGGACTTATTCTTTAAATGGTTTTCTAAATTGAGAAAAAAAAGTAAAATAAAAAAATGTCAAAATAAAAGTATAAAAGAAAAGATGCCAAAATGTGTAAAAAAACAAAAACCTTTTTTCTTTTTTCAATGGAAAATATTTTAACAAAAATAAGAATTATTTTTCATTTTGTTTTAGACTTATTCTTCAAATGGTTTTCTAAATTGAGAAAAATAAGTAAAGTAAAAAAATGTCAAAATAAAAGTATAAAAGAAAAGATGCCAAAATGTGTAAAAAAACAAAAACCTTTTTTCTTTTCTCAATGAAAAATATTTTAACAAAAATCAGAATTATTTTTCATTTTGTTTTCGACTGATTCTTTAAATGGTTTTCTAAATTGAGAAATATAAGTGAAATAAAAAAAAATGTCAATATAAATGTATAAAAGAAAAGATGTCAATATGTAAAAAAAACAAAAAACTTTTTCTTTTCTCAATGGAAAATATTTCAACAAAATCAAAAATTATTTTTCATTTTGCTTTGGACTTATTCTTTAAATGGTTTTCTAAATTAAGAAAAATAAGTAAAATAAAAAAATGTCAAAGTAAAAGTATAAAAGAAAAGATGTCAAAATGTGAGAAAAACAAAAACCTTTTTCTTTTCTCAATGGAAAATATTTCAACAAAATCAAAAATTATTTTTTATTTTGCTTTGGACTTATTCTTTAAATGGTTTTCTAAATTGAGAAAAATAAGTAAAGTAAAAAAATGTCAAAATAAAAGTATAAAAGAAAAGATGCCAAAATGTGTAAAAAAAACTAAAACCTTTTTTCTTTTCTCAATGGAGAATATTTCAACAAAATCAAAAATTATTTTTCATTTTGCTTTGGACTTATTCTTCAAATGGTTTTCTAAATTAAGAAAAATAAGTAAAATAAAAAAATGTCAAAGTAAAAGTATAAAAGAAAAGATGTCAAAATGTGAGAAAAACAAAAACCTTTTTCTTTTCTCAATGAAAAATATTTCAACAAAATCAAAAATTATTTTTCATTTTGCTTTGGACTTATTCTTTAAATGGTTTTCTAAATTGAGAAAAATAAGTAAAATAAAAAAAATGTCAAAGTAAAAGTATAAAAGAAAAGATGTCAAAATGTGAAAATAACAAAAACCTTTTTCTTTTCTCAATGGAAAATATTTCAACAAAATCAAAAATTATTTTTTATTTTGCTTTGGACTTATTCTTTAAATGGTTTTCTAAATTGAGAAAAATAAGTAAAGTAAAAAAATGTCAAAATAAAAGTATAAAAGAAAAGATGCCAAAATGTGTAAAAAAAACTAAAACCTTTTTTCTTTTCTCAATGGAGAATATTTCAACAAAATCAAAAATTATTTTTCATTTTGCTTTGGACTTATTCTTCAAATGGTTTTCTAAATTGAGAAATATAAGTAAAGTAAAAAAATGTCAAAATAAAAGTATAAAAGAAAAGATGCCAAAATGTGTAAAAAAACAAAAACCTTTTTTCTTTTCTCAATGAAAAATATTTTAACAAAAATCAGAATTATTTTTCATTTTGTTTTCGACTGATTCTTTAAATGGTTTTCTAAATTGAGAAAAATAAGTAAAATAAAAAAAATGTCAATATAAATGTATAAAAGAAAAGATGTCAATATGTAAAAAAAACAAAAAACTTTTTCTTTTCTCAATGGAAAATATTTCAACAAAATCAAAAATTATTTTTCATTTTGCTTTGGACTTATTCTTTAAATGGTTTTCTAAATTGAGAAAAATAAAAGTAAAATAAAAGTATAAACGAAAAGATACCAAAATAAATGAAAAAACTTTTTTCTTTTCTCAATGAAAAATATTTCAACAAAATCAAAAATTATTTTTTATTTTGCTTTGGACTTATTCTTTAAATGGTTTTCTAAATTGAGAAATATAAGTAAAGTAAAAAAATGTCAAAATAAAAGTATAAAAGAAAAGATGCCAAAATGTGTAAAAAAACAAAAACCTTTTTTCTTTTCTCAATGGAAAATATTTCAACAAAATAAAAAATTATTTTTCATTTTGCTTTGGACTTATTCTTCAAATGGTTTTCTAAATTGAGAAAAATAAGTAAAGTAAAAAAATGTCAAAATAAAAGTATAAAAGAAAAGATGCCAAAATGCGTAAAAAAACAAAAACCTTTTTTCTTTTCTCAATGAAAAATATTTTAACAAAAATCAGAATTATTTTTCATTTTGTTTTCGACTGATTCTTTAAATGGTTTTCTAAATTGAGAAAAATAAGTAAAATAAAAAAAATGTCAATATAAATGTATAAAAGAAAAGATGTCAATATGTAAAAAAAAACAAAAAACTTTATCTTTTCTCAATAGAAAATATTTCAACAAAATCAAAAATTATTTTTCATTTTGCTTTGGACTTATTCTTTAAATGGTTTTCTAAATTGAGAAAAATAAGTAAAGTAAAAAAATGTCAAAATAAAAGTATAAAAGAAAAGATGCCAAAATGTGTAAAAAAAACTAAAACCTTTTTTCTTTTCTCAATGGAGAATATTTCAACAAAATCAAAAATTATTTTTCATTTTGCTTTGGACTTATTCTTCAAATGGTTTTCTAAATTGAGAAATATAAGTAAAGTAAAAAAATGTCAAAATAAAAGTATAAAAGAAAAGATGCCAAAATGTGTAAAAAAACAAAAACCTTTTTTCTTTTCTCAATGAAAAATATTTTAACAAAAATCAGAATTATTTTTCATTTTGTTTTCGACTGATTCTTTAAATGGTTTTCTAAATTGAGAAAAATAAGTAAAATAAAAAAAATGTCAATATAAATGTATAAAAGAAAAGATGTCAATATGTAAAAAAAACAAAAAACTTTTTCTTTTCTCAATGGAAAATATTTCAACAAAATCAAAAATTATTTTTCATTTTGCTTTGGACTTATTCTTTAAATAGTTTTCTAAATTGAGAAAAATAAAAGTAAAATAAAAGTATAAACGAAAGGATACCAAAATAAATGAAAAAACTTTTTTCTTTTCTCAATGAAAAATATTTCAACAAAATCAAAAATTATTATTCATTTTGCTTTGGACTTATTCTTTAAATGGTTTTCTAAATTGAGAAAAATAAGTAAAATAAAAAAAATGTCAAAGTAAAAGTATAAAAGAAAAGATGCCAAAATGTGTAAAAAAACAAAAACCTTTTTTCTTTTCTCAATGGAAAATATTTCAACAAAATCAAAAATTATTTTTCATTTTGCTTTGGACTAATTCTTCAAATGGTTTTCTAAATTGAGAAAAATAAGTAAAGTAAAAAAATGTCAAAATAAAAGTATAAAAGAAAAGATGCCAAAATGCGTAAAAAAACAAAAACCTTTTTTCTTTTCTCAATGAAAAATATTTTAACAAAAATCAGAATTATTTTTCATTTTGTTTTCGACTGATTCTTTAAATGGTTTTCTAAATTTAGAAAAATAAGTAAAATAAAAAAAATGTCAATATATATGTATAAAAGGAAAGATGTCAATATGTAAAAAAAAACAAAAAACTTTTTCTCTTTTTAATGGAAAATATTTTAACAAAATCAAAAATTATTTTTCATTTTGCTTTGGACTTATTCTTTAAATGGTTTTCTAAATTGAGAAAAATAAGTAAAGTAAAAAAATGTCAAAATAAAAGTATAAAAGAAAAGATGCCAAAATGTGTAAAAAAACAAAAACCTTTTTTCTTTTCTCAATGGAAAATATTTCAACAAAATCAAAAATTATTTTTCATTTTGCTTTGGACTTATTCTTCAAATGGTTTTCTAAATTGAGAAAAATAAGTAAAGTAAAAAATGTCAAAATAAAAGTATAAAAGAAAAGATGCCAAAATGTGTAAAAAAACAAAAACCTTTTTTCTTTTCTCAATGAAAAATATTTTAACAAAAATCAGAATTATTTTTCATTTTGTTTTCGACTGATTCTTTAAATGGTTTTCTAAATTGAGAAAAATAAGTAAAATAAAAAAAATGTCAATATAAATGTATAAAAGAAAAGATGTCAATATGTAAAAAAAACAAAAAACTTTTTCTTTTCTCAATGGAAAATATTTCAACAAAATCAAAAATTATTTTTCATTTTGCTTTGTACTTATTCTTTAAATGGTTTTCTAAATTGAGAAAAATAAAAGTAAAATAAAAGTATAAACGAAAAGATACCAAAATAAATGAAAAAACTTTTTTCTTTTCTCAATGAAAAATATTTCAACAAAATCAAAAATTATTATTCATTTTGCTTTGGACTTATTCTTTAAATGGTTTTCTAAATTGAGAAAAATAAGTAAAATAAAAAAAATGTCAAAGTAAAAGTATAAAAGAAAAGATGCCAAAATGTGTAAAAAAACAAAAACCTTTTTTCTTTTCTCAATGGAAAATATTGCAACAAAATCAAAAATTATTTTTCATTTTGCTTTGGACTTATTCTTCAAATGGTTTTCTAAATTGAGAAAAATAAAAGTAAAATAAAAGTATAAACGAAAAGATACCAAAATAAATGAAAAAACTTTTTTCTTTTCTCAATGAAAAATATTTCAACAAAATCAAAAATTATTATTCATTTTGCTTTGGACTTATTCTTTAAATAGTTTTCTAAATTGAGAAAAATAAGTAAAATAAAAAAAATGTCAAAGTAAAAGTATAAAAGAAAAGATGCCAAAATGTGTAAAAAAACAAAAACCTTTTTTCTTTTCTCAATGGAAAATATTTCAACAAAATCAAAAATTATTTTTCATTTTGCTTTGGACTTATTCTTCAAATGGTTTTCTAAATTGAGAAAAAAAAGTAAAGTAAAAAAATGTCAAAATAAAAGTATAAAAGAAAAGATGCCAAAATGCGTAAAAAAACAAAAACCTTTTTTCTTTTCTCAATGAAAAATATTTTAACAAAAATCAGAATTATTTTTCATTTTGTTTTCGACTGATTCTTTAAATGGTTTTCTAAATTTAGAAAAATAAGTAAAATAAAAAAAATGTCAATATATATGTATAAAAGAAAAGATGTCAATATGTAAAAAAAAAACAAAAAACTTTTTCTCTTCTTAATGGAAAATATTTTAACAAAATCAAAAATTATTTTTCATTTTGCTTTGGACTTATTCTTTAAATGGTTTTCTAAATTGAGAAAAATAAGTAAAGTAAAAAAATGTCAAAATAAAAGTATAAAAGAAAAGATGCCAAAATGCGTAAAAAAACAAAAACCTTTTTTCTTTTCTCAATGAAAAATATTTTAACAAAAATCAGAATTATTTTTCATTTTGTTTTCGACTGATTCTTTAAATGGTTTTCTAAATTGAGAAAAATAAGTAAAATAAAAAAAATGTCAATATAAATGTATAAAAGAAAAGATGTCAATATGTAAAAAAAACAAAAAACATTTTCTTTTCTCAATGGAAAATATTTCAACAAAATCAAAAATTATTTTTCATTTTGCTTTGGACTTATTCTTTAAATGGTTTTCTAAATTGAGAAAAATAAGTAAAATAAAAAAAATGTCAAAGTAAAAGTATAAAAGAAAAGATGTCAAAATGTGAAATAAACAAAAACCTTTTTCTTTTCTCAATGGAAAATATTTTAACAAAATCAAAAATTATTTTTTATTTTGCTTTGGAATTATTCTTTAAATGGTTTTCTAAATTGAGAAAAATAAGTAAAGTTAAAAAAATGTCAAAATAAAAGTATAAAAGAAAAGATGCCAAAATGTGTAAAAAAACAAAAACCTTTTTTCTTTTCTCAATGGAAAATATTGTAACAAAAATAAGAATTATTTTTCATTTTGTTTTGGACTGATTCTTTAAATGGTTTTCTAAATTGGGAAAAATAAAAGTAAAATAAAAGTATAAACGAAAAGATACCAAAATAAATGAAAAAACTTTTTTCTTTTCTCAATGAAAAATATTTCAACAAAATCAAAAATTATTTTTCATTTTGCTTTGGACTTATTCTTTAAATGGTTTTCTAAATTGAGAAAAATAAAAGTAAAATAAAAGTATAAACGAAAAGATACCAAAATAAATGAAAAAACTTTTTTCTTTTCTCAATGAAAAATATTTCAACAAAATCAAAAATTATTATTCATTTTGCTTTGGACTTATTCTTTAAATGGTTTTCTAAATTGAGAAAAATAAGTAAAATAAAAAAATGTCAAAGTAAAAGTATAAAAGAAAAGATGCCAAAATGTGTAAAAAAACAAAAACCTTTTTTCTTTTCTCAATGGAAAATATTTCAACAAAATCAAAAATTATTTTTCATTTTGCTTTGGACTTATTCTTCAAATGGTTTTCTAAATTGAGAAAAATAAGTAAAGTAAAAAAATGTCAAAATAAAAGTATAAAAGAAAAGATGCCAAAATGCGTAAAAAAACAAAAACCTTTTTTCTTTTCTCAATGAAAAATATTTTAACAAAAATCAGAATTATTTTTCATTTTGTTTTCGACTGATTCTTTAAATGGTTTTCTAAATTTAGAAAAATAAGTAAAATAAAAAAAATGTCAATATATATGTATAAAAGAAAAGATGTCAATATGGAAAAAAAAAAACAAAAAACTTTTTCTCTTCTTAATGGAAAATATTTTAACAAAATCAAAAATTATTTTTCATTTTGCTTTGGACTTATTCTTTAAATGGTTTTCTAAATTGAGAAAAATAAGTAAAGTAAAAAAATGTCAAAATAAAAGTATAAAAGAAAAGATGCCAAAATGTGTAAAAAAACAAAAACCTTTTTTCTTTTCTCAATGGAAAATATTTCAACAAAATCAAAAATTATTTTTCATTTTGCTTTGGACTTATTCTTTAAATGGTTTTCTAAATTGAGAAAAATAAGTAAAGTAAAAAAATGTCAAAATAAAAGTATAAAAGAAAAGATGCCAAAATGTGTAAAAAAACAAAAACCTTTTTTCTTTCCTCAATGAAAAATATTTTAACAAAAATCAGAATTATTTTTCATTTTGTTTTCGACTGATTCTTTAAATGGTTTTCTAAATTGAGAAATATAAGTAAAATAAAAAAAATGTCAATATAAATGTATAAAAGAAAAGATGTCAATATGTAAAAAAAACAAAAAACATTTTCTTTTCTCAATGGAAAATATTTCAACAAAATCAAAAATTATTTTTCATTTTGCTTTGGACTTATTCTTTAAATGGTTTTCTAAATTGAGAAAAATAAGTAAAATAAAAAAAATGTCAAAGTAAAAGTATAAAAGAAAAGATGTCAAAATGTGAAAAAAACAAAAACCTTTTTCTTTTCTCAATGGAAAATATTTCAACAAAATCAAAAATTATTTTTCATTTTGCTTTGGACTTATTCTTTAAATGGTTTTGTAAATTGGGAAAAATAAAAGTAAAATAAAAGTATAAACGAAAAGATACCAAAATAAATGAAAAAACTTTTTTCTTTTCTCAATGAAAAATATTTCAACAAAATCAAAAATTATTTTTCATTTTGCTTTGGACTTATTCTTTAAATGGTTTTCTAAATTGAGAAAAATAAGTAAAATAAAAAAATGTCAAAGTAAAAGTATAAAAGAAAAGATGTCAAAATGTGAGAAAAACAAAAACCTTTTTCTTTTCTCAATGGAAAATATTTCAACAAAGTCAAAAATTATTTTTCATTTTGCTTTGGACTTATTCTTTAAATGGTTTTCTAAATTGGGAAAAATAAAAGTAAAATAAAAGTATAAACGAAAAGATACCAAAATAAATGAAAAAACTTTTTTCTTTTCTCAATGAAAAATATTTCAACAAAATCAAAAATTATTTTTCATTTTGCTTTGGACTTATTCTTTAAATGGTTTTCTAAATTGAGAAAAATAAGTAAAATAAAAAAAATGTCAAAGTAAAAGTATAAAAGAAAAGATGTCAAAATGTGAAAATAACAAAAACCTTTTTCTTTTCTCAATGGAAAATATTTTAACAAAATCAAAAATTATTTTTTATTTTGCTTTGGACTTATTCTTTAAATGGTTTTCTAAATTGAGAAAAATAAGTAAAGTTAAAAAAATGTCAAAATAAAAGTATAAAAGAAAAGATGCCAAAATGTGTAAAAAAACAAAAACCTTTTTTCTTTTCTCAATGGAAAATATTGTAACAAAAATAAGAATTATTTTTCATTTTGTTTTGGACTGATTCTTTAAATGGTTTTCTAAATTGAGAAAAATAAGTAAAATAAAAAAAATGTCAATATAAATGTATAAAAGAAAAGATGTCAATATGTAAAAAAAAACAAAAAACTTTTTCTTTTCTCAATGGAAAATATTTCAACAAAATCAAAAATTATTTTTTATTTTGCTTTGGACTTATTCTTTAAATGGTTTTCTAAATTGAGAAATATAAGTAAAGTAAAAAAATGTCAAAATAAAAGTATAAAAGAAAAGATGCCAAAATGTGTAAAAAAACAAAAACCTTTTTTCTTTTCTCAATGGAAAATATTTCAACAAAATCAAAAATTATTTTTCATTTTGCTTTGGACTTATTCTTCAAATGGTTTTCTAAATTGAGAAAAATAAGTAAAGTAAAAAAATGTCAAAATAAAAAGTATAAAAGAAAAGATGCCAAAATGCGTAAAAAAACAAAAACCTTTTTTCTTTTCTCAATGAAAAATATTTTAACAAAAATCAGAATTATTTTTCATTTTGTTTTCGACTGATTCTTTAAATGGTTTTCTAAATTGAGAAAAATAAGTAAAATAAAAAAAATGTCAATATAAATGTATAAAAGAAAAGATGTCAATATGTAAAAAAAAACAAAAAACTTTATCTTTTCTCAATAGAAAATATTTCAACAAAATCAAAAATTATTTTTCATTTTGCTTTGGACTTATTCTTTAAATGGTTTTCTAAATTGAGAAAAATAAGTAAAGTAAAAAAATGTCAAAATAAAAGTATAAAAGAAAAGATGCCAAAATGTGTAAAAAAAACTAAAACCTTTTTTCTTTTCTCAATGGAGAATATTTCAACAAAATCAAAAATTATTTTTCATTTTGCTTTGGACTTATTCTTCAAATGGTTTTCTAAATTGAGAAATATAAGTAAAGTAAAAAAATGTCAAAATAAAAGTATAAAAGAAAAGATGCCAAAATGTGTAAAAAAACAAAAACCTTTTTTCTTTTCTCAATGAAAAATATTTTAACAAAAATCAGAATTATTTTTCATTTTGTTTTCGACTGATTCTTTAAATGGTTTTCTAAATTGAGAAAAATAAGTAAAATAAAAAAAATGTCAATATAAATGTATAAAAGAAAAGATGTCAATATGTAAAAAAAACAAAAAACTTTTTCTTTTCTCAATGGAAAATATTTCAACAAAATCAAAAATTATTTTTCATTTTGCTTTGGACTTATTCTTTAAATGGTTTTCTAAATTGAGAAAAATAAAAGTAAAATAAAAGTATAAACGAAAAGATACCAAAATAAATGAAAAAACTTTTTTCTTTTCTCAATGAAAAATATTTCAACAAAATCAAAAATTATTTTTTATTTTGCTTTGGACTTATTCTTTAAATGGTTTTCTAAATTGAGAAATATAAGTAAAGTAAAAAAATGTCAAAATAAAAGTATAAAAGAAAAGATGCCAAAATGTGTAAAAAAACAAAAACCTTTTTTCTTTTCTCAATGGAAAATATTTCAACAAAATAAAAAATTATTTTTCATTTTGCTTTGGACTTATTCTTCAAATGGTTTTCTAAATTGAGAAAAATAAGTAAAGTAAAAAAATGTCAAAATAAAAGTATAAAAGAAAAGATGCCAAAATGCGTAAAAAAACAAAAACCTTTTTTCTTTTCTCAATGAAAAATATTTTAACAAAAATCAGAATTATTTTTCATTTTGTTTTCGACTGATTCTTTAAATGGTTTTCTAAATTGAGAAAAATAAGTAAAATAAAAAAAATGTCAATATAAATGTATAAAAGAAAAGATGTCAATATGTAAAAAAAAACAAAAAACTTTATCTTTTCTCAATAGAAAATATTTCAACAAAATCAAAAATTATTTTTCATTTTGCTTTGGACTTATTCTTTAAATGGTTTTCTAAATTGAGAAAAATAAGTAAAGTAAAAAAATGTCAAAATAAAAGTATAAAAGAAAAGATGCCAAAATGTGTAAAAAAAACTAAAACCTTTTTTCTTTTCTCAATGGAGAATATTTCAACAAAATCAAAAATTATTTTTCATTTTGCTTTGGACTTATTCTTCAAATGGTTTTCTAAATTGAGAAATATAAGTAAAGTAAAAAAATGTCAAAATAAAAGTATAAAAGAAAAGATGCCAAAATGTGTAAAAAAACAAAAACCTTTTTTCTTTTCTCAATGAAAAATATTTTAACAAAAATCAGAATTATTTTTCATTTTGTTTTCGACTGATTCTTTAAATGGTTTTCTAAATTGAGAAAAATAAGTAAAATAAAAAAAATGTCAATATAAATGTATAAAAGAAAAGATGTCAATGTGTAAAAAAAACAAAAAACTTTTTCTTTTCTCAATGGAAAATATTTCAACAAAATCAAAAATTATTTTTCATTTTGCTTTGGACTTATTCTTTAAATAGTTTTCTAAATTGAGAAAAATAAAAGTAAAATAAAAGTATAAACGAAAAGATACCAAAATAAATGAAAAAACTTTTTTCTTTTCTCAATAAAAAATATTTCAACAAAATCAAAAATTATTATTCATTTTGCTTTGGACTTATTCTTTAAATGGTTTTCTAAATTGAGAAAAATAAGTAAAATAAAAAAAATGTCAAAGTAAAAGTATAAAAGAAAAGATGCCAAAATGTGTAAAAAAACAAAAACCTTTTTTCTTTTCTCAATGGAAAATATTTCAACAAAATCAAAAATTATTTTTCATTTTGCTTTGGACTTATTCTTCAAATGGTTTTCTAAATTGAGAAAAATAAGTAAAGTAAAAAAATGTCAAAATAAAAGTATAAAAGAAAAGATGCCAAAATGCGTAAAAAAAACAAAAACCTTTTTTCTTTTCTCAATGAAAAATATTTTAACAAAAATCAGAATTATTTTTCATTTTGTTTTCGACTGATTCTTTAAATGGTTTTCTAAATTTAGAAAAATAAGTAAAATAAAAAAAATGTCAATATATATGTATAAAAGGAAAGATGTCAATATGTAAAAAAAAACAAAAAACTTTTTCTCTTTTTAATGGAAAATATTTTAACAAAATCAAAAATTATTTTTCATTTTGATTTGGACTTATTCTTTAAATGGTTTTCTAAATTGAGAAAAATAAGTAAAGTAAAAAAATGTCAAAATAAAAGTATAAAAGAAAAGATGCCAAAATGTGTAAAAAAACAAAAACCTTTTTTCTTTTCTCAATGGAAAATATTTCAACAAAATCAAAAATTATTTTTCATTTTGCTTTGGACTTATTCTTCAAATGGTTTTCTAAATTGAGAAAAATAAGTAAAGTTAAAAAAATGTCAAAATAAAAGTATAAAAGAAAAGATGCCAAAATGTGTAAAAAAACAAAAACCTTTTTTCTTTTCTCAATGAAAAATATTTTAACAAAAATCAGAATTATTTTTCATTTTGTTTTCGACTGATTCTTTAAATGGTTTTCTAAATTGAGAAAAATAAGTAAAATAAAAAAAATGTCAATATAAATGTATAAAAGAAAAGATGTCAATATGTAAAAAAAACAAAAAACTTTTTCTTTTCTCAATGGAAAATATTTCAACAAAATCAAAAATTATTTTTCATTTTGCTTTGTACTTATTCTTTAAATGGTTTTCTAAATTGAGAAAAATAAAAGTAAAATAAAAGTATAAACGAAAAGATACCAAAATAAATGAAAAAACTTTTTTCTTTTCTCAATGAAAAATATTTCAACAAAATCAAAAATTATTATTCATTTTGCTTTGGACTTATTCTTTAAATGGTTTTCTAAATTGAGAAAAATAAGTAAAATAAAAAAAATGTCAAAGTAAAAGTATAAAAGAAAAGATGCCAAAATGTGTAAAAAAACAAAAACCTTTTTTCTTTTCTCAATGGAAAATATTTCAACAAAATCAAAAATTATTTTTCATTTTGCTTTGGACTTATTCTTCAAATGGTTTTCTAAATTGAGAAAAATAAGTAAAGTAAAAAAATGTCAAAATAAAAGAGTAAAAGAAAAGATGCCAAAATGCGTAAAAAAACAAAAACCTTTTTTCTTTTCTCAATGAAAAATATTTTAACAAAAATCAGAATTATTTTTCATTTTGTTTTCGACTGATTCTTTAAATGGTTTTCTAAATTTAGAAAAATAAGTAAAATAAAAAAAATGTCAATATATATGTATAAAAGGAAAGATGTCAATATGTAAAAAAAACAAAAAACTTTTTCTCTTTTTAATGGAAAATATTTTAACAAAATCAAAAATTATTTTTCATTTTGCTTTGGACTTATTCTTTAAATGGTTTTCTAAATTGAGAAAAATAAGTAAAGTAAAAAAATGTTAAAATAAAAGTATAAAAGAAAAGATGCCAAAATGTGTAAAAAAACAAAAACCTTTTTTCTTTTCTCAATGGAAAATATTTCAACAAAATCAAAAATTATTTTTCATTTTGCTTTGGACTTATTCTTCAAATGGTTTTCTAAATTGAGAAAAATAAGTAAAGTAAAAAAATGTCAAAATAAAAGTATAAAAGAAAAGATGCCAAAATGTGTAAAAAAACAAAAACCTTTTTTCTTTTCTCAATGAAAAATATTTTAACAAAAATCAGAATTATTTTTCATTTTGTTTTCGACTGATTCTTTAAATGGTTTTCTAAATTGAGAAAAATAAGTAAAATAAAAAAAATGTCAATATAAATGTATAAAAGAAAAGATGTCAATATGTAAAAAAACAAAAAACTTTTTCTTTTCTCAATGGAAAATATTTCAACAAAATCAAAAATTATTTTTCATTTTGCTTTGGACTTATTCTTTAAATGGTTTTCTAAATTGAGAAAAATAAAAGTAAAATAAAAGTATAAACGAAAAGATACCAAAATAAATGAAAAAACTTTTTTCTTTTCTCAATGAAAAATATTTCAACAAAATCAAAAATTATTATTCATTTTGCTTTGGACTTATTCTTTAAATAGTTTTCTAAATTGAGAAAAATAAGTAAAATAAAAAAAATGTCAAAGTAAAAGTATAAAAGAAAAGATGCCAAAATGTGTAAAAAAACAAAAACCTTTTTTCTTTTCTCAATGGAAAATATTTCAACAAAATCAAAAATTATTTTTCATTTTGCTTTGGACTTATTCTTCAAATGGTTTTCTAAATTGAGAAAAAAAAGTAAAGTAAAAAAATGTCAAAATAAAAGTATAAAAGAAAAAGATGCCAAAATGCGTAAAAAAACAAAAACCTTTTTTCTTTTCTCAATGAAAAATATTTTAACAAAAATCAGAATTATTTTTCATTTTGTTTTCGACTGATTCTTTAAATGGTTTTCTAAATTTAGAAAAATAAGTAAAATAAAAAAAATGTCAATATATATGTATAAAAGAAAAGATGTCAATATGTAAAAAAAAAACAAAAAACTTTTTCTCTTCTTAATGGAAAATATTTTAACAAAATCAAAAATTATTTTTCATTTTGCTTTGGACTTATTCTTTAAATGGTTTTCTAAATTGAGAAAAATAAGTAAAGTAAAAAAATGTCAAAATAAAAGTATAAAAGAAAAGATGCCAAAATGCGTAAAAAAACAAAAACCTTTTTTCTTTTCTCAATGAAAAAATATTTTAACAAAAATCAGAAATTATTTTTCATTTTGTTTTCGACTGATTCTTTAAATGGTTTTCTAAATTTAGAAAAATAAGTAAAATAAAAAAAATGTCAATATAAATGTATAAAAGAAAAGATGTCAATATGTAAAAAAAACAAAAAACATTTTCTTTTCTCAATGGAAAATATTTCAACAAAATCAAAAATTATTTTTCATTTTGCTTTGGACTTATTCTTTAAATGGTTTTCTAAATTGAGAAAAATAAGTAAAATAAAAAAAATGTCAAAGTAAAAGTATAAAAGAAAAGATGCCAAAATGTGTAAAAAAACAAAAACCTTTTTTCTTTTCTCAATGGAAAATATTTCAACAAAATCAAAAATTATTTTTCATTTTGCTTTGGACTTATTCTTCAAATGGTTTTCTAAATTGAGAAAAATAAGTAAAGTAAAAAAATGTCAAAATAAAAGTATAAAAGAAAAGATGCCAAAATGTGTAAAAAAACAAAAACCTTTTTTCTTTTCTCAATGAAAAATATTTTAACAAAAATCAGAATTATTTTTCATTTTGTTTTCGACTGATTCTTTAAATGGTTTTCTAAATTGAGAAAAATAAGTAAAATAAAAAAAATGTCAATATAAATGTATAAAAGAAAAGATGTCAATATGTAAAAAAAACAAAAAACTTTTTCTTTTCTCAATGGAAAATATTTCAACAAAATCAAAAATTATTTTTCATTTTGCTTTGGACTTATTCTTTAAATGGTTTTCTAAATTGAGAAAAATAAAAGTAAAATAAAATAAAACTCTAAACGAAAAGATACCAAAATCAATGAAAAAACTTTTTTCTTTTCTCAATGAAAAATATTTCAACAAAATCAAAAATTATTTTTCATTTTGCTTTGGACTTATTCTTTAAATGGTTTTCTAAATTGAGAAAAAAAAGTAAAATAAAAAAATGTCAAAATAAAAGTATAAAAGAAAAGATGCCAAAATGTGTAAAAAAACAAAAACCTTTTTTCTTTTTTCAATGGAAAATATTTTAACAAAAATAAGAATTATTTTTCATTTTGTTTTAGACTTATTCTTCAAATGGTTTTCTAAATTGAGAAAAATAAGTAAAGTAAAAAAATGTCAAAATAAAAGTATAAAAGAAAAGATGCCAAAATGTGTAAAAAAACAAAAACCTTTTTTCTTTTCTCAATGAAAAATATTTTAACAAAAATCAGAATTATTTTTCATTTTGTTTTCGAATGATTCTTTATATGGTTTTCTAAATTGAGAAATATAAGTGAAATAAAAAAAAATGTCAATATAAATGTATAAAAGAAAAGATGTCAATATGTAAAAAAAACAAAAAACTTTTTCTTTTCTCAATGGAAAATATTTCAACAAAATCAAAAATTATTTTTCATTTTGCTTTGGACTTATTCTTTAAATGGTTTTCTAAATTAAGAAAAATAAGTAAAATAAAAAAATGTCAAAGTAAAAGTATAAAAGAAAAGATGTCAAAATGTGAGAAAAAAACAAAAACCTTTTTCTTTTCTCAATGGAAAATATTTCAACAAAATCAAAAATTATTTTTCATTTTGCTTTGGACTTATTCTTTAAATGGTTTTCTAAATTGGGAAAAATAAAAGTAAAATAAAAGTATAAACGAAAAGATACCAAAATAAATGAAAAAACTTTTTTCTTTTCTCAATGAAAAATATTTCAACAAAATCAAAAATTATTTTTCATTTTGCTTTGGACTTATTCTTTAAATGGTTTTCTAAATTGAGAAAAATAAGTAAAATAAAAAAAATGTCAAAGTAAAAGTATAAAAGAAAAGATGTCAAAATGTGAAAATAACAAAAACCTTTTTCTTTTCTCAATGGAAAATATTTTAACAAAATCAAAAATTATTTTTTATTTTGCTTTGGAATTATTCTTTAAATGGTTTTCTAAATTGAGAAAAATAAGTAAAGTTAAAAAAATGTCAAAATAAAAGTATAAAAGAAAAGATGCCAAAATGTGTAAAAAAACAAAAACCTTTTTTCTTTTCTCAATGGAAAATATTGTAACAAAAATAAGAATTATTTTTCATTTTGTTTTGGACTGATTCTTTAAATGGTTTTCTAAATTGAGAAAAATAAGTAAAATAAAAAAAATGTCAATATAAATGTATAAAAGAAAAGATGTCAATATGTAAAAAAAAACAAAAAACTTTTTCTTTTCTCAATGGAAAATATTTCAACAAAATCAAAAATTATTTTTTATTTTGCTTTGGACTTATTCTTTAAATGGTTTTCTAAATTGAGAAAAATAAGTAAAGTAAAAAAATGTCAAAATAAAAGTATAAAAGAAAAGATGCCAAAATGTGTAAAAAAAACTAAAACCTTTTTTCTTTTCTCAATGGAGAATATTTCAACAAAATCAAAAATTATTTTTCATTTTGCTTTGGACTTATTCTTCAAATGGTTTTCTAAATTGAGAAATATAAGTAAAGTAAAAAAATGTCAAAATAAAAGTATAAAAGAAAAGATGCCAAAATGTGTAAAAAAACAAAAACCTTTTTTCTTTTCTCAATGAAAAATATTTTAACAAAAATCAGAATTATTTTACATTTTGTTTTCGACTGATTCTTTAAATGGTTTTCTAAATTGAGAAAAATAAGTAAAATAAAAAAAATGTCAATATAAATGTATAAAAGAAAAGATGTCAATATGTAAAAAAAACAAAAAACTTTTTCTTTTCTCAATGGAAAATATTTCAACAAAATCAAAAATTATTTTTCATTTTGCTTTGGACTTATTCTTTAAATGGTTTTCTAAATTGAGAAAAATAAAAGTAAAATAAAAGTATAAACGAAAAGATACCAAAATAAATGAAAAAACTTTTTTCTTTTCTCAATGAAAAATATTTCAACAAAATCAAAAATTATTTTTTATTTTGCTTTGGACTTATTCTTTAAATGGTTTTCTAAATTGAGAAATATAAGTAAAGTAAAAAAATGTCAAAATAAAAGTATAAAAGAAAAGATGCCAAAATGTGTAAAAAAACAAAAACCTTTTTTCTTTTCTCAATGGAAAATATTTCAACAAAATAAAAAATTATTTTTCATTTTGCTTTGGACTTATTCTTCAAATGGTTTTCTAAATTGAGAAAAATAAGTAAAGTAAAAAAATGTCAAAATAAAAGTATAAAAGAAAAGATGCCAAAATGCGTAAAAAAACAAAAACCTTTTTTCTTTTCTCAATGAAAAATATTTTAACAAAAATCAGAATTATTTTTCATTTTGTTTTCGACTGATTCTTTAAATGGTTTTCTAAATTGAGAAAAATAAGTAAAATAAAAAAAATGTCAATATAAATGTATAAAAGAAAAGATGTCAATATGTAAAAAAAAACAAAAAACTTTATCTTTTCTCAATAGAAAATATTTCAACAAAATCAAAAATTATTTTTCATTTTGCTTTGGACTTATTCTTTAAATGGTTTTCTAAATTGAGAAAAATAAGTAAAGTAAAAAAATGTCAAAATAAAAGTATAAAAGAAAAGATGCCAAAATGTGTAAAAAAAACTAAAACCTTTTTTCTTTTCTCAATGGAGAATATTTCAACAAAATCAAAAATTATTTTTCATTTTGCTTTGGACTTATTCTTCAAATGGTTTTCTAAATTGAGAAATATAAGTAAAGTAAAAAAATGTCAAAATAAAAGTATAAAAGAAAAGATGCCAAAATGTGTAAAAAAACAAAAACCTTTTTTCTTTTCTCAATGAAAAATATTTTAACAAAAATCAGAATTATTTTTCATTTTGTTTTCGACTGATTCTTTAAATGGTTTTCTAAATTGAGAAAAATAAGTAAAATAAAAAAAATGTCAATATAAATGTATAAAAGAAAAGATGTCAATATGTAAAAAAAAACAAAAAACTTTTTCTTTTCTCAATGGAAAATATTTCAACAAAATCAAAAATTATTTTTCATTTTGCTTTGGACTTATTCTTTAAATAGTTTTCTAAATTGAGAAAAATAAAAGTAAAATAAAAGTATAAACGAAAGGATACCAAAATAAATGAAAAAACTTTTTTCTTTTCTCAATGAAAAATATTTCAACAAAATCAAAAATTATTATTCATTTTGCTTTGGACTTATTCTTTAAATGGTTTTTCTAAATTGAGAAAAATAAGTAAAATAAAAAAAATGTCAAAGTAAAAGTATAAAAGAAAAGATGCCAAAATGTGTAAAAAAACAAAAACCTTTTTTCTTTTCTCAATGGAAAATATTTCAACAAAATCAAAAATTATTTTTCATTTTGCTTTGGACTAATTCTTCAAATGGTTTTCTAAATTGAGAAAAATAAGTAAAGTAAAAAAATGTCAAAATAAAAGTATAAAAGAAAAGATGCCAAAATGCGTAAAAAAAACAAAAACCTTTTTTCTTTTCTCAATGAAAAATATTTTAACAAAAATCAGAATTATTTTTCATTTTGTTTTCGACTGATTCTTTAAATGGTTTTCTAAATTTAGAAAAATAAGTAAAATAAAAAAAATGTCAATATATATGTATAAAAGGAAAAGATGTCAATATGTAAAAAAAAACAAAAAACTTTTTCTCTTTTTAATGGAAAATATTTTAACAAAATCAAAAATTATTTTTCATTTTGCTTTGGACTTATTCTTTAAATGGTTTTCTAAATTGAGAAAAATAAGTAAAGTAAAAAAAATGTCAAAATAAAAGTATAAAAGAAAAGATGCCAAAATGTGTAAAAAAAACAAAAACCTTTTTTCTTTTCTCAATGGAAAATATTTCAACAAAATCAAAAATTATTTTTCATTTTGCTTTGGACTTATTCTTCAAATGGTTTTCTAAATTGAGAAAAATAAGTAAAGTAAAAAAATGTCAAAATAAAAGTATAAAAGAAAAGATGCCAAAATGCGTAAAAAAACAAAAACCTTTTTTCTTTTCTCAATGAAAAATATTTTAACAAAAATCAGAATTATTTTTCATTTTGTTTTCGACTGATTCTTTAAATGGTTTTCTAAATTGAGAAAAATAAGTAAAATAAAAAAAATGTCAATATAAATGTATAAAAGAAAAGATGTCAATATGTAAAAAAAACAAAAAACATTTTCTTTTCTCAATGGAAAATATTTCAACAAAATCAAAAATTATTTTTCATTTTGCTTTGGACTTATTCTTTAAATGGTTTTCTAAATTGAGAAAAATAAGTAAAATAAAAAAAATGTCAAAGTAAAAGTATAAAAGAAAAGATGTCAAAATGTGAAATAAACAAAAACCTTTTTCTTTTCTCAATGGAAAATATTTCAACAAAATCAAAAATTATTTTTCATTTTGCTTTGGACTTATTCTTTAAATGGTTTTCTAAATTGGGAAAAATAAAAGTAAAATAAAAGTATAAACGAAAAGATACCAAAATAAATGAAAAAACTTTTTTCTTTTCTCAATGAAAAATATTTCAACAAAATCAAAAATTATTTTTCATTTTGCTTTGGACTTATTCTTTAAATGGTTTTCTAAATTGAGAAAAATAAAAGTAAAATAAAAGTATAAACGAAAAGATACCAAAATAAATGAAAAAACTTTTTTCTTTTCTCAATGAAAAATATTTCAACAAAATCAAAAATTATTATTCATTTTGCTTTGGACTTATTCTTTAAATGGTTTTCTAAATTGAGAAAAATAAGTAAAATAAAAAAATGTCAAAGTAAAAGTATAAAAGAAAAGATGCCAAAATGTGTAAAAAAACAAAAACCTTTTTTTTTTTCTCAATGGAAAATATTTCAACAAAATCAAAAATTATTTTTCATTTTGCTTTGGACTTATTCTTCAAATGGTTTTCTAAATTGAGAAAAATAAGTAAAGTAAAAAAATGTCAAAATAAAAGTATAAAAGAAAAGATGCCAAAATGCGTAAAAAAACAAAAACCTTTTTTCTTTTCTCAATGAAAAATATTTTAACAAAAATCAGAATTATTTTTCATTTTGTTTTCGACTGATTCTTTAAATGGTTTTCTAAATTTAGAAAAATAAGTAAAATAAAAAAAATGTCAATATATATGTATAAAAGAAAAGATGTCAATATGGAAAAAAAAAACAAAAAACTTTTTCTCTTCTTAATGGAAAATATTTTAACAAAATCAAAAATTATTTTTCATTTTGCTTTGGACTTATTCTTTAAATGGTTTTCTAAATTGAGAAAAATAAGTAAAGTAAAAAAATGTCAAAATAAAAGTATAAAAGAAAAGATGCCAAAATGTGTAAAAAAACAAAAACCTTTTTTCTTTTCTCAATGGAAAATATTTCAACAAAATCAAAAATTATTTTTCATTTTGCTTTGGACTTATTCTTTAAATGGTTTTCTAAATTGAGAAAAATAAGTAAAGTAAAAAAATGTCAAAATAAAAGTATAAAAGAAAAGATGCCAAAATGTGTAAAAAAACAAAAACCTTTTTTCTTTCCTCAATGAAAAATATTTTAACAAAAATCAGAATTATTTTTCATTTTGTTTTCGACTGATTCTTTAAATGGTTTTCTAAATTGAGAAATATAAGTAAAATAAAAAAAATGTCAATATAAATGTATAAAAGAAAAGATGTCAATATGTAAAAAAAACAAAAAACATTTTCTTTTCTCAATGGAAAATATTTCAACAAAATCAAAAATTATTTTTCATTTTGCTTTGGACTTATTCTTTAAATGGTTTTCTAAATTGAGAAAAATAAGTAAAATAAAAAAAATGTCAAAGTAAAAGTATAAAAGAAAAGATGTCAAAATGTGAAAAAAACAAAAACCTTTTTCTTTTCTCAATGGAAAATATTTCAACAAAATCAAAAATTATTTTTCATTTTGCTTTGGACTTATTCTTTAAATGGTTTTGTAAATTGGGAAAAATAAAAGTAAAATAAAAGTATAAACGAAAAGATACCAAAATAAATGAAAAAACTTTTTTCTTTTCTCAATGAAAAATATTTCAACAAAATCAAAAATTATTTTTCATTTTGCTTTGGACTTATTCTTTAAATGGTTTTCTAAATTGAGAAAAATAAGTAAAATAAAAAAAATGTCAAAGTAAAAGTATAAAAGAAAAGATGTCAAAATGTGAAAATAACAAAAACCTTTTTCTTTTCTCAATGGAAAATATTTCAACAAAATCAAAAATTATTTTTTATTTTGCTTTGGACTTATTCTCTAAATGGTTTTCTAAATTGAGAAAAATAAGTAAAGTAAAAAAATGTCAAAATAAAAGTATAAAAGAAAAGATGCCAAAATGCGTAAAAAAACAAAAACCTTTTTTCTTTTCTCAATGAAAAATATTTTAACAAAAATCAGAATTATTTTTCATTTTGTTTTCGACTGATTCTTTACATGGTTTTCTAAATTGAGAAAAATAAGTAAAATAAAAAAAAAGTCAATATAAATGTATAAAAGAAAAGATGTCAATATGTAAAAAAAAACAAAAAACTTTTTCTTTTCTCAATGGAAAATATTTCAACAAAATCAAAAATTATTTTTCATTTTGCTTTGGACTTATTCTTTAAATGGTTTTCTAAATTGAGAAAAATAAGTAAAGTAAAAAAATGTCAAAATAAAAGTATAAAAGAAAAAATGCCAAAATGTGTAAAAAAAACTAAAACCTTTTTTCTTTTCTCAATGGAAAATATTTCAACAAAATCAAAAAATTTTTTTCATTTTGCTTTGGACTTATTCTTCAAATGGTTTTCTAAATTGAGAAAAATAAGTAAAGTAAAAAAATGTCAAAATAAAAGTATAAAAGAAAAGATGCCAAAATGTGTAAAAAAACAAAAACCTTTTTTCTTTTCTCAATGGAAAATATTTCAACGAAATCAAAAAATTATTTTTCATTTTGCTTTGGACTGATTCTTTAAATGGTTTTCTAAATTGAGAAAAATAAGTAAAATAAAAAAAATGTCAAAATAAAAGTATAAAAGAAAAGATGTCAAAATGTAAAAAAAACAAAAAACTTTTCTTTTCCCAATAGAAAATATTTTAACAAAATCAAAAAATATTTTTTATTTTGCTTTGGACTTATTCTTTAACTGGTTTTCTAAATTGAGAAAAATAAAAGTAAAATAAAAGTATAAACGAAAAGATACCAAAATAAATGAAAAAACTTTTTTCTTTTCTCAATGAAAAATATTTCAACAAAATCAAAAATTATTATTCATTTTGCTTTGGACTTATTCTTTAAATGGTTTTCTAAATTGAGAAAAATAAGTAAAATAAAAAAAATGTCAAAGTAAAAGTATAAAAGAAAAGATGTCAAAATGTAAAAAAAACAAAAACCTTTTTCTTTTCTCAATGGAAAATATTTCAACGAAATCAAAAAATTATTTTTCATTTTGCTTTGGACTGATTCTTTAAATGGTTTTCTAAATTGAGAAAAATAAGTAAAATAAAAAAAATGTCAAAATAAAAGTATAAAAGAAAAGATGTCAAAATGTAAAAAAAACAAAAAACTTTTCTTTTCCCAATAGAAAATATTTTAACAAAATCAAAAAATATTTTTTATTTTGCTTTGGACTTATTCTTTAACTGGTTTTCTAAATTGAGAAAAATAAAAGTAAAATAAAAGTATAAAGGAAAAGATACCAAAATAAATGATAAAACTTTTTTCTTTTCTCAATGAAAAATATTTCAACAAAATCAAAAATTATTTTTCATTTTGCTTTGGACTTATTCTTTAAATGGTTTTCTAAATTGAGAAAAATAAGTAAAATAAAAAAAATGTCAAAGTAAATGTATGAAAGAAAAGATGTCAAAATGTGAAAAAAACAAAAACCTTTTTCTTTTCTCAATGGAAAATATTTCAACAAAATCAAAAAATTATTTTTCATTTTGCTTTGGACTGATTCTTTAAATGGTTTTCTAAATTGAGAAAAATAAGTAAAATAAAAAAAATGTCAATATAAATGTATAAAAGAAAAGCTGTCAATATGTAAAAAAAAAACAAAAAACTTTTTCTTTTCTCAATGGAAAATATTTCAACAAAATCAAAAATTATTTTTTATTTTGCTTTGGACTTATTCTTTAAATGGTTTTCTAAATTGAGAAATATAAGTAAAGTAAAAAAATGTCAAAATAAATGTATAAAAGAAAAGATGCCAAAATGTGTAAAAAAAAACAAAAAACTTTTTCTTTTCTCAATGGAAAATATTTCAACAAAATCAAAAATTATTTTTCATTTTGCTTTGAACTTATTCTTTAAATGGTTTTCTAAATTGAGAAAAATAAGTAAAGGATAAGGATAAGAAAATTTGGTGACGTGGAACACGTGTTTGCTTTCGCTCCGCAGCTTTTGTCTTTTTTTCTTGTGATAATTTTTGTTTTCGATCAACTTATGGTGATTTTTCGATAGTCTTCTTGACCTGGATAAATTTGGCATATTTTATTTTTTTACAACTTGTGCGCGTTTTGTTTAATTTAAACATTTTGTGTTTTGCGTGTTGTGAAGGATTACTACCAGTACTAAATATATTGACTGTCAGTGACTTTATCTTTACTCGACTTATCATAGTTTTTTCTATCATCAGTATCGTATCACCATATACTGTCTCCCATCACTATATCTCAACACGTGTTTCTACTGTAAAGTGTGTTGTTGTGAGCGATTGCTACTCGTGCTAAATATATTGACTGTGAGTGACTTTAACATAATTTTTTCTGTCATATGTATTGTACAACTGTTTACTATCTCCCACTACCATATATGAACAAGTTTTTTTTTTTTTTTAAAATGCCACCTAAATTGCTTTCCACAACCGCTACTCAATGCAAAAAGTGCAATTCGACAGTTAAGGATGCTGTTTTTTGCCCTGGTTGTGATTCCGCGTATCATCGCAGTTGCGCCTCCTCTATCAAAGTTCTTCCCAACAACAATTTTTCTAAATGTTGTGGATCATCAAGATCCCCATCTCCATCGGCTTCCAATAGTGACATCACCTCTTTGTCTAATGACATAAGAGCCCTTACTCAACATGTCACACAAGGTCTTGAAAAAATTAATCAATCTTTAGCCGATATAAAAGGGGATATTACTGATCATGGTAACAGGATTTCTACAGTTGAAACCACGCTCTCAAGTGTCATTGTTCGTCTCGATGATATGGAGAAAGTGTCTTCCAATGATTCTAGTGAGTATCTCCTTTCTGAAGTTGAACGTCGTTTGAAGGCCAAGTTCAACGTGTTGATATTTGATTTACCCGAACCCATTATTGACAATTTTTACAATTATAATAAAGACAGTGAATTAGTTTCTACCATTCTTAATGCTATTCAACCTTCTAATTCTCCTTTTGATCAATTGAAATTTTTTCGCATCGGCAAATTTTCAACCTCTAGACCCAAACCTCGTCCTCTGAAATTACAGTTTGCGTCTGCGAATCTTGCAACGGAATTTTTGAGGGCAGCTCGAAGTGCCTCCGGAACCTTGAAGGAACATCAGACACTCAGGAGCATAATTTTCGCTCCGGATCGGACAAAAAATCAGCAGGACCAGTATCGATCTCTCAAATCGGCATTGAAGAGGAGACAGGATCAAGGAGAACTCAACCTTATCATTCGATACATAAACGGAACTCCGACTATTGTTCCTGCTCATCCGGATGTAGTGAACTCCCGGGAACCCAACAGCAACTAATGTTTTACTATCAAAATGTTCGAGGATTAAATACAAAACTATTGTCTGTTGTTGCTTTTCCGGACATTTTTTCTTATAGTGTCATTGCTCTCACTGAAACTTGGTTTTCCCCATATACTGACATTTCTAGTTATTTTCCCCCCTCAAACTTTTCTGTTTTTAGAGATGAGCGTCATCAAAGAAGGGGTGGAGGTGTTCTTTTGGCCGTTGATTTGTTATTTCGTGCTTCAAAAGTGAATCTATTTCTATCTGATCTCTTGCAAGATTTAGTAAATTTTGTAGCTGTAAAAATTTTTTTTCAATAACACGAATCTTATAATTTTACTACTTTATATTCCACCATCTTTAAATAAAAATTTATTTTGTAAAATTTTCGAAGCTATTCAAGACCAATCTTTTTTATTCAACTGTGAAATACTAGTTCTTGGAGATTTTAATGTTCCTAACTTTGTTGATTACTTAAATTTATCCAACTCAAATGAACTTTTTCATCGTAATATTAAATCTGAATCTTTGTTAATTTTTGTTCGTACTTTTAACTTAATGCAACACAATAATGTCAAAAACAACTCTGGACAGATACTTGACCTTATATTTGCCCCTACTCCAGTTATTGTTAATAAAGCTCCTTTCCCTATGGTTAATCCTGACAATCATCATCCACCACTCTCGATTATTTTTACTGATGATTTGATTTTGAGTTTATCACCCCTTCCCTCCACAAGTTTAAACTTTAAGAGGGGAGATTATCAATCTCTTTACTTAGAACTTCTCTCAATTGATCAGGAGAGCATTCTTGGGGGCAGAGATATAGAATCACAATCCTTGCAATTTACTAAAGTTTTCAAGGACTTGATGCTGAAACACATTCCAACACTAAATTCAAATTCCATGATTCATAAGAAACAATTTCCTCCGTGGTTCACCGGGGACATTGTTAGTGACATAAAATTAAAACGTACTTTATCAAGACGGTATCGTCTGTTTCACAGTGACCACTTAAAAGATCAGTTACATTCTTTTAGTACAAACTTAAAAAAGAAAATTAAATTAGCTTTTATAAAATACCAGGCAACTCTTGAAAATAGATTGTTTTCCAATCCTAAACAATTTTAGCAACAAATAAGAAATAATAAGTATAAGTCACGTATATTGCCAAATATGAAATTCAACAATTACGATCTTAATGGTTATCAAGAAGTTGTTGATGGTTTTGCTGACCTTTTTTCCTCCGTATATCATTTGGACCCCATTTCAAATCCTATTGTGCCTTCTTCTACATTATCTTCTATTGACTTTCAATTGTCTCCTACTAACGTTAATGATGCAATCAGGTCCTTGAAATCGACTTTTACTGCAGGCGTAGACAACATTCCTGCTTTTTTACTGAGAGATTGTCGTCCTTTTATTTATGAGTCTTTATGCACAATTTTTAACAATATTTTAAAGTCTGGCTATTTCCCCGATTGTTGGAAAGTTACTAAAGTTGTTCCTGTTTTTAAATCAGGATATGTTGATGATATCTGCAATTACCGACCTATATCTGTTATTGTTAACTTTGCCAAAGTCTTTGAAAAGTCAATTGCTTCACAAATAATTTCTGGGTTATCAACTAAATTGTCGTTTGCTCAGCATGGTGGAGTCGCGAAACGATCCACAGTTACAAATCTCATATCCACCACACAATTTATTAATAATTCTTTTGAATCGAACTGTCAAGTTGATGTTATATATACTGATTTTTCTAAGGCTTTCGACAAAGTTGATCACTCTATTTTATTTGACAAACTGTCTCGCCTGGAAATACCTTCAAACCTTATCAATACATTGAGGTCTTATTTAACTAATAGAACAAATTTTGTAAAATGTGCAGGATTTTCATCCAAGCCTTTTCTCTCAACGTCAGGCGTTCCACAGGGTTCTGTTTTAGGCACAGTTTTATTTACCATTTATATTAATGATGTTGTTGATGCTCTTGACGTTGAGAAACTATTATTTGTTGACGACTTTAAGGTATTTACTAGAGTTGGTTCTCCAGGCGACATAGTTAAACTTCAAAGGAATCTAACTGCTTTATCTGATTGGTGCACTAAAAATAAGCTCTTAATGAATCCACTCAAATGCTGTGTAATATATTATTTTAAAACAACTCTTCTACCAATTATTTCTACCTACACAATTCAAGGGACGACCATACCTCGGAAACAATCAATTCGTGATCTCGGTGTCATTTTCACTTGTAATTTAAACTTTAATGACCATATTTTAGACGTTTACAGTACTGCATCTAGAGCCCTAAGCAATCTTCTTAAAAATACTCGTAATTTTAAAAATATTAAAGTCTTAAACATTTTATTTAATCTCTTCGTAAGAAGTAAATTTGAATATGCTTGGCTAGTTTAGGAACCACATTTTAAAAAAGACCTTCTGTTATTTGAGAAAATACAAAAACGTTTCCTCAAATTTTGTACTTTCTTAAAAACTAACAAATACCCACCTCAAGGCTCTGATTATTATTTGCTATGTAGTGAACATAAAGTCCTTACTCTTTACCAACGTAGTGTTATCACCAAGTTTAAATTCATTACTAATCTAATTAATTATTCTATTGACTGTCCAGAGTTGTTATCTACTATTAACTTCAAAATTCCTAGGTTTACTTGTAGGCATTATCTGACATTTTTTAATGAATTGCCATCTTTGTCTACTTCTTTCCATGCGCCAATGTATAACGTCACTGAATCAGTAAATTTTTTTTATAAAAATTCTACAGTTGATATAGATCTTTTCACATCTACGGTTTCAATAATTGTTAATAAACTAACTCGTCTTTATCTTATGAATACATAATATAAATATTTATTAATATAATTTATTTTTACATTGTTTTGTTCTTGCATAAAATATATATAATTTTTTTTTTAATGTATCTGTTTTGCTCTTGTTTTCATCGAGCGTTTATAATTCTTGTTTATTATTATTATTGTCTTTCTCTGTATTGCCCATTAATGATCCACGTGATTAAGGGCTGTGATTCAAATAAATAAATAAATAAATAAAGTAAAAAAATGTCAAAATAAAAGTATAAAAGAAAAGATGCCAAAATGTGTAAAAAAAACTAAAACCTTTTTTCTTTTCTCAATGGAAAATATTTCAACAAAATCAAAAATTATTTTTCATTTTGCTTTGGACTTATTCTTCAAATGGTTTTCTAAATTGAGAAAAAGAAGTAAAGTAAAAAAATGTCAAAATAAAAGTATAAAAGAAAAGATGCCAAAATGTGTAAAAAAACAAAAACCTTTTTTCTTTTCTCAATGAAAAATATTTTAACAAAAATCAGAATTATTTTTCATTTTGTTTTCGACTGATTCTTTAAATGGTTTTCTAAATTGAGAAAAATAAGTAAAATAAAAAAAATGTCAATATAAATGTATAAAAGAAAAGATGTCAATATGTAAAAAAAACAAAAAACTTTTTCTTTTCTCAATGGAAAATATTTCAACAAAATCAAAAATTATTTTTCATTTTGCTTTGGACTTATTCTTTAAATGGTTTTCTAAATTGAGAAAAATAAAAGTAAAATAAAAGTATAAACGAAAAGATACCAAAATAAATGAAAAAACTTTTTTCTTTTCTCAATGAAAAATATTTCAACAAAATCAAAAATTATTATTCATTTTGCTTTGGACTTATTCTTTAAATGGTTTTCTAAATAGAGAAAAATAAGTAAAATAAAAAAAATGTCAAAGTAAAAGTATAAAAGAAAAGATGTCAAAATGTGAAAAAAAACAAAAACCTTTTTCTTTTCTCAATGGAAAATATTTCAACAAAATCAAAAAATTATTTTTCATTTTGCTTTGGACTGATTCTTTAAATGGTTTTCTAAATTGAGAAAAATAAGTAAAATAAAAAAAATGTCAAAATAAAAGTATAAAAGAAAAGATGTCAAAATGTAAAAAAAAACAAAAAACTTTTCTTTTCCCAATAGAAAATATTTTAACAAAATCAAAAAATATTTTTTATTTTGCTTTGGACTTATTCTTTAACTGGTTTTCTAAATTGAGAAAAATAAAAGTAAAATAAAAGTATAAACGAAAAGATACCAAAATAAATGATAAAACTTTTTTCTTTTCTCAATGAAAAATATTTCAACAAAATCAAAAATTTTTTTTAATTTTTCTTTGGAATTATTCTTTAAATGGTTTTTTAAATTGATAAAAAATATTAAAATAAAAAAAATGTCAAAGTAAAAGTATGAAAGAAAAGATGTCAAAATGTGAAAAAAACAAAAACCTTTTTCTTTTCTCAATGGAAAATATTTCAACAAAATCAAAAAATTATTTTTCATTTTGCTTTGGACTTATTCTTTAAATGGTTTTCTAAATTGAGAAAAATAAAAGTAAAATAAAAGTATAAATGAAAAGATACCAAAATAAATGAAAAAACTTTTTTCTTTTCTCAATGAAAAATATTTCAACAAAATCAAAAATTATTTTTCATTTTGCTTTGGACTTATTCTTTAAATGGTTTTCTAAATTGAGAAAAATAAGTAAAATAAAAAAAATGTCAATATAAATGTATAAAAGAAAAGATGTCAATATGTAAAAAAAACAAAAAACTTTTTCTTTTCTCAATGGAAAATATTTCAACAAAATCAAAAATTATTTTTTATTTTGCTTTGGACTTATTCTTTAAATGGTTTTCTAAATTGAGAAAAATAAGTAAAGTAAAAAAATGTCAAAATAAAAGTATAAAAGAAAAGATGCCAAAATGTGTAAAAAAACAAAAACCTTTTTTCTTTGCTCAATGGAAAATATTTCAACAAAATCAAAAATTATTTTTTATTTTGCTTTGGACTTATTCTTCAAATGGTTTTCTAAATTGAGAAACATAAGTAAAGTAAAAAAATGTCAAAATAAAAGTATAAAAGAAAAGATGCCAAAATGCGTAAAAAAACAAAAACCTTTTTTCTTTTCTTAATGGAAAATATTTTAACAAAAATCAGAATTATTTTTCATTATGTTTTCGACTGATTCTTTAAATGGTTTTCTAAATTGAGAAAAATAAGTAAAGTAAAAAAATGTCAAAATAAAAGTATAAAAGAAAAGATGCCAAAATGTGTAAAAAAACTAAAACCTTTTTTCTTTTCTCAATGGAAAATATTTCAACAATATCAAAAATTATTTTTCATTTTGCTTTGGACTTATTCTTCAAATGGTTTTCTTAATTGAGAAAAATAAGTAAAGTAAAAAAATGTCAAAATAAAAGTATAAAAGAAAAGATGCCAAAATGCGTAAAAAAACAAAAACCTTTTTTCTTTTCTCAATGAAAAATATTTTAACAAAAATCAGAATTATTTTTCATTATGTTTTCGACTGATTCTTTAAATGGTTTTCTAAATTGAGAAAAATAAGTAAAATAAAAAAAATGTCAAAGTAAAAGTATAAAAGAAAAGATGTCAAAATGGGAAAAAAAACAAAAACCTTTTTCTTTTCTCAATGGAAAATATTTCAACAAAATCAAAAAATTATTTTTCATTTTGCTTTGGACTGATTCTTTAAATGGTTTTCTAAATTGAGAAAAATAAGTAAAATAAAAAAAATGTCAATATAAATGTATAAAAGAAAAGATGTCAATATGTAAAAAAAACAAAAAACTTTTTCTTTTCTTAATGGAAAATATTTTAACAAAAATCAGAATTATTTTTCATTATGTTTTCGACTGATTCTTTAAATGGTTTTCTAAATTGAGAAAAATAAGTAAAGTAAAAAAATGTCAAAATAAAAGTATAAAAGAAAAGATGCCAAAATGTGTAAAAAAACTAAAACCTTTTTTCTTTTCTCAATGGAAAATATTTCAACAATATCAAAAATTATTTTTCATTTTGCTTTGGACTTATTCTTCAAATGGTTTTCTTAATTGAGAAAAATAAGTAAAGTAAAAAAATGTCAAAATAAAAGTATAAAAAAAAAGATGCCAAAATGTGTAAAAAAACAAAAACCTTTTTTCTTTTCTCAATGAAAAATATTTTAACAAAAATCAGAATTATTTTTCATTTTGTTTTCGACTGATTCTTTAAATGGTTTTCTAAATTGAGAAAAATAAGTAAAATAAAAAAAATGTCAAAGTAAAAGTATAAAAGAAAAGATGCCAAAATGTGTAAAAAAAACAAAAACCTTTTTTCTTTTCTCAATGGAAAATATTTCAACAAAATCAAAAAATTATTTTTCATTTTGCTTTGGACTGATTCTTTAAATGGTTTTCTAAATTGAGAAAAATAAGTAAAATAAAAAAAATGTCAAAATAAAAGTATAAAAGAAAAGATGTCAAAATGTAAAAAAAACAAAAAACTTTTTCTTTTCCCAATAGAAAATATTTTAACAAAATCAAAAAATATTTTTTATTTTGCTTTGGACTTATTCTTTAACTGGTTTTCTAAATTGAGAAAAATATAAGTAAAATAAAAGTATAAACGAAAAGATACCAAAATAAATGATAAAACTTTTTTCTTTTCTCAATGAAAAATATTTCAACAAAATCAAAAATTATTTTTCATTTTGCTTTGGACTTATTCTTTAAATGGTTTTCTAAATTGAGAAAAATAAGTAAAATAAAAAAAATGTCAAAGTAAAAGTATGAAAGAAAAGATGTCAAAATGTGAAAAAAAAAAAAAAATTTTTTTTTTTCTCAATGGAAAATATTTCAACAAAATCAAAAAATTATTTTTCATTTTGCTTTGGACTTATTCTTTAAATGGTTTTCTAAATTGAGAAAAATAAAAGTAAAATAAAAGTATAAATGAAAAGATACCAAAATAAATGAAAAAACTTTTTTCTTTTCTCAATGAAAAATATTTCAACAAAATCAAAAATTATTTTTCATTTTGCTTTGGACTTATTCTTTAAATGGTTTTCTAAATTGAGAAAAATAAGTAAAATAAAAAAAATGTCAATATAAATGTATAAAAGAAAAGATGTCAATATGTAAAAAAAACAAAAAACTTTTTCTTTTCTCAATGGAAAATATTTCAACAAAATCAAAAATTATTTTTTATTTTGCTTTGGACTTATTCTTTAAATGGTTTTCTAAATTGAGAAAAATAAGTAAAGTAAAAAAATGTCAAAATAAAAGTATAAAAGAAAAGATGCCAAAATGTGTAAAAAAACAAAAACCTTTTTTCTTTGCTCAATGGAAAATATTTCAACAAAATCAAAAATTATTTTTCATTTTGCTTTGGACTTATTCTTCAAATGGTTTTCTAAATTGAGAAACATAAGTAAAGTAAAAAAATGTCAAAATAAAAGTATAAAAGAAAAGATGCCAAAATGCGTAAAAAAACAAAAACCTTTTTTCTTTTCTCAATGAAAAATATTTCAACAAAATCAAAAATTATTTTTCATTATGTTTTCGACTGATTCTTTAAATGGTTTTCTAAATTGAGAAAAATAAGTAAAATAAAAAAAATGTCAAAGTAAAAGTATAAAAGAAAAGATGTCAAAATGGGAAAAAAAACAAAAACCTTTTTCTTTTCTCAATGGAAAATATTTCAACAAAATCAAAAAATTATTTTTCATTTTGCTTTGGACTGATTCTTTAAATGGTTTTCTAAATTGAGAAAAATAAGTAAAATAAAAAAAATGTCAAAATAAAAGTATAAAAGAAAAAATGTCAAAATGTGAAAAAAAACAAAAACCTTTTTCTTTTCTCAATGGAAAATATTTCAACAAAATCAAAAATTATTTTTCATTTTGCTTTGGACTTATTCTTCAAATGGTTTTCTAAATTGAGAAACATAAGTAAAGTAAAAAAATGTCAAAATAAAAGTATAAAAGAAAAGATGCCAAAATGCGTAAAAAAACAAAAACCTTTTTTCTTTTCTCAATGAAAAATATTTTAACAAAAATCAGAATTATTTTTCATTATGTTTTCGACTGATTCTTTAAATGGTTTTCTAAATTGAGAAAAATAAGTAAAGTAAAAAAATGTCAAAATAAAAGTATAAAAGAAAAGATGCCAAAATGTGTAAAAAAACTAAAACCTTTTTTCTTTTCTCAATGGAAAATATTTCAACAAAATCAAAAATTATTTTTCATTTTGCTTTGGACATATTCTTCAAATGGTTTTCTTAATTGAGAAAAATAAGTAAAGTAAAAAAATGTCAAAATAAAAGTATAAAAGATAAGATGCCAAAATGTGTAAAAAAACAAAAACCTTTTTTCTTTTCTCAATGAAAAATATTTTAACAAAAATCAGAATTATTTTTCATTTTGTTTTCGACTGATTCTTTAAATGGTTTTCTAAATTGAGAAAAATAAGTAAAATAAAAAAAATGTCAAAGTAAAAGTATAAAATAAAAGATGTAAATATGTAAAAAAAACAAAAAACTTTTTCTTTTCTCAATGGAAAATATTTCAACAAAATCAAAAATTATTTTTCATTTTGCTTTGGACTTATTCTTTAAATGGTTTTCTAAATTGAGAAAAATAAGTAAAGTAAAAAAATGTCAAAATAAAAGTATAAAAGTAATGATGCCAAAATTTGTAAAAAAACAAAAACCTTTTTTCTTTTCTCAATGGAAAATATTTTAACAAAATCAAAAATTATTTTTCATTTTGCTTTGGACTTATTCTTTAAATGGTTTTCTAAATTGAGAAAAATAAGTAAAGTAAAAAAATGTCAAAATAAAAGTATAAAAGAAAAGATGCCAAAATGTGTAAAAAAAACAAAAACCTTTTTTCTTTTTCTCAATGGAAAATGTTTTAACAAAAATCAGAATTATTTTTCATTTTGTTTTGGACTTTTATAAGCTTTTTACTTATTCTTCGTCTTGTCATCATCATCATCATCGGATGACGAAGAGTTGGACAACGATGCATTGCTGGATGACGATGAGCTTGATGAGGATAATACTGGTGCCGGTGTCTCTATTTTTGGAGTTTGTGTGATTTACTTAGTTTGTGTGTCTTGATTGGTGGGTGTACTTGTTTTTGTCAATTTTGGAGTGTGTGCTATTCTTTTTTTTGGAACTGGTAAAATAATATCTGTTGGTAAAGGTATTTCTATTTCTTGTGTTGAACTTGGTTTAGGTTGGTCTGCATTATTTAATTTTCGGATCTTTGACATAGGAGAAATTCTGGTTTTTTTTGGTATTGTAATTTCTTTTTTCTGTATCGATTTGTTTGGAATTTGTTTTTTTGTTGTAACTTTCTTTGAAATTTTTTTGTGTCTGGTGCATGTGTTGATGTTCCTAGTGTAGGTTCATTGGTAATTTTTTTGTGCCTGGTGTATGTGTTGATGTTCCTGGTGTAGGTTCATTGGTAATTTTTTTTGTGCCTGGTGTAGGTGTATATTCCAATTTATCAATGTTACTGTCTGTTCCTTCAGTAAACGAAGGAACATACTCCTCAACCGATGTCGAACTCCATCTGCATCGATTTCGATTTTCCTACAAAATCATGAAATTTAAATTTATGTTCTCCAATATTGAAATCCAATGATTTCAATAACTAGATGATTTGTTTGTTTGATTTCTAAGACTTGAACAAAATTTGTCTATACTTACATTCACTTGAGATGGTTGTTGATTTGTTTGCATCGGTACACTAGGGGTACGAGTTGGTTGTGGTAATGAATTTTGTTGCATCGATACTCTGGGGGTCTAAGTTGGTTGTGGTAATGAAATTTGTTGCATCGGTACTCTAGGGGTCCAAGTTGGTTGTGGAAATGAATTTGGGAATATATTTTGTTGCATCATTGCTCTAGCAGCACCAATATTTGGTCCAGGTGCCCAACTTTGTTGACCAAATAAATTTTGAAACAACTATTAAAAAAATATATATATAAGATACAATTTATAAAAATAACGTCAAATAAATTACAAAATTTTCATTTGTAAAATAGATTTAAAAATAAATACACAATTAGTTTCATGTATAACATTCCAATCAGATTGTCTATTTATAAACATAACACCAAATAAATTACAGAATTTTGATTTGTAAAATAGATTTAAAAAATAAATACACAATTAGTTTCATGTATAAACATTCCAATCAGATTGTCTATTTATAAACATAACACCAAATAAATTACAGAATTTTTATTTTTATTTATTTTATTTATGGATATAATAGATTTCTAATAATTGCTAAAATAACTTACCATTTTTTCTAACTCACTCACTGTTGATCACGTTTTATCCTGTTCAAAAGTATAAAACAATGGACGAAATTATGGACGCTAGCAGTGCCACCAATCTTACCTATTTTCACGAAGTTGGCAATATATTCTTTTGTATATACAATTCTATTGGTCTTGACTGTTCGTAAGCTATTTCGATTGGGCCTCGGTGGGGATGAAACCGTGGTTTCATGTAAAAATGTGTAAAGTGTAGAAATAATAATATTAACTTTATTAAATAAATAATGAATAAATAAATTTAATTATATAAATTTCATACAATATTTAAAATTTTATACAATATTTAATCATTTATAATACTAGAAATAAACTTTAAATAAACATTTCATCTTAATTAACCAAACTGTATTCTGATTGGACCCATAAACAAACTTAAAAGTCTTGCACAATAAAATTAGATTTGTACATTAAAAAATTATACATTAAAAAAATCCTCTATTATCAATATTATCAATTCACTATTATTTTCAATAATTCTAAACCTAAGTATTTTTTTCTCAAACTAAGTGTGTTCTACATAGAGATGCAGCTAGTAAACTAGACAGGAAATTTAATACCCCAACCAGATGACTTAACATATCAAAAAATTTTAATAATTGTCAGTAAATTGCGTGGGAAAATTAAAAACCCCACCAAGGGACTTGAAATTTTGAAAAAATTTAAATACACCTCCAAGAGGGTTTCAATTGAGCAAAAAAAAATGGTGCCATCTAACGGTGGCAGCCGGATGTCGGTAAAGTATAGCACCAAGCCACTTGAAAAAATTCAAAAATTTCCCGCCAAGGGGGTTTGAATTGAGCGATGGTGCCATCTAACGGTGGCAGCCGGAACTCGGTCGGTAAGGTAGAACACCAAGCGACTTGAAATTTGAAAATTTTCTCGCCAAGGGGGTTTGAATTGAGCGGTGGCGCCATCTAGCGGTGACAGCCGGTACTAAAAACTCGGTCGGTAAGGTAGAACACCCCGACCAACCCACCTGAAAGTGAGCTATTAAGAAATCTACCTTACCGACGGTAGGTAAGTGGCTCAGAACCCGCCTAGCTATACTACTTGTGACGTATTTCACAGAATTTTCAGTATTTAGTAAGCGCAAAGTCGCTTATTTAATATATTCTACATGGAGAGAGATTTTGTATTAATATTTGTTAAAGAGAGTGTATTTCACACCCACACATATATACACAAATGAGTTAACGCAAATACTATACTATACATTTTAACACAAACTATGTACAATTTCGGAGATGTATGTTAAAACCTAAAAACGCATACATATAAACTTATCCGATACAAATAAACGTAATGTCGCACGCACGCCGTACATTGGGAGATACAGTTCTCAACTTCCTTATATACTAAACTCGAGAAATTTTCTGAACTTGCGAGAAAGTAGTATTTTCTCAATATTTTGATTAACAAAGTTCTGAATTTATTTTTAGTTATAAATAAATAGTTTACCGACAGATTAGCTCGGTCGGATAAATGCCTGACTCGGCGGACGCCAGGGAGTAAGACTAAGGAGACTACACTGACTGTGTGAAGTCTTTCAGAAATGAAACCTTTTTCTGTAGGGGAACTATAACCAAACTTATACTCTGCGCGCATGCGCAATACACGCGTATATTTCGCTCTCTCTTTAAATCGTAAAATATAAGCACGTGAGAAAACAAAAACATATCAAAAGGTTATGGTTGTGTTTTGGCACATGTTTCTTAAAATAAAATATTTTGTTGGAGCAGAATGTTATGTGTAGGTAGGATTTAAGAATATTATAATACTTACTATTATTAGATTTAATTACATGACAATTAATATTTATGATTTATAAAATTATTTTGAGTAATAGAACGAATTATTTCCAGACAAATTTATTATTTTATTTTCCAGTGTTTTTCTTGTATGAGAATAAGATTACAAAATTATGGCTTGTTCCATCCCAGGATGCAAAACATCATATTACAATGATTGTTTTGTTTATTTTTATTTATAAAGTATATAGTTAAAGTAAATTACAAATTCGTAAATATTATTTATTTACGAATTTTTCAATTGTTTTCACATAGAATAAAACACTTTGTAGTTATACACCAAAAAAATTTATTCTAAACATATATAAATATTTAATTATATTATTAATATATTACTTACCACTGAAAAATATACACTCTTTAATATATATTTTTTGTATACACATGTATATTTATTAAATTTATTTTTTTCAATTTATTAATAGTGTTACGTCCGTAACCTATTATCCTATAAATTATATTACTAATGTATGCGTATTAAAATATCGTAATTATCATTTATACACATTTCTATTATAGTATTATATTTAGTACATTTCCAATTATATTCTATTGTCATATATTTTTTGCATATTGATTACTGTACATTTACCATGTATTTTGAAAGTATAAAAATCCAAGAAAGGAAAGTAATATTATGAATCATGTAAAAAGAATAACGATGAAGCGACAATTCGATAATCTTCTAAAAACGTAAGCCGGATGAAAGAAAGGAAAAGCAGCAAACCCCGACGAGCTTAGGTGTAAACAAACGCCGAGGAACTCAACGAAAGGCGATGCGTACAATCTCCTGGATTCCATGCATAGGAATGTTCTTGGGCTATTAACCCATTAACGACGAGATGTGCTGCTTTTCAACATGAATTTCAAACGCCTACAATTAGTATAAAGAAGCCATAAAATTGTTCGAAAGTACATGTCCTACTCTTTCTGGGGTCGCTCTTTCGAATGGCGTTGTCAAAATTTTGAAACAATGATATTAAACCCTTCTTTTTTCAAAAATACTTTAAAATGTCAGTTTTTTTATGCAATTTTTTTAAAAAGAATTTTTTTCTCCGCCATAACATTTTTTAAATAGAAAAAAAAGTTTCAAAAACATGTTCCCAATAGTTGTACTTAAAAAATATCCATTTCTAATTTTAATTTCTTTCGATTTTGAATTTAAAATAACGCTTGAAGGACAAAAAATTTCCTAATTTTACGTAAGGTTACAAACTTTTTCAAAATTGCTTAAATCTAATTGAAATTTGTTATTCGGGGGTTTTGGGGGTCGCTGATTACGAATCTGAAGTCAGATTAAAAAAAATCAAAATGTCGGATCAATATGGCTGTCGAATTTTGTGAAACTCATTCAACTCAGTTGAAACTCGTTACTCGGAGGTTTTTGGTGCGCAGTTTCATTCAAGCAGAGAGTAAATTTTTGGGAATCAACTTAAACACATCGTGTAAAATCGCTCTGGTGTACAGAGAGTAATTTTTTGGGAATCAACTTGAACACATCGTGGAAGATCATTCTAGTGTAAAGAGTATATCGTCAACAAGTGAATTATATCTTCAAGTTTTATTTTTTGAAACGAAGTATCTTAAAGTACAAACAATTTCCAAAAATATCAAATTGGAAATAAACCCAAGTTCCAACGAAAGTTTAATATTGAAATAGCGGTTCCAAGTTTCAACAAAAACTTATATCGAAGTATAACAAATTTCGAACCATCGAAATTTGTTCAAGAGGCGACAACTGTCTGGAAGAAAGAAGATATTTGTCAAATACAATGCACTATCTCATTAGTGTAAACAAGAGGATCAACACTCAGCCTATAAGGATAACTGTGCTAGCCCTCCATTGCGTCTAGTCCTCAACGCCATTCAATATCGGAAAACCAGATACAACCACCAGTCTAAACAACACCAGTAATCGTTATTCTTTAAAAGTAAGATTTTCTAAACTCAATAATACTCATTGTATTTTGTCAATTCTTTTCTTTCTTATTGGTTTTTAAATAAATTATTCTCTCAATACATTTAGTAGGCTCATTGACTTATCCTCATCCCAAATTAGATTCATTTATGAAACTAATTTAAAACGAGGAACGATAGGTATATTTAAAAAGGTTTCTTGTTTTGACGTAACAGAAGCCTTTTAAATTTTTGTGCATCGGCCGGGAAAATTATAAAGTCGATCAGCCATAATTTTGTCAAATATTTAATAAAATTCGAAAATTTTAATGAATACAATTTTCATATTAATGAAAATAGTTAAGTAAACATTTTAATAAATTAATGAGTATACCAATTGTTTAAGAAAAAGAGAAATTTTTTTTGTATTGATAAATAATAATAACAAATAATATCAGCATACAAATGTTAAAAATAGTTAATGACATTTAATATTTTCATATTAATTAGTACATTTTATACTAATCGATAATATTATGCAAGATTTAAGTCGCAAGGTGCATTCATAAATATACTTCATATTGGTTTTAATGAATAGGGGTTCGAGTCCTCTTAACTTATAATTTTTAAAGTTGCAAGGTGCATTCTTAAAATAAATCCAGAATTATATTGATGAATAGGGGTTCAAGTCCTCTTGACATATGGAATTTTTTGTCTTGTATATAAATCATTTTGTTTAATTTGTGCTAAAACAAATTTTGTTTTATTCTTCTGACTATTATTTGTTATTGTTATTAAATATTTAAAATATTTTATAGTCCTGAAGTTAAACAAAAGAAATTTTACTATAAAAGAAAAGTATATTATATATTCAAGTATCAAGATTGCCAACTTAACAATTATTACGCATATTACAAATTCGGCAATTCCTTATAATAAAGAAAAACCACACACAAGTACACCCAGATATTCTAAAGAAAATCCTGATTCTGAAGAAATAAATAGAGAGGTTGACTCAGGTTTTGTTAATTCTAACCTTTTTGACATTGACAATAATTTTGTTTAATAATGATAAGGCCTAAATACGGTTTTGTTTAGATGATGTTTATTTACAATCCCTACAAGTTTCGAACCATATATGGTTCCTCATCAGGGGATGATTAATTTTTATAAATACATCATTTGAAAATAAGACAAACACAAAAGATTTTAAAAAGGACTAAAATTATAACAAGATATGAAAAAGAAAATAAAATTGTTTTAAATGTAATTATAATGTGTATTTTTTTAAGGTTATATTTCAATTTGTGAAAGAAAGAAAATAAAAAATTTTTCTCTCACCCTTTAGAAAAAACGTAAGCACATAACAAAAAAATTTTTTCAAAAAAATCTTTTTGTTTTTTTTCCATATTTGTATTTTTTTTAATTTAGTTTGTTTTAAAGATTTTGAAAAAGCACATTTTTTATAGAAATGTGCTTCTGTGATTAGAGAGTTTTGACAGAGAGGTTGGGTTCGAAAGGTTGGGTAATGTGGTCCAGGTATAGCTGGTAAAGTAGAGTTCTATGTTATTAGATTTTTTAAAATTATGTTTTAAAAGAAGTAATTAAATTATAATATACTTTATCTAAATTATCTATATCTGTTCTATAATTAATACTATTAGTATTGTTTTTTATATAGAACATTTCTAAATTTTTTCTTTTCCAATCATTGGTTTCAATATGTAAAATATTTATATTATCAAAATCAAAAAAGTGATTATTATCAACGATGTGATTAGTTAAAGCATTAACATTTTGATTGTTAGTGACATAACGTTTATGTTCTTTTATTCTAGTTTTAAGATATCTTAAAGTTTCTCCTATATAACAACTGTTGCAATTTTTGCATTGAATTTTATATACACATCCAACTTTCTGAAATTTCTCTGTAGAATCTTTAAAATTAGGAAAGATAGTATTTTTTAAATTATTAGAACTAGTAAAAACTAATTGAACGTTATGTTGTTTGAAAATATTAAATAGAATTTCATCAAAATTTTGAATATATGGAATGCTTATGATCTTTTTAGTCGGAAGATTGTTGTTGTTTATTTTTCTCTTATGTGAGTTATTAGTAAGAGCATTATACCTTTGTGAAATCTTTCTATTTAACAAATCAATTGGATATCCGTTAAGTAGTAAAGTTCTTTTAACAATATCAAGATTTTCAATATGGAATTGTTGATCTGACAATTTTATAGCCCTATCAACTAGAGTGTATATAATGCCAATTTTATAACTTAAAGGATGATGCGAATAGAAATTCATATATCTGCCAGTCCAAATAGATTTACGAAACCAATTTGTTATAACAAAGTTATTACTGTCAATTGAGAGGGAAAGATCTAAAAAATTGATTTTATTATTATTAGATAATTCTAAGGTAAATTTTAAATGTTTATCGATAGAATTGAATCTATACAATATATCATCCACCTTATTTGAAGGTGCACAAATTAATATGTCATCAATATATCGAAAGTAAAAAATAATTTTTTATTTAATTTTGCTTAAAATTTTATCCTCAATACCCTCCATGACAATATTAGCTGCACTTGAGGATATTGGGGAACCCATTGGTAGGCCAAATATTTGTTTATAAAATTCTCCTTGAAATTGACAGTATGCAGAGTTTAAGCATAAATTTAAAGCTTCAAGAAAATCATCCTGCGAGAGGTTTGTATGTTTTTCAACTTCTGACCATTTGCTTTTGATAGTGTCATTAATAAGTGTCCAAGATATGTTTGTATACATGGAAACAACATCAAGTGAAAAGATAGTAAAATTTGGTGGAATAAAAATATTATTAATTTTATTTTTAAAATCCCAGCTGTCTTTAATATAATGATTATTGTCAGTATTTAGGGATTTCTTTAAAATATTTGATAAAAGTTTTGATAAATTATATATTGGATTGCCTATAAAAGATGTAATTGATCTCATAGGAATATTACTTTTATGTAGCTTTGGTAGTCCATAAAATTTTGGAGCAACACTATTTGTGCAATTAAGAAACTTATATGTGTTTTTTTCAAAATATTTTTTATTTAAAAAGGATTTTAGAAGATTTCGTAAACAATTTTGAATGGAGATTGTAGGATCAGAATTCAATTTTTTGTAAGTATTAGTATCATTTAAAAGATTAAGTGTTTTTGCAATATAATCATTTTTTGTTATAATGACAGTTTTATTACATTTATCGGCAGTGGTTACAATAATATCTTTATTAGATTTTAAAAATTTTTTTGTTTCATTAATAATATTAATTAAATTTTTTTGTGTACAATTAAGATAAGATTTATTATATATTAAATTTTGTAACCAATAAGATACATTTCCTCTAATGTTATTTTTAGTATCAGAGGGAATATCTTTTATGCCGTATTCTATATTTGAAATTATATTAGGAATTGGTATTTGCTTTGAAGATTATGGAAATCCAAAGTTACCTCCCAAAGCTAAAATATTAGAGACATTTTTAGGAATATTTAATGAGGTTAAATTTTCAATCCAATTTTCGTTAGTTTTTATTTTAATAATTTGCTGACTTTTAATTTTTTCGATTTTAAGTTTTGAGGAATTTTTTAGTTTTAATTGATACTTATTGAGATTTAAATGAACTTGTTTTTTTAATTCTGTAAAAATTTCATTGTTAGTTAATCGTAAGATTTTAATATTTAAAAAATGTAGATTTTTATATAAATATTTTATTTCACTTGATATGTCAGAAATTTCTAGTTTTAAAATTTTCCTTCCAAAAAAATTGGTACTTTTTTCTAAATCCTCGCAGCATGATTTCGAGAAAAAACGAAAATGCATAAAAGTGTTATTAATAATGTGATCTGGCAAGATATTTAAATTTTTACATACATAGAGAAATTTCCTTTGGTTCTTCCATTTTATAAACAAATATTTGGCCTACCAATGGGTTCCCCAATATCCTCAAGTGCAGCTAATATTGTCATGGAGGGTATTGAGGATAAAATTTTAAGCAAAATTAAATATAAAATTATTTTTTACTTTCGATATATTGATGACATATTAATTTGTGCACCTTCAAATAAGGTGGATGATATATTGTATAGATTCAATTCTATCGATAAACATTTAAAATTTACCTTAGAATTATCTAATAATAATAAAATCAATTTTTTAGATCTTTCCCTCTCAATTGACAGTAATAACTTTGTTATAACAAATTGGTTTCGTAAATCTATTTGGACTGGCAGATATATGAATTTCTATTCGCATCATCCTTTAAGTTATAAAATTGGCATTATATACACTCTAGTTGATAGGGCTATAAAATTGTCAGATCAACAATTCCATATTGAAAATCTTGATATTGTTAAAAGAACTTTACTACTTAACGGATATCCAATTGATTTGTTAAATAGAAAGATTTCACAAAGGTATAATGCTCTTACTAATAACTCACATAAGAGAAAAATAAACAACAACAATCTTCCGACTAAAAAGATCATAAGCATTCCATATATTCAAAATTTTGATGAAATTCTATTTAATATTTTCAAACAACATAACGTTCAATTAGTTTTTACTAGTTCTAATAATTTAAAAAATACTATCTTTCCTAATTTTAAAGATTCTACAGAGAAATTTCAGAAAGTTGGATGTGTATATAAAATTCAATGCAAAAATTGCAACAGTTGTTATATAGGAGAAACTTTAAGATATCTTAAAACTAGAATAAAAGAACATAAACGTTATGTCACTAACAATCAAAATGTTAATGCTTTAACTAATCACATCGTTGATAATAATCACTTTTTTGATTTTGATAATATAAATATTTTACATATTGAAACCAATGATTGGAAAAGAAAAAATTTAGAAATGTTCTATATAAAAAACAATACTAATAGTATTAATTATAGAACAGATATAGATAATTTAGATAAAGTATATTATAATTTAATTACTTCTTTTAAAACATAATTTTAAAAAATCTAATAACATAGAACTCTACTTTACCAGCTATACCTGGACCACATTACCCAACCTTTCGAACCCAACCTCTCTGTCAAAACTCTCTAATCACAGAAGCACATTTCTATAAAAAAATGTGCTTTTTCAAAATCTTTAAAACAAACTAAATTAAAAAAAATACAAATATGGAAAAAAAACAAAAAGATTTTTTTGAAAAAATTTTTTTGTTATGTGCTTACGTTTTTTCTAAAGGGTGAGAGAAAAATTTTTTATTTTCTTTCTTTCACAAATTGAAATATAACCTTAAAAAAATACACATTATAATTACATTTAAAACAATTTTATTTTCTTTTTCAGATCTTGTTATAATTTTAGTCCTTTTTGAAATCTTTTGTGTTTGTCTTATTTTCAAATGATGTATTTATAAAAATTAATCATCCCCTGATGAGGAACCATATATGGTTCGAAACTTGTAGGGATTGTAAATAAACATCATCTAAACAAAACCGTATTTAGGTCTTATCATTATTAAACAAAATATATCATACGGTCAAACAACCAAAAAATTACTACTGACAATAATTGTTCTGAAACTGACGATAACGACAGCAAAGATTCAATATTAGAAAATACTCTAGTAGATCAAAATTTACCAAATCATTCAGGTTTAAATAACTCTTTAATGGACGAAGTTGAAACAAACAATCACTCTGAAAACAATTTTATTGACAACTCTAGAGATAATATTAGTTTTGAAGAAAACATGGCTCTTCCAAATAATCAGCAAGTGTCGTTACGCGATGCATTAGAAACTATACCAATGTTTGACGGAAAAAATATCCCACTATCAATATTTATTGAAAGTTGTTTAGAAGCAAAATCTATGCTTCCTGAGAACGCACAAGTACAATCAAATTTAATAAAATTAATTAGGAGACGAATTTCGGGTGAAGCAAGAAGAATTATAATAGGAAATAATTTCAATATAGTAGAGCAGTTAACGGAAAGGTTAAAACAAATTTACGCACCAACAAAATCTGTTTATCAATTAAAAGAAGAATTAGGAGCAATATATATGTGGGAGCACGAAAATGTAATTTCTTACGTTTCAAGAATCGCAGAAAGAATATTAGACGCACACAGAATTAGCAATGAAAATAGAGTAGATGAAGTATTTAAAACAAGTTCAGAACGAACAACTGTCGATTGTTTTTCTCGGGGACTAAGACCAGAAATTGAAATACGAATTGGAACAGCAGATACATTTCAAGAAATAGTTAATAAAGCAGTAGAAATAGAAAGAAAATTGTTATTATACCGTGAATTATAAAAAATTAAGCATAATACTGAGTATAATTCTCATCCTAAAAATAATAAAGAATTTGCTAAAACAACAAAAAATAATATCGCTCAAGATAATGTAATAACTTGTTTAGTTTGTGGAAAAAGAGGTCATTTTGCCATAAATTGTTTTCAACTTAATAAATTAGTAGGAGCAAGACGAGAAAACTCTTCTTATCCAAGACCACAACAAAATTTTTCAAATCCAAATCGATATAGCAATCAAAATCTAAATAAATTTCAAAGTCAAAACTTTTACAAAAATCCCCAACAAAATCAGTTTCAAAATCAATTTAGAAACACATCACAAAATCAATTTAGAAACATACCACAAAATCAATTTCGAACTCCATACCAAAATGAACAACAACAATTTCTACCAAAATCAACAACGAAATTTTTCTTAAGAACTACGAAATAACACCATCTCAAATTTTCCAAATATAAATCAAAGTATAACGTGTAATTATTGCAAAAGGTTAGGACACATCATCATTAATTGTAGAAAAAAAATGTGGGATGATAACAATAAACAAACTCAACAACAAACAAATTCGCAAACTCAAAATCAGGGAAACTCCAAAATTCCTCTTCAGTAGGATGCTCTGAAGAAGAATTAAGAAGAAATTACCATGCATCCAGAAACATCAATTTAGCAAAAACTAATACAATTCCATATATTCGAATTGACACTAAAGAGGTAAAAGTTCTAACAACAATGATGATTGACACAGGAGCAGGACCAAATCTGTTAGAAATTCGCACATTAAATTCTGATTTAAAAATTGATAAAAATAAATGTCCTAAATTAACAGAAATTAATGATCATGTAGTTTATACTCTGGGATAAGTAGAAATTAATATTTTCGGAATTCCAACAACTTTTAACCTTTTATCTAATGAAGTTCCAATTGAACATGACGGTATACTAGGAACAGAAGTTTTTGTCCAAAATAAAGTAAAAATTAATTATGAAGAAGGACATCTAGAAATGAATAAACAAAAATTTAATTTTGATTCAAAAAACTATTTTTCAATACCAGCAAGATCAATCTATAATATTCATGTAAAAATTTTAAATAAAGATAAAAAATAAGGTTATATTCCAAGACTAGAAGTAAAAGATGGTGTATACTTGGGTGATGCAGTAGTTTCAAACATAGGAGGCTTAGCGTATTTAAAAGCAATAAACACTCTAAATGAATCAATTGACATCCCAATTTTTGAAATAAATTTAGAAGATTTCGATGAAATAAAACAAGAAACACAAATAAACAAATCTAATATTAAAAGTGAAGACTCATCAATTCAACAAATTATTTATGTATTTTCAAAAAATATTCAATAAGAAAATGTTTTCAACATTACAGGCAACGATAGAATTGAAGAAATAAAAAAATTACTTCATCTTGACCATTTAAATAAAGAAGAATTACAACACATAATGAATTTAGTAAAAAATTATTCAGATCGATTCTATATACCTGGAGAATATTTAGAAGGGACTGACCTAATAAAACACAGAATTATAACTACTGATGATACCCCGATCATAACTAAACAATATAGGTTTCCGCCTGCCCATAAAGAAGAAATGACACGTCAAGTGAACGAATTATTGAAACAAAAAATTATTAAATATTCTGACTCACCATACAATACACCGATATGGATAGTACCCAAAAAGATGATTCACAAGAAAAAAAATGGGGATTAGTTTTGGATTTTAGAAAACTTAACGAACGAACGGTAGGTAAATTTTATCCCCTCCCTAATATTACGGACCAACTTGACCAATTAGGAAATGCTCAATATTTTTTAGTCTTTGACTTGGCGTCAGGTTTCCATCAAATAAAAATGGATCCTAGGGATTCTTATAAAACGGCATTTTCCACGCCATTTGGACATTATGAATTTGATAGAATGCCTTTTGGATTGAGAAATTCACCAAGCACATTCCAAACACTTATTGACTAGGTATTATTGGCTTTACAAGTATCAGAACTATTTGTTTATCTAGACGACATTGTGATTTATGCAGACACCTTAGAAGAACATGAAGAAAAATTCTCGAAACTTATGGAACGACTACGTTATGCTAATTTAAAACTCCAGCCAGATAAATGTTAATTTTTAAGGTTAGAAGTAGGATACTTAGGGCACATAATTGATAAAAATGGGGTACGACCTGACCCGAAAAAAGTAGAAGCTGTTAAAAGATTTCCATTACCCAAAAATGTAAAAAATATAATATATTTTAATATATTTTTAATATAATATATTAAAAATTGTTATATTATAACAATTTTTAGGATTAGCAGGATATTATCGTAAATTTATAGACGGATTTTCAAAAATAGCAAATCCCTTGAATCAACTTTTAAAAAAAGATGTACCTTTTCTCTGGACCGATAAACAACAAACAGCTTTCGATGCATTAAAGAATAAACTCTGTGAGGAACCACTATTAAAAAGACTAGACTTTTTACAACCATTTATGCTAACAACGGATGCTTCAGGTTTTGCAATAGGAGGTATATTATCACAAGGTATAATCGTCAAGAATCAACGTATCGCTTATGCATCACGAACATTAAGCGATTGTGAAAGAAAATATGACACTTACGAAAAAGAAGCATTGGCAATATTTTATAGTGTGCAACATTTTCGACCATATCTTTATGGAAAAAAATTTATGTTAGTTACGGATAACAAACTACTAGTTTGGTTTCAAAATTCAAAAGATCTTTGCTCAAGAGTAACAAGATGGAAGCTAAAACTAGCTGAGTACGATTTTCAAGTTGTCTACAAAGCAGGCAAAACCAATGTTAATGCTGATGCCTTATCCAGAAATCAAATTGAAGATATTATTGAAGATAATGTACAAGGAATAAATAAAGAAAAAATTGAAGAAACTCAGGAAATCAAAGAAAATATTACTCAAAAATATATAAATAAATGTGTGCAAGAAAAAATTGAAGAAAAATTTAAAGAATGTATACATTGCGTATCAAATGAAAATAAATATTACTCGAATTCGGAGGTAAAAAGAAATCTCCATAATATTAAAAAAATGTTTATGAAAAATGAATGCTGTGAAAATTGGGAGGTAAATAAAGGTCTCCAATCTATTGAAAAATTATTTAAGGACAATGAATCCTATATTAATTTGGAGATAATGAGAATTCTCCAAAATATTTAAAGAAATTATGATACACGTCATGAAACTTGTAACGTCATCACAAGGAATCAACGCAAAATGAAAGAAAATGTTAATCATGAAAAAGAAATACAAGAAAAGAAAAAAGAAAAGTTCCAAGAAACCGAAAATGAAGAAATAAAAGTACACAAAACAGAAAAACGAGGTAGACCGAAGAAACAAAGCACACGTTTGAATACCACCTTTTCAAAAAAGAGAAGGGGTAGGGCAAAAAAGGTATGCAACACAAAGAATCAAAGAAAAGAAAAATTTTATAATGAAATTATTCCTGAAAAAATTGAATCAGATCCTGAGTATAACAAACAAGAAACAAAATTAAAGAAAAACGAAGTAATTGACCAAGGATACAAAAATTCCAATTCTGAAGTGTCATCTGAAGAAGAAGATAACTTAGTGGAGAATGAAGATTGTGAAAATTTATGTGTATAACAAGAAAGATATATTATCGACTGTAGAGACCAATTACCAATGCGTAGAGACAACCTAACCTACTTTCTTTCAGAGATTCAGATTCAGAAATTGACAAATTTTGGTAAACTTAAATTAGGTATAGCAGAAAAAGAAAGGTATATATTACCATATAGCTCTCCATTAGAAAGTGAAATAAAAGAAAATTTATCTAATACAATAAAAAGAATTAAATCTACGATTCTTTCATTAACCCATTAACGCCCATGATTAGACAAATGAAAATATCATCAAAATTATTATTGGAAACAGGACTGCGGATCAAATAATGACTTTTGACGTCGAAAATTGTTTAAAAAATAATTTGTTTATAAAAATTCTTATAAACAAATGGCGAAAATTAATAAAATTTTAAAAACTAATAGCGCCATTCGATTCTACGTGAAACATTACTAAAGGAACATGTATGACTTTTTAAAAATTTTTACTCGATTTGTTGTAAATAATTAATAAACATATCAAATACGTACATGAGAGTGCGTTATTTGTTTATAACTTATTTACAACAAACTGAGTTAAAATTTTTAAAATGTCATACATGTTCCTTTAGTAATTTTTCACGTAGAATCGAATGGCGCTATTAGTTTTTAAAATTTTATCAATTTTCTTCATTTGTTTATAACAATTTTTATAAACAAATTATTTTTTAAACAATTTTTGACGTCAAAAGTCATTATTTGATCCGCAGTCCTGTTTCCAGTCATAATTTTGATGAAATATTTAGTTGTGTAATGATGGGGTCTAATAGGTACATGAGTATTTATATAATTTGTTTATAACTTATTTACAACAAACTGAGTAAAAATTTTTCAAATATCATACATGTTCCTTTAGTGATTTTGCACGTAGAATCAAATGGCGCTATTAGTTTTTAAAATTTTATCAATTTTCTTCATTTGTTTATAACAATTTTTATAAACAAATTATTTTTTAAACAATTTTTGACGTCAAAAGTTATCACTTGATTCGCAGTCCTGTTTCCAGTCATAATTTTGATGAAATGTTTAGTTGTGTAATGATGGGCTCTAATAGGTACATGAGTGTGCATTATTATTTGTTTATAACTTATTTACAACAAACTGAGTTAAAATTTTTAAAATGTCATACATGTTCCTTAGTAATTTTTCACGTAGAATCGAATGGCGCTATTAGTTTTTAAAATTTTATCAATTTTCTTCATTTGTTTATAACAATTTTTATAAACAAATTATTTTTTAAACAATTTTTGACGTCAAAAGTCATTATTTGATCCGCAGTCCTGTTTCCAGTCATAATTTTGATGAAATTTTTATTTATCTAATCATGGGCGTTAATGGGTTAAAATAGATATGTGAAGAATTAAAATTAAAAAGTATCAGTATTGCAAAGACAGTCCAAATAAATAATATAACTTAGGACGAAATCCTGTCAATGATAAAATTAATTTTTGAAAATTCATTTGTGAAAGTTGTTTTATGCAGTGGACATACAAAATATCCCACGAAAAAAGAATATGTGCAATTAATTGAAGAAGCTCATTCAAGCTCACTTAAAGGACATAAAGGTGTGACCAAAACTTATAGTAGAATACGACAAAATTATTATTGGGAAAATATGAAAAATAATATTCAAAAATATATACAAAGTTGCCTCCAATGTCAATTAAAAAATTAGTTAGAGTAAAAACAAAAGACCCAATGATTATAACAGATACACCAGGTACAGCATTCGAGAAAATAGCAATGGACATCGTTGGACCATTACCAAAAACTAAAAATGGAAGTGAATATATATTAACAATACAAGATAATGTAACTGAATATTCATTACCAATTGCACTTCCAAATCATCAAGCAAGTACAATAGCTGATGCATTTATTAAAATGTATCTTTGGATCACCCAAAGGAGTATTAACAGATCAGGGAACAGATTTTTTAAGTAATTTCATGGGAAGATTAGCAAAAAGATTTAGAATACGACAATGTAAAACAACCGCTTTTCATCTCCAGTCTAACGGATCAATCGAAAGGTCTCATCACGTTTTAGGAGAATATTTAAAACAATTTATAAACAAAAATGAAGAATGGGATGATTGGTTAGAATAAGCCATGTTCTCATACAATACAAGCATTCATGAAGGCACCAAATGCACCCCGTACGAGTTAATTTTTGGAAAATTAGCACGATTGCCATCAAGCGATCCACCACTTGAACATACAAAATTGGAGACTTATGATCAATATTTAACAGACTTAATAACGAGACTTCACGAAATGAGACACATTGCTAGAGAAAATTTAACTCTAGCAAAAGAAAAGTCAACATTTTATTACGATGGAAATTGTAATCCACAAAATCTTAAACTTGGCGATGAAGTATATCTACTACGTGGAGGAAAAATTCATAAATTTGCTGATCAATACACAGGTCCGCACAAAATATTAGAAATATTAAATAAAGGAAACGTAAAAATTCAAGTAAAAAATGAACAAAAAATAGTACACATAAATAGACTTAAACTTTCCCGTATTAGACAAGAGGAATAAAAGAATGTTATACTAAAATAAGTATAATCTCTTTCCAGATAATAGAAACTGGAATGAAGAAAATACTACACCTATTTCTACTACTTGTGGTAATAAGTATTACCCATGCATTCATAGGATATGATTGCGGATCTACGGAACCAAACATAACAACTCTATCGTTGAGACAAGTAGGAGATTGTAATATTGAGAAAAAACAGGTAAAAACTGAACAAAGTTACGTGCAACTAATACAACTAAGTGGTACTACAAAAACAAAAGTCATACAATGTAAAATAAAAATAAGTCGTCATATTGAACATTGCGGTATGTTTTCACACATATCAGCTGTTAGCAACGGACAAGGAATTGATATTCAAGAAGCTTCTTACGATGTTTGCAATACTATACATGTAACGGGACTTTTTTCACCTACTACTAATACAAAACTAGCTGATTTAAAAGTAAACTCTACTAATTAACGCAGTATAACCCTAGCAGGATCCATAGATCAAGATGGAGATTGTGACGGCGAATCATGCAGTGATGTTTATGGTTCATGGAAAGACGTAATAGTCCAAGCATCATATGAAATAACATTACAAGAATACTATGCAACGGTGAACCTAGATACAGACAAAATACATTTACAATCAGGAACAATTTGCAGCCTGTCAGAATCAAAATGTATAGATAGAGAAAATGGAAACACATTTTGGAACCCAATACCAGAAGATGTGCGTAATCTTCAAAAATATGAAGTAATTTTTGAAGGAATAGCCAATAAAACATATGAAGCAGATAATAATGAAAAAGCAAAGAAATATTATATTCCTTAATAAGTTAGGATATAACCTTTGCTTTAGCAGAAAAATCAAGAGAAATGATTTGTGGTTATGTTTAGATAAAAACGGAACACCCGAAATTAGATATACTAGAAACAAAACCAGGTGGATCACCCTTAAATAATAAAAAACCATTAGTACAAAATATGGATATGTTCTCTTATGTAAACACTAAATTTATTTACATAGAGCGCCATCTACGAAAGGAAATGTATGAGTTATACTATGACGTGCTAACAAAAAGATGTTTACTAGAACAAGAAGTATTTTGGAATTCATTAGTTCTTGCTACTCAAGCACCTGATTTATTTGTATTTCACTTAATGAAAAAAGAAGGATATATGTCAGTTCTAGCAGGTAAAGTTATTCATATGAATGTTTTATGCAATTACCAGTCACAAAAGATAATAAAACATATTTTTTAACACCTATAACTCATGTTTTGACTAAAGTAGGGACACCAGTCGAATGTAACACATTTTTTACCATCAATATTTATGATAGGGAATTTTTGGTTCCAAATGTTGCCTAAATTAGTAACTGTAGTACAACCGGCAGTATTAAAACCAGACAAAAAAGAAACCTGGAAATATAATGTTCCCCCATATCTAGCTACCAGTGGATTATATTCACAAACGGAGCTAGAAAAATTAAGAGACCATATTATGTTACCTGCAGAAAAGCCTATAATTTTAAACACACTTGCAAGAGGGATAATGGGTCAAACTATGCATAACTCAGGTCTTAAATTTTCAAACGTATTAGACGAAGAAACAATAAATAAAATAGCAGAATCGACATGGGGAAAAATTTGGACAACTTTCACTAGTTTCGGAACTGTAAGCGCAGGATTTATTGGAATAATAATAGCAATGAAGACAATTAAATTTGTTGCTGATACATTTATTCATAGCTACGCTTTATATAGCGTTTTCGGATGGTCCCTCCACTTATTAGGATCCATATGGGATTCTGTAACTAATGTACTATTACATTTAGAATCAACTTCTAAAACACCAACGACACCAACAACCACTAATCTAACGGCTATAACTACTGAAAAAGAAGAAGCTTCAGCACCGACAGAAGAAATTAGTCTACTGCAAAATAAGAAAGGTAATATCAAGAAAGAAGAAACACTCCAACTGTATCCTTAATTACATTCAAATTTAAGCACCTTCCGATTATAAAATGGCAACCACATTTTCAAGCATTTTAAACTCTGTACTAAAAGAAAATTCGAAAGAAAACATCATTATTAATTCAAATTATCAAGCACCAGCAAACGCTATTCATCAAACTCAATATGTTACAGATATAAGATATAAAAATTACATTATTTGTAGTACTAGAGATGACTTAGAATTATCAAAAGAAAATGCAGCGTTTCGTTTAATTAAACAATTAACAGATGGAAAAAACTCATTTCTGAAAACTGCAACAATAACATTTAAAATTAAACTAATTCAAATGATTATTGCTATAAAAATAAAATGGGTATTCCAAAATTTGCAGCTCTTAAAGCTAACACATCAGAAGTTACAGCAAATTGGATAACATTTTGCACAGTAGGAAAAATTAAAAAAATCAGCTATATCAAGTGATTGTTTGACAGCAAAAGCAACATCAACATTAATGACTTTAGCAACCATACATAACATAGACAGATATAATAATTCACTAAAAGATTCAATAACAAACTGTTTTTCAAAAATGACAATTGCAAACGAAAAGAAAAATTCCTTTGCAAACACAAATTTTCCTTCCACTTCAAAATCTTAATTAAGATTATTCTAAATTAAATTATTCTAAATTTTTTTATTTTTCTTTTTAACAAAATACATACAAATATTTTGATAATACATAAAAGTTTATTTGGTATATCCTTTTTACGGTCCGAAATACTGAAAACAATAAATAATAATTAATTAAAAACCAATTTACAAATGGAAGTACGTTTACATAATTGGTATACACTTACACGCTCCACCTTTTTACACCGTATTGTCCATTTTACACCACCAGCCATGAAAGGATGTCCTAAACGATCCACAGATTCAAATATGTGACTCTTCAGGCAAGATAATCCCTCACTTATAGAGCAGTGTAAATTAATCTTCCATTCGAACGGAATCTCCGAAGTAACATTATGGATATCCGTAAAGACTTTCATGTCTTTATTATGCAAAGGTTTTAATTCCCTGTCAAACCACTTTCTATAATCACCAACCTACAACAAAAATTATACACAACAAAGTAGTAAATATATAATAAAACAAAACAAACAAAAAAATGCAATAATAATTTATACTTACTTGAACCAAATGGTTGCCTATGAATTTTACTTTTCTATTAAACAAGAAAAAAGACTTCTCAGGATTATAGAAAAAATCAAATAAACATCTATTGTCCTGGAGAATAGAATCTTTGACGGCAGTAAATTCAAAAGGTAACTTAATGATTGTGCTGTCAAAAAAAACCCGAGGAACATCTAACAAAGTCCTTTTGTTACCATGCTAAGTAATCCTCTCTTTGTCAACCTACCATACAAACAACATTTTTTGTATTATTAACAAAAAATTTATTACTATAAACATACAAAACTTAATATTATTAATGATAAATTGATAATATTAACAAACATAATAATAAAAGAATAATAATATTAACAATATGAATATATTGTAGTTGTAGTAAATGCGTAAATTAATAAATATACTAATAAATTTTTGTTTACTTACAATCCTAATCCTAGTTGTATCAAAAGTAAAATGTTTTCCTTCCAGGTCATGCAATCCTTGAGGCTCATTTACTGCAAACTGTCGTGATATTTCATATCTTATCAATTCTCTTCCTGGTAAATGAGACCACCAATCTAAGCCGCGATATATCTTTGAGTTATGATGAATTAGAAAATAAGAAAAATTTCTCGCTCTTGGCTTCCAAAGATTTAAAAACTCTAATGGGTTTGTTAATTTTTCAAATGCAGACAAATTATAAAACCTATTTGAATTGAATAAAGTGAACATGGATTCCATTTCAGAAACCAGTTCACTTTTAATTTCTTTTCGGAAACGTTTTTTATCCAGTACTTCAACATCTTCTTCGCTCTTTCTCTTCTTACTTTCTTCTATTACATTTTCTTCTAATTTTTTCCTCTTACTCTCTTCAAACTTCACATTTTTTTCGCTCTTTCTCTTCTTACTTTCTTCAAACATTACTTTTCTCGAAGAACATTCTTCATCTAAAATAATGTCTTCATGACATTCTTCGTTCGAAACAATACTTTCACGACAAACTTCGCGAACACTCCATATCACAAACCGAATAATCAATTCAAGATCATCTAAATCCTTTAATACATTATACAAAAAATTGTCTAAACTAACGTCAAAACTAGGAGAAGACATTTTTCTGTTTATAAAAGTATTAAGTATATAACAGAAAAGATCAGTCGCGAGAAACAGATAATAAGAAACTGAATTTTGAACAAAGGGAAAACAATGCATGTCCTGCCAAATATCCCTACCATCTTTTTTTCAAAACTCAAGAAACCAATTGAAAATTCAGAAAATCGTCTTTTTGCTAGGTGGGTGTTGCCTTGAGTGATAAAGAAAATCAAACAAGCTAGGGACGTTGCGCAGGTATACCTAGAGAAAATGAACCTTGTTTTTGCATAAAAATTTTCTTTTGAGGATTGTACCTTAAATATTAGGTTTATGAAAAAGTTAAAATAAAAATCGAAATCGGTCAAGAATTACCGGAGTTATGACCACTTTTGTAAAATTTATGAAAATGTAAAATTATTTTATAAAATTATTTTTCGTTTTCAAGCAATGAATTTCTAAGAAAAGGTCATCAAAAAAAATTTTTTTGCGGAAAGAAAAAATTAGGTAGTAATTAAATTTTACTCTAGAAAATACATAAATAAAATGTCTGTTTGTATAAAATATGTGAAGTATTATTGGAAAAAGCGCACGAAATTTATAAAGTATGATTGAAATTAAAATGTTTGAATGCAAATGAAATTTATAAAATGTGCAAAAGCATGTGAAATTTGTAAAGTACGATTGAAAGTAAAATGCGCTAAAAAATATGAAATTTATAAAGTATGATTGAAATTAAAATATATATGATGTATCTATCTATGATTGAAGATTGAATGCATAAAAATTAGATCTGTGAAGAATGAGTATATTACCACCCCTAGGGATCGTAAGACCTTGCAACTGGTGGGGTGGCTTAAAGACCTAATCGGAGAGTACCCCTGGACCCCGTTATAGCCCTTGATGGTTGTTTTCGGCGGCCTGCTCCTCAGAAGGGAGGGACCGCCCAATAGGCCAGCTCCACGGTGTAGAGGGATGAGAATGGTGAGGAAGCAACCTTTGGGCGATCACAAATGTTCAACACTGGAAGCGGAGTGGCGTACTCTCTGCGGGACCCCAACTAAGAAACGGTCCTCCAATCCAAGATGTTTCTGCCGTGTCGATGGATGAATGGCACTAGGGTTACCAAATCTGTCGCTCATGATGGACTGGCTGCCCGTCCGTTTGTCGGAATTGTACTGGTCAGTTAGTGATCCCGTAAGGTTTGGAGGAGCGATCTAGCTGGGTTTCCGGCGGGCGGGCGAGCGGCTGGTCTTGGCGTGATGTGAACAGAGGTGTCTTAAACGGCGGCTCCGAAGCACCGGACATCCTTCCGGTGGTACTAGCCTTACTTCTGCAAGCGGGGCTCTGAAGGAGCGTACTTTCTTTTCCCTCGCTACTGGTGGCTGCGTCTACAATCTCCTCGGAGGCTGTGGATATGACGGTCTCGAACCCTGAGGTCGTGGATCAGTCCTCCTCTTCCTCTTTGGCTGTTCCTTCGGGTCCTTCGGGATCTAATGGTAATGTGGTCTTAGGTGAGGGTGGAGGCTCAGGGGCTGTAGAAAGGCCCCTAACCAAAAGGAAGCGCCTTAACGGTTCTGAGAAGAAACGGTTAAGGAAAGAACGGATTAAAGCCGGTGTAACAAACTCTTTTTCCTCGGATGTTGCTACTGTCTCGAAGAGAAAGAGTGCTTAGGATGCGTCACCCCTGGAAAAGGAGGGGGTAAAGAGACCAAAGTCGGTCCAGCAGAGTACCAGGAGAGAGGGCTACAATGTTGGGCTAACAATGACTCAAAGGGCAAATCCTCTTTCGATGGTGGTCTGTAGCGAGGGCTATCAAGACGTGGCGCTTACAGATGAGCAGTTTGGACTTCTTAGGAAGACCATTGTGACGCTCACCTGCAGAGAGCCGGTCGAAAGGTGGCCGCGCTTTAAGGCTTCCTTCTGCAGAGGAGGAGTCTTTATCTTCATCGCGTCCAACCCGGAGGCTAAGGAATGGCTGACGAAATGTGTGGCCGACCATGAGCCCTGGGAGGGAGCGAAGTTAAAGATTGGTGGGGTTGAAATGCTCCAAAGAATGGTAAAGGCTACTGTGTGGTTCCCGGGAGAAACGGCGGACGCGCGGACGGTCTTGCAATATTTGGAGGCTTTCAACCCCGCGTTGAAGACATCGACTTGGCGTATGCTGAATGTCGATGGGTCTCAGGTGGCCAACAGGGGTCACAAGAGTTTTCTTCTTGTTGCTCAAGTCCCTGAAAGTCAGGCGAGGGCTATAGAGGCCCTCGAATTTAGGCCTCACTATCACTTCGGGCGGATAATCTTTAAGGTCCCTGTCCCTGATCGTGATTTCTCAAACAATGTAGAGGTGGGTGAAGAGCAAACATAATTCACTGTTTGTAAGCTCACCGCTACTCAGATTAACTTGCATCATAGCAAAGGCGCCTCAGCAGTACTGATGAGGAACTTGGCTAAGTTGCACACAGGCATCTCACTAATCCAAGAACCATGGTTAGTAAGAGGTGTCATTAGGAGGCTTGGTGAGGCTGGTGTAATCTGTTACAGGGACTGCAGATCTGCCAAACCCAGGGCGTGCATTTTTACTAAGGGCGTTAACGCAACTCCACTATTGGATCTTTGCTCAGGTGACCTAATGGTGGTGGTAACTAACCTGGAGGGTATACGTAAGACGGTCGTTGGATCGGCATATTTTCCGTATGAAAATAAAAATAATCCGCCAATTGAAGTTTCTAGGTTGGTGGACTGCTGTATAGAAAAGGGACTTCCTCTGCTCAAAGTACAATCAGAGAGGACAGGAGCTTTTGGAATATTTAATCGGAACAGATCTAGATATTCTTAATAGGGGTTCGACCCCGACTTTTAGCATTGCGATTAGGCAGGAAGTGATTGATATCACTATCTGCCCCAAAAGCATTGTAAATAAGGTAAGAAGATGGAGAGTTTCTACTAAACCTTCACTTTCTGACCATTCACAGATAGTCTTCGAGGTGGAGTCTGCAGTCCGATCCGAATCTAAGTAGATTCGTAATCCCAGAAAGACGGATTGGGCTAGCTACAACTCAGAACTTCGAAGGACACTTTCTGGTTTACCGGGTAAGATAAGAGATTGTCAAACCCTAGATGAGGCGGCCAATGATTTTACCATGGCTATTATGGCAGCTTATGAAGGTAGCTGCAAACCGACAAAAGTATTTTCGGGAAAAGAGGTGTGCTGGTGAAATGAGAGATAAGAATATTTCAGGAAAGAAACTAGGAGACTCTTTAAGCGTGCCAAGAAAAGGCGCACGACTAATGGTTGGTCTGACTTTACAAAAATGAGAGTCGACAACAGAAATGAAATATGGAAAGCAAAACAAGTTAGTTGGAATCGATCAAATTGGAAATAAACCCAAGTTCCAACGAAAGTTTAATATTGAAATAGCAGTTCCAAGTTTCAACAAAAACTTATATCGAAATATAACAAATTTAGAACCATCGAAATTTGTTCAAGAGGCGACAACTGTCTGGAAGAATGCAGTTATTTTCCAAATACAATACACTATTTCATTAGTGTAAACAAGAGGATCAACACTCAGCCATTAAGGGTAACTGTGCTAGCCCCCCATTGCGTCTAGCCCTCAACGCCATTGAAGATCGGAAAACCAGATACAACCACCAGTCTAAACAACACCAGTAATCGTTATTCTTTAAAAGTAAGATTTTCTAAACTCAATTATACTCATTGTATTTTGTCAATTCTTTTCTTTCTTGTTGGTTTTTAAATAAATTATTCTCTCAATACATTTAGTAGGCTCATTGACTTATCCCCATTCCAAATTAGATTCATTTATGAAACTAATTTAAAACTGGGAAAGATAGGTATATTTAAAAAGGTTTCTTGTTTTGACGTAACAATAGTTATTATTAATAATATTCCCGAAACGCACAACAATCACAAATATTAAACATAACCTTCTCAACTTGTAGATTGTTATGAGTTTCTCAGTCGTCTGGGTTAATAAGAAAGACAGAGACGTACATATTACACGTGCGCATGCGCGAAAACTGTAATTTTCGTTCTTACATATAGTTTCAATACGACGAATGGTTTCACTTTCATAGCATTAGTGGAGTCTCCTTAGTCTTACTCCCTAGCGGACGCTTAGGACCAAGGGAGTACTTGGTTCGCGCCCATTAGCCTGGGATTATTCCGGCACGTGAGATAATCTGAACGGGAGGTCTGACGTCGAAGTATAATGATGTGCACCATCGATTATAGTCCGGTACACACCATAAGAATTCGACTGTCGATAAACCGGTTGTACTCAGGAGATGTTTTCTACAGTTTCCCTCTCCTCTGGCGAGAAAACCCATTAGACAGGTGGTCCAGGCAAATGTGAGTACTCCTAATTTCAAGCCGTTCTGTAGACGCAAAAATTTAGTATAAGTATAGTTTGTAAGAAAAATTTCTACGGGAAACACTTGTAACCAATGGGTCCTGGTTTCGCCCTAACCTCAAAAAACATAACCTTAAATCGTTAAAATGGTCTCTTTTGATTTATAAAAATTGAATCTAACCGCATATTGATAATTTTCTCAGATTCCTTAATTTAAAGAAACTATTCTATCAGATTTTCAATTGAAAATTCATATAAAACATTAAATATATCGAACCTAACCTCAAAAACACATCTAAGATTCCAAAAAAATAAATTTTACCATACACAGCGCAATAAAAAAGGTAAGCTCAAGAAAGTTACAACTTAGGTGTTTTTATGATTGCTGATTACGAATCCGTTGTTAGTTTATCAAAATCCAAAATGGCGGATCCAATATGGCGAACAATATAATTAAAATTTGTTTGGATTGACTTGAAAATCGTTACTCGGGGGGTTTTCGGGTCGCTCATTGTAACGAACCATAAGTTCGTTTTATTTTTTTTTACCTGTTTCAAAATTTCTTAAAATTTAATTTCTAAATAATGAGATATAAATGTGAGTTATTTCTACAATTATTAATCGGAATTATTAATAAAGAATAATTCCGATTAGTTTATTGAACCGCCCTTCTTTGGAATATAGAGACATAAGGAATGTGAGTTTTGAAATAAATATTGGGCCAATCATCAATAGCAATAACCTCGCAAAAATGTAAAACTAGATTAGTGATAATGTTGCGAAACGGGCAGGGAGGTTCATTAACCCTCACTGTGCGTTTGTTAACAATTATTGACTAATAATCGATGATATGAAATTCACATACCAACTAAAAGAGGGTTATTGCTTAAGAAGAGTTCACTCACCTCTTTAAAATATTAAAAAGAAATTTCCTCGATCAAGGAATGTCACAATAGTTCAATGACCATTGCTGACTCCTCAAAATTATGGCTCTATATATACTAAAGGAGGCGTCCATAACTCACAGTCTCGGGTTAACAGAAAAGAAGTCTACGCGCTGAATTATTGTTTCAATAATCGACAGACTTCGTCGCGAAAGTTTAACCGCTGTCTTCAACAACTAGTTTAAAACTCGTGAAATTGCTCGTCATTAAACTAGCTATTGAATATTCGGGAGTTTAATTTGATCGGAGGATAGATTATACAAGAAAATAAAGAATCCATACGTTGAATCGAATTATAATCTCGAAGCTTTTGTGCAATCTAAACTAAATATTTTAATCATACTTCGTAGTGTTTAAAGAGAAAAAGCCTTTTGATTTCATGTGAATGTGTGAAGGACTGAGAAGTGTATCTGCGAACAAAGAATCTACGGGAGTATTGTATTCGGTAAGCTAATTGTAATCAATATTATCTCTCAATTGTTTATATATAAAATAAAAGAACATCAAGTTAAATTAAAAGCATCATAAATTATTTCTACGCTACCTATAATTTATCTAACGAAACGCAATCGCAACTAAAGAAACGACCCACAGAAAAATAAAAGATCGATTCTGACATTGATCAGTTGTTGTGACTCCGAAGAAGAGAATATTAAATAAATTAATTTTCTTTAAACCTTTTACAACACTCATAACGAATCCCATGTCGGTTTCTAAAAATTCAAAATGGTGGATCCAATATGTCGGTCTTTATTAATTTAACAATTTTTTTAAATTTATTACTCGCGGTTTTTCGGGACCTTTGATAACAAATCGTATATAAATTTTTATAATCTTAAAGTCTTACGAATTGTCGAACAACTCGTAAGACCTTAAGGTTATAAAAATTGCTATAACTTATAAAAATTGATTTGTCTCACATTTTGTAAGACTTTAAGATTATAAAAATTGATAATAAAGACCGCCATATTGGATCCGCCATTTTGAATTTTTAGAAACCGACATGGGATTCGTCATCAGCGACCCCGAAAAACCCCGAGTAACGATTTTCAAGCCAATCCAAATAAATTTTAATTATATTGTTTGCCATATTGGATCCGCCATTTTGGCTTTTGATAAACTAACACTGGCTTCATAATCAGCAGTCATAGAAACACCTAAGTTGTAACTTTCATGAGCTTACCTTTTTTTATTGCGCTGCGTATGGTATAATTTGTTTGTTTGGAATCTTAGATGTGTTTTTGAAGTTAGTTTCGATATATTTAATGTTTTATATGAATTTTCAATTGAAAAGCTTATAGAATAGTTTATTTAAATTAAGGGATCATAGAAAATTGTCAACATGTGGTTACATTCAATTTTGATAAATCAAAAGTGACAATTTTAACGATTTTTGGGTATTTTTTGAGGTTAGGGCGAAACCAGGACCCATTGGCCAAATTCTGATGGCGGATTCGGATTCAGCGCATCGAAATACATCGGAATACATATGTCTCGACCCCAGATGAAGACACTTTATTTTTTTTGTATGGCTGTGTAATTTTTTAATATCTTCCAATGAACTTGTTTAGTTAAAAACTCTAAAATAAATTGAATTTTGAAGAAGTTACAAATGATTGCAGAAATTAAATTATTTTCAAAGTAGTAAAACCATTTTTATAAATAATAAAACTCAACACAGAACTTCAATTATTTTTAATACAATTTTAATAAAATTCTTCGTAAAAATTTAATTAATTTCAATAATTTATCAAAATTTAATTATTTTCAATATCTACTATTTCAATAAAATTTCACAAAAGAATCCAATTATTTAAAAAGAAATATATTATTAAAATTCGTCTTAAGAATTTAATATTATTTTTTAAAGTAATAGATAAATTCCTTTGCAGAAATGTAGTTACAGTCAAAATTAAAAAACTTCTCATCAAAATTTCATTTATCTTTATAAATAATAACATTTTTCTCTAAAATTCAATTATTTCCAAAAACTGTTCTCAAATAAAGAATTTTTAATATTGAGTACTTTAATAAAATTTCCCAAAGAATTCAATGATTAAATTTTTTTTTAACAATTCTATGCAAATACTTAATTGTTTTTATAAATAATAAAAATTTAATAAAAGTTCAATAATTTTTTGCAACGATTCAATTATTATTTTTTATATAATTTTCATCAAAATTATTTCTCTAAAAATGGAATTATTCTTAAAAATTTTTTTTAAATTTGTCAACATAATTCTTTGAGAGTTCAACAACTTTAAGAAACATTCAATTATTCAATAAATAATTTATTTTTGTATTTAAATAATTGAATTTTCGTAGAACTTTCTAATAAAAATTAATTTAAATATGAATATTTCAGTTAAAAATTTAAATAATAATTTAAAACTGTCTAAATTAATTAGTAAAAATATTTACTAGTTTGAATTGGCAACTGACTTTTTGCTTCTGAATAAGTAGATTTTACTAATAAATAGAAGTTTTCACTAATTTAATTGTAAATTCTTACTTATTTATATTTAAAGAGAAATTAAACTTAAATGTCTGAAATGCCATGAAGTTTGGCTCGGATAATTTTGGAACTGCTCGACTAAAATGTTCGGCTAATCTCAGACTGTTTCGTAACCGCTCTTCGACAGCCGAAAGCCTGATACTATGCTGGTCAAAATTTTTAATATTGTCGACAACACTATTCGTTACTAAATTTACAATTTATGCAATACTTTGATAGTATTTAGTATAATTCTCTAGTAATACTTTTTACTATTGTAGACTTTCTTACTTATAATATTAAAATTTCTTACTGACTATTCAAATTTCTGTTACTTTAGAATAATACAAAGTAATAATTTGATTATAAACTTTCTAAAAAATGGTAATATTAATTCATAAAAGTGCACGATTTCCCCAAATTGCAATCGGTTTTACTAAATACTAATATAATAATACGAAATATTAAAACAGAATTTCTCTCCGTGTACTGTAATTCGTCATTTTCCACTAATCTACAAACTAAAACATTAATGTTTTATTAAAAATTTATTAAATTTTTAATTTTTACAATGTTTATTAGAAGCAAATTTTCAATACGATTCCATTGATACTAAAAACTTATTTTTTATAAAAATGTCATTTACTTCAGTTTTTCCATTATAGGGCAGTATATTCTTCATCGCAATCAATGCATCGACAGTATCAATGTCAAAAAAATTGTTTAAAAGTTTCCATTCTTTGTACATTTCAAGAAGTTTGCCAGCCCATTTATGGAAATCACGATTCGGTATACGCGCTTGTTGCCAATATATTAAAAGGGCATTATTCGTTAAGCTTGTACTTTCTTTTAACCCATTAAGGACGGGATGTACAAAATTTGAACTTAATGTTTAAGAACATATTTCAATCTTAAACAGCACCAAGAATAATTTGTAAATACACTTTTCTTATGTGTCTTGAATCCCTCTTTCGAATGGCGTATAATTTTTCTGTAATCTGCACTTAAAACTGAAGATCCCTGCCGAATTTCAGCTCACCAGGTTCAGATTTGTAAAAGTTAAAGGGGGGGACAGGGTCATTTTTGACAATTTTTTTGAAAAAATTTTATTTCTTTCCCTTCTATTTCGCAAATATGTAGACCAATCATTTTCGCTATAATTTTCCCTTAATCTGCACGTAAAACTGAAGATCCCTACCGAATTTCAGCTCACCAGGTTGAGATTTGTAGAAGTTAAGGGGGGGGACAGTGTCATTTTTAGCAATTTTTTTGACAAAATTTAATTTCTTTCCCTTCCCTTTCGCAAATATGTAGGCCAATCGGGTTCGCTATATTTCTCCTGTAATCTGCACTTAAAACTTAAGAACCGTACCGAATTTCAGCTCACTAGGTTGAGATTTGTAGATGTTAATGGGGGGACAGGGCCATTTTTTGCAATGTTACTGAAAAAATTTAATTTATTTCCCTTCCCTTTCACAAAAATCGGGTTCTCTATAATTTTCCTCTAATCAGCACTTAAAACAGAAGATCGCTACCGAATTTCAGCTCACCAGGTTGAGATTTGTAGAAGTTCTGGGGGGGCAGGGTCATTTTAGCATTTTTTTTGACAAAATTTAATTTCTTTCCCTTCTTTTTCGCAAATATGTAGGCCAATCGTGTTCGCTATAATTTTCCCGTAATCTGCACTTAAAACTAAAGATCCGTACCGAATTTAAGCCCACCAGGATTAGATTTGTAGAAGTTAAAGGGGGAGCAGGGTCATTTTTAGCAATTTTTTTGACAAAATTTAATTCCCTTCCCTTCTATTTTATAAATATGTAGGCCAATCGTCTTCACTATAATTTTCCCGTAATATGCACGTAAAACTGAAGATCCCTACCGAATTTCAGCCCACCAGGTTGAGATTTGTAGAAGTTAAGGGGGGGGGCAGGGTCATTTTTTGCAATTTTTTTGACAAAATTTAATTTCTTTCCCTTCTTTTTCGCAAATTTGTAGGCTAATCGTGTTTGCTATAACTTTTCCGTAATCTGCACGTACAACTGAAGATCCCTACCGAATTTTAGCTCACCAGGTTGAGATTTGTAGATGTTAGGGGGGGGGGGCAGGGTCATTTTTTGCAATTTTTTCGAAAAAAATTTAATTTCTTTCCCTTCTATTTCGCAAATATGTAGACCTATCAGGTTCGCTATAATTTTCCTGTAATCTGCACTTAAAACTAAAGATCCCTACCGAATTTCAGTCCACCCGGTTCAGATTTGTAGAAGTTAGGGGGGGACAGCCCATTTTGCGTGGCTGGGACGGACACACGAGTGATTTCATAAGGGTTCCGTCAGTACACCTACGGTGTACGGAACCCTAAAAAACCAAAAAAAGTCTTAGAAAATCATTTTTTTCTTAGAAAATATTATATAAATTTTTTATTTAACATTTTTTAGTTTAATATTTAAAACAACCGAGTGACAATATCATATAATGATTATTTAATGTGTTTTAAATAAAAGTAATTAATTATTAATTAATTCTCTCGATTCAAGTTTATCATTATATATGTCTGTCTCCTCTGTGTGCGGTACTCACGCCATATTTTTTCAATATAAATATTAACTTCGTATAAATAAAATATTGAGCTCAGTTATAGCTAGTCCGGGAAAGTTCTCTGTTTTATTTCAACATCGTGATGCGAGTAGTTTACCTACTTGGCGCAGGGTAAGTTCTCTAAAACAAGTCATCGATGGTGCATTATAAGTTCGAAGTGTGGAATTTATTATTCGTTAATTGTAACGATTAGCGGGTGAAAACCGCAAGGAAACATATACATCGTTGCAACCCTGAAAATGAAAAATGAGAAAAATTATAATTCGACCGCCCTTCCATTTTGAAACAGAAACCATTTTCATCCCTTTTCATTTTTTTGTCTAACAATGAAATAAATTGCTTAAAGTATCAGTAAATTAATCAAAATGCATAATTCGACGTATTAGACCCTGTAGATTATGAAAAAAGAATAAAAAAATTTTTGATAGTTTTTTTCAATATTAGTTAATAGCCATTATCTCGGAATCTAGAACCTAGAAAGTGGTCCCTTTTTATGCAGACGTTCACATTTATTCTAGTTACTTTAAAAATTGTTCTGAAATATGTACCAAAGTTTTAAATTACAATAAAGAAGAGCAGTGATGTACAAAATTTTAATATTTTAAAAAAATAATGATTATAAATTACTTTCAAATTATTAATTGTCAGGATCACTTTTAATCAAATTTTTGTATTTACCGATCTCAAAGTGTTTACTTACAATTAATTTAAAAATTATTAAAATTTTTACCTATGACTGCTCTTCTTTATAATACTTTAAACTTTTTTACAAAATTTCAGCTTAATTTATTAAATATTACAAGAGTAATGTAGTCGAAAAAATTACCTTTGAATTTCTAGCAGTCAAATACTCCCAGGTAGATATTTTAATACTGCACTGAACAGTTACTGAGAAGGTTTCTACTTACTGGACAGTGACTGACAAGAAAATCTGTCGAGTCACACTGGTTAGAAAAGTAACGCGCTGCTTTAGTAATCACTGGTTAGATTATCAGGACAGTGATAAGAAAATCTGTGAAGTAATATTGGTTAGAAAAGCAACGCGCTGCTTTAGTAGTCACTGGTTGGATTATCTGGCCAGTGACTAATAAGTAACTGGATAGTTTATTCAAATATTTAAGGCTAATCAACAATAAATTACTCTATTAATAATACTTTAATATAAGAATGTAAAATTTGCACGCATAAGGGCTCGAATCCTAAAAAATTCCATTTTGATTGTTTCTGAAGTTCTATCCATTTACCCTTTCAGTGTCTCTGACGCCCATAGACATCATCCAAATACTGGCCATGAGTGCGATACTGTCGCCCTTGACCATAATTTTATTTCTATTTTATATACAGATTCGCTTGAATTTGGTTGCTTAGGTCTTATCAGGGTTTTGAAGTACTATTTCTCTGTGAGTTTAAATATATTTTTATATTAAGTAATAAATTTAAAGCAAGTTTATTTTATTTCAGAAATCTTAATTAATATTATCAACCAAAATGTTTAAATACAGTGTTCCTGTAGTTTGAATATTGTAAGTTGATTTAAAATCAAATAAGATTGTTTATAAAGAAAAAAAAGAGGAGAAGCGGTAAGCAATTTTTATGACAACAGTGTCATTTTTCAAAGAATATAAATGTAATTATTTTAGAGAAATCACAGAAGTCTAAATATAATAACAATTTATAAAATGTATTATTTTCATTGGTGAGTCAAATTATCAATCTATATATATATATATATATATAAGATGAGACTTTTGTCTGTACATTGCTCAGAACATAAAATTTTACACATAATTATTCGTTTTGGGCATCCAGGATTCCAAAAATGACAATAAAAAATTTCGTGTATGTATGAATGTATGTCCGTATGTCACAGAATCTTTGTTCGCGAATCACTTAAAAACGGCTAAACCGTATGAAACCAAAATTTGCAAAATGTTTGACCTTGGGCCAAGGAATGTTTAGAAATTTACAGATTAAAAAATATTAGAGGAGAGTCTCCAGTTGTATGACGGATTTTATTTTTGACCCCTAAATTGTAAATGGGTAAACGAAATTTTCAATAAATTACACCTTTCGATACGTAACAGAAATACGAAACTTTTATTAAAAGAATGTATAGTGTTTCAATGAACTCAAGAAATTTTACGATACATTTTCGGAGCACATCGCTTTTTTAAAAAAAAAATGCCTCCAGTTGTGAAACACTCATTAAAAATTGCTAAACTTTAATAAGTTTGATATAAAACGTTATGTTTAGTAGAAATTATTAAATATATTAATAATATATATTATTATATACTAAATAACAATATTTATTCGCCAAAATATGACTATCAAATAAACACAATTAAAAAGCTTCAACAAGAGCATTAAAATTGATTTCTTCTGAATCAATTGACTTTTTTCCACTTGAGATGCCCAAAAATACTAGAAAAAAAATCAAAACAATATTTAAATATTATGCCTGCAAAGTCGTATTTTTATGCTGCCCAAATGGCTATCGAGACTGTCTCACAACTGGTGATATACTGTGTCTCACACCCAGAAATTGGCGCTATTTTGAAAAAGAAAAATTAAATTATTTTTAACCCTAGATTGGAACAATGCAATATTGCATCACAAAATATAAGAAAAACACTAAAAGAAACTGCATTACATTTACCTTTTCCAATTAATTAACTTGGAAAAAAGTACTCTGCATTTATTGAAAAAACGCTTTTTTGTCGATTTATCACACCCAGTGTAGGTATTTAACAAAAACAGTTTATATATCCGTTTCCGCAAACAAGAAAAAGTTAGCTCATGTAAAAAGAAATGTTTTTATATAAACTAATCGGCTTTTTAATATTGCATGTTAAAAAAATTGACTGTCTCACAACTGGAGATGTCTTACAACTGGAGACTCTCCCCTAATTAGAATTAGAGATATTCAATTTTTTCAAAAAATTTAAAAATAACAAATTTTCAAATTTTACATTTTTAAAAAAATGCTTTCAAACTTTGTATAAATTAATTGAGTATAACATGTTATTTAGTCACATTCTATAATAGATTTGCCAAAAAAATGTGCTATAACTAAGATATAAATATAAACATGATTTTTAAAAAATTTAAAAAATCGCAAATATCCCTATTTTATATTTTTTAATTAATTGCTTTTAAATGATCTACAATTCAGTATTACATGTTATTAGTGCTGCCTACGATACCACGTCTAGTCTTGGTCTCGTATTGTATCGTCTCGGTTTTTCGAGACGATACCGACACAATAATAGTTTTTTATGAATCCAAATGATACCGATACTATGTGTTACGAGACCGAGACTCTTGGCGAGATCTTTAAGGAACTGAAATTTAGATTTTTAAAGTTATAAAAAATATTCATTGTTTACAAATTTAATGAATTTTAAATACTTTCTCTCATAAAAATAGCATTGTGCCGTCAGTTTGATTTCCTTCCAGCTATCTGACGTCATTCCCGAAGTCGAAATATCTCGATGTATTGAAACAGCTCAAAATTCTTCGCTTACTAAGATGTAGTTTTATTTATTTTTTTTTTTAATTTTTATAATTGATGTTTTCAAATATTTATATTTAACAATTTTTATATTAAAATTTTTAACTACTGTTTAAAAAAAATAGATTTGCGTATTAATTAAAAAATTCATGAATTTAAACATCGCGCCTAAAGTAATAAACAAATTTTTCTTTCAAGAGCGCCACTGTCATAGTTGGTACACTGAAAAAAATATATTTATGGTACTGTCATATATATAGCCAATTCTCAAATATTGTATTGGTGGATATTGAACTGACATACAGTATTGCTGTTTCAGCCATACATCCTAACCATACATGTATGTCAAAATTGACCAGGTGATTATTCACATTAAAAACCGAAACCCAAATATAAAAACCCTAATTCTTTGAAATCAAAACCGTAACCGAAATACCGAAACCGAATTCTTTTTAGAAGAATACCGAAAAGAGAAAACCGAAACCGTTAAAATTTTGGTTGCCATTGACTTTAAATTTTTAAAGTGAATAACTTTTTTGTAACCGAAATTTTAACGGTTTCAGTTTCCTCTTTTCGGTATTCTTCGAACAAAAAATTCGGTTTCGGTATTTCGGTTACGGTCTCCTCTAATGTCCTAAGTTGAAATTTCAACTTCTTGAAAAAAATTAAAACTCGGGAAATTTGTTGTTCTATCAAGTAGAAATGTGACACAAAACGCAACGCACAGCAATTTATTCTTTGAAATTTAATAACTCAAAAACAAAAAATGGGCATTCTGAAAATTTACATGTGCATAAGAAAAAACCTCTGCTTTCGTTTGCAATTATTTATTTTCAAATAAAACAGACCGATTTTTGGGAAATTGAAAATTAAATATTAATGATAAAAAATTGAGGTTAATTTTTAAAATATTAAAAAATAAAATTCACCATTGGAAAGAGGACGAAAAAACCTTTCCGAAACATATTCTAAAAAATTTTTCCCATTAAAAGTAGGGGAGACCGGGGCGTAATGGATCACTTTTCACTTTTTGTTGCTTAACTTCCTCATTCTTTCTTTAAAAAGAATTCCATCACGTGGAACACTTAACCTAACATCTCAGTTTTCAATTTAAAAAAAGTACGCCCTAATATCACTTATACTTTTTTTCTAGATCAATGTTTTTGGAGAAATGCAAGGTGAGAAATTCCGTCACGGGCCAGGGCGTAATGGATCAGAAATGAAATTATAATTTAGATCATCAAATATTATTACGGCATTAAAAGTTTTGGTTTCTAATGTACATTTATAACAAAGAATATTAAAAACGGAACATATTTTATTTAAATTTTAAACATTTTCATGCAATTTTCAAATTTTCAAACTTCATTTACTTAGAAAAATCCATTCTCCAGTTTTTTTTATAAAGGGTTAAAATTGGTTATTATTTTATTTATATTTTAAATATATTAGGTTTTTCTTAACAAAATATGCGATCCAATACGCCCCGGCCAAAGTGATGCATTGCGCCCCAGAGGTTTTTGTTTAAAATTTTGTTATTTTTTATCAATACTGTAAGTATTGAACAAAAATTGTTAATTGTTCTTTAAGAACAAATGTTTTAAAGCTCAAAACTTGATAAACAAAAATTTTTTACTAATAATTTTTAAAAATATATAACAAAAAAACAAAGATTTCAAATGTTTACTTTCGAGCGTCAAAATCACTTTTTCTACCATATTTTTAAGAATAATAAATAAATAACAACGAAACATGGTACAAACTTACAGTGTACCAAGTACATTATTTTGAACAAAAGTCGAAATTACTCTGATTTATCACTTTTCAATAAATTGAAGTGATCCATTACGCCCCGGTCTCCCCTATGTTCAGAAAAAATTCACAAAGTAGCCAGTGTTAGCAAAAATTGGTAGCCCACTACCCCCTTCAAATTTTCGAAAAAGTCAAAAATATTTTTTGGGTCACATTTCTACTTGATAGAACAACAAATTCCCTGAGTTTCAATTTTTTTCAAGAAGTTGAAATTTCAACTTAGAACATTACACTTAAAATGCCTCAAATATAAAAATAAAAAATATACATTATTGTTTCTAATCTTAGAGAATTTATAGTTGAATAAACTCAGAGAATCATATTACATATAGGGGCAAAATTTCTCAAGTGTCCCAATTTAATATGGAAAATTTTAAATCGGGATGATTTTTATAGTATCTTTAGTACTATGGTAGAGCACTTTTCACATAAAATTTCAAAAAGTTTTATTAAAAATTGTAGAGGGCGTTGCAGTTTATGATTATATGAATACAGTAGAGTAAACAAAATTTTGTCCTATATAGTTTCGAAAGGTTTTTTCCTCCTCTTTTGAATGGTGCAAAATTTTTTTTAATTCAAAATTTAACTTCATTTTTTCAAAATCGAAAATATTCTTGACTTTTTTTTGAGAAATTGACATTATTTATTTCCTTTTTCGTAAAATAAAGTTTCATTTACGTACTTTTAATACCACAAAACAAAAAATGCAGTTTTTTTGTTTTCGAGTTATTAATGAATTAATTAATAAACATGTTGTTCATTCCACAAACATTTAGCTTCCTTAATATAATATGCAGCAATTTTTTAATCTTTTATTCAATAGTAATTATTTCTAAGTAAAATTTTAACAATCTCAAGAAATTCAAAATTGTACCTTTTTTTGAAAAATATAAATGGCGATTACTTTTATACATTTTGATAAAATATATACTTTATTTACATCAATCGATTCGTTTTAGTGTCAGGAACGTAATTCTGACCAGAATTAATAAAAATATTAATAAATAAAAATGTTATTTCAAAAAATAAAATTTTTTTTTTCAAATTTTGTACGAGAATAGGTTTGATTGTGGGCATAGTTTCGTTTTTGACTCATAATTTGTGTCCTTGTAGACATTAAGCAAACATATGTATATGTATTTAAAGCTAGGGTCCTTAGTTAACTTCTCGTGCAGAAAACAAATTGATTCCGTTGCCTAGAAAAATTTGATTAAAAACTCAATAAAGTGTTCATTTTTCTAATAAAGAAAATTATTGTTCGGTTGTGAACACTCTTGAAAAATCTATTAAAAATGTAAAAAAATAAGTATGTAAACATTAATTAACTACGTAAGGATGATTTCTTCTAATTTTGACATTACCTCCTCCCCATGTAAGGGCATATAAGATTTCTCACACTGAACCAGAACTGCCCAGTTACTACACTTACTATAACTGCGAACGATGTACGGACATCAAAGTCGCATTATATTAATTTCCTTGCTGGACCACGAATTTCTTAAAATTCATAAAACACTATTAAATGTTGTAAGGAATTACTTATGATTATATCGACAACGATATTTCACGATTTATCAAAAATAAGAGTGGTGTCTAAAACCGAATTAATTTGGATGCCTACAACAAAACTTGACGATCATTTTTAAACATAAAAAAAATTTGCTTTTGAACATTTTTGTGATAAGAAATAAACTTTCCTTCATTTTGGATCTTCAGTATCAAATTTAATTTCATTTAAGCGAATTCTTTTTTTTTTACTTATACTAATTTTTCAGAAGGCAACAATTTTTCAAATAATGGATATTGGCTTCGTTAATGACATGACCAAACAACTTAAAGAAACAAAAAGAGTTGAATACAAAAATATTCGTGAAGCTTCAATTATACCGAGTTTTATAACATTAAATAGTAAACAACTAAATCTTGATGAAAAAGCTTGACAATAGAGTTAAAAAATTGATCGCGTCAATGGAAAGCAATGTGTTTATAGTAGTGAATGGAAGATAGTTGTCTAACTGTCCTTAGAAATACATATTTCCTGGACTTGGGCTGGACAAATGATTTTGAAGTTGTATTGTGTACACGAATATAGATCACTTTTTAATTGTATTAAAATGAAATAAGAAAACAGTAAATAATAAGAGTACTACTGAAATATTGAGTTTAAAATGGAACTAAGATCATGTTATTGATTATAGATTGCCTATGAGAAAGCCCCCGAGAAACTTTGTAGAATCAACAGCGGTCTCAAAACAGATGGCTTGATGCATAGATATCTTATAGGGAAATCAATTGGAGTTAAAAGAAATGTGAAAAGAGAAGGTTAGCGAGTCTAGATGGAACTCCCTATGTGTTTTTAAAAAATCTCTCTGGTCCGTGTGTTTATTATTTAACAAATTTATTTAATGGGATACCTTTAGGCTCAAGGGGTATTACAGGGGGAGGATCTGAGCCCACTTTTAATTGCGATTTTCATAGCGGACTTTGAGTAACTTCTTTTGGAGAAAGACATTTGAGGTGTGGCAATAAACCGTCTAGTTGATTCTAGTATAAAAATGCAAATAATCTTAAGAATCTTAAAAAATTTTATGATAAGAACTTGCTGGAAATAAATTTTAAAAAGTGGACAAGTGCTAGTTGTAGTCGCGCTACAATGGCGGGTTCCGTACACAAATATTAAAAAATACTTGCAACATTTATCAATAAATGGTAGAATTAAACAAATCAATTAAAAAATGTATTAAAATTATTTGATAAAGAAAATAACTATAAAAATTAAAGTATTGTATATCTGATATTGTATACAATAGTAAGTAGAGAAACAAATTTTTAAAATTAGTTCCTGCTTTTTTTAATTCTACCAATTATCGATAAATGTTGCAAGTATTGTTTTAATATTTGTGCATGGAACCCACCATTGCAGTGCGAGTACAACTCGCGCTTGTCCAATTTTTTTTATTTTTAGTTATAAAATTAAAAGGAGAAATTAATTTATCATTTATTCGCTTAAAATTTTACTCTTCTTTAAAATATTTCATGCCACTTGTTTTAACTAAAAAAAATTTTTAAAAAAATTTTTTTTCAAAAACTTTCTTAAATAAATTTTTTGTTATCAGACTGTTATAATACACCAGTATATCAATTTTCAGATCATTAGGTTAAATAATAAAAAAATTAAAAAACAATATTTAAAAATTTTTTTTTTAGTTTTTCCTTGACAACGCTAAATGGACATTATTACATAGCAAGTTCTCTATAATTTGTGACAACCTTAATCGCGAGATTCGATTTATAAATTCTATATTTTTTAAATGCGTAAAAGACTCTATCAGAATGTACGGGTTTAACTCGCTACGGAAAGCACAATGTACACAATGTACTTTGCGATAAAAATCCTCCGGGTGAAGTTACAGCGGCTAAGAGCAGAGAAAAAACTTTCGCAAATACTGCGAAGCAATGGCCATGTGAAAAAGATGGATTTACTGGTACGCTGGCTCTCTGCGATAAATTATCGAAATACTCCGTGGTGGAATGCAAAAGGGCACTTTTTAAAAGAACACTATTCTTGCGACAATTATTTAATGTAACAAATAACTATTTATTTAATAGAAACTGATGATAAATTATAATACAGTATAGAAATCGCTATTGACAAACTATTTTGTGTGCCTTTGAGCAGTCCTCGCAACAATCTGCTGTTCGCGTCGTTTTCGCTACGCACGCGGTTTTATCGTCTGCTCTCTCAACTGCGAGAAGTATCGCATCGATTCGTACGTCGCACAGTGGGAAAAAAGTCTATCTTTTTGGACAAAAATTTACTGACAACTCAAATCTTAACGGATTTTAATTTTTTTTTAAATACTCAGAAAGGTTTTGCCTGCAGTACACAACTGCGATAAATTACTAAAAAATTAATTAACCTAAAAAATGACATTTAATTGCAAAATTGTACTTTTAAGGTGTTTTAAATAATACAAAAATGATTTATTTTTGTATTTTATAGAGTTATGAGAACTTTTTTTAGTTACTAAATACAAATTTGACATTTACATTACAAATTTTTAATTTTCAAAATGGCGGATACAATAGGACGGGTGAATTCATTAGAAGTCGATCCAATTTGCTTGAATCTCGTTACTTCGGGGTTTTGGGTATCGCTGATCACGGTTCCAGAGTTATTTTTTTAAAATTCAAGATGGCGGATCCAATATGGCAGATGCCATTCTTAAAACTCAATTGAATTAAATTAAAACTTGTTAATATTGAGCTTTTTGAGGTCGCTAATTATGCAACTAAAGTCAAAATATTAAAATTTTCAAAATCCAAAATGGCGGATTCAATATGGCCGACTTTATTTTTAAAATAAGTATTTTTTGCTAAAAACCTATTATCTGGGGTCTTTGGGGTCGGTGATTACGAATCTGATGTCAGATTTTAAAATTTATAAATGACGAATTTAATATGGTAACAATAATTATTTTTAGGGTTATTCTTAACAAATATGATTTCAGATTTATGAAATACAAATAAAGGACCAAATATTTTTCAGGATATTTATATTATATTTTCCTGGACATGAAGATGATTTTTTTGTTATATAAATTATTTATTAAATCTTTAGGCTTTAAATTCTAATACAATTAAAAGATGTGAATAAAACACACTATTTAAAATTATTTGAAATTCGTTGATTGCAATATATTTAAAAGTTTTTTATTACTCTTGCAATGTGAAAGAAAAAAAATAATAGAATTTGATTTGTTACCTTGCGTTGCGTTAATAAGAAAGTATAGAGATTATTTGATAACCATGTCAGTATATTTTTAAAATACAGTTAAAAAAAGTGGAGCATTTTGTGATAATTTGTACATTTAAGTTGTCATCCAAGTTCTAGGGCACAGACTGAAATAAAAAAAGTTTTTATACTTTATTACATTATAATTTGTGCTAAAAATAACCGTTAAGTTAGGCATTACTGAATAATTTTTACCTGCTCCTTAGTTTACTTAGTCAAGCAGTAAACTTTTTGCTTCGTCTGATAATGGCCTTTTTCAGTTTCTTCCTTTATCCGAAGAGAGCTAATGACTGGATCCGACGAAATTAGCATTTGATGCATAATGTCCACATTTGTCGAAGTACGATCACACATCCTCGAATTTTGCGCTCTAGCCTTTCTGAAAATCTTGTTATTAGCTTCTAGTGGCTCTTCTGAGTAGTAACCTATTGGTAACTCGAAGGATTCAATTATTTCACTCCCATGTAAAGGTACCAGCTGCTTTTGATCTTGAAGATTCTGTTTTAAACTCTAAGTTATATAAGAAACATGCAGAAGATTTTCTATCGTGCGAATCTAGCAGTGTATCGTAGAAAGTCTGAATAAATAATTCTTTATATTAAGGGAGCAATTTTTAATATAAATTAAATGACTTATAATCTTGGGTCCAACTCCACAAATATGTTACAATGAGTAGTTGTCTTTTTGTACTGTAAGAAAATTCCACACTTTTTCATTGATCATTGTTTACCAGGTTTGAAAATTCACTTCTACTACAATATCTTCACATTACTATAACTTTAATAGAGCTTTAAGATCCACATTTACTCCGGTATATCTTGCTTTGATATATTTTCTGGAGGATAGTTGGATTCACTCTTTAGAATGTGTGAGTAAAGTGGGTATAAGTTTTTAAGATTAATAATTTTTTAATGTTTTCTTAACTATTCATATTTTCTCTTAGTGAGCTGCAAATCAGTATAAATATAGCTAATACATTGACAGTCCTTCCAGTAAATTTTTCTTGAACTTAAAATTCTTATTCCTTGATTTAAAGATTTTTTGAAGATTTTACTTTCTTTATATTTTAATTACTCTCAAAAGCTCTTCCTCACAATGAGCAGAAGCAAATTGTTCAGATCGTCTCCTTTTAGTTTTTATCGACCCCACATTATACGATAATTTCAGACAACCTGTAATCAACACTAGTAAATTATTTGTATTTTTTTGTAAAATGGAAAATTTGATCCAATGGAAGGTAGATAAATAACAACAAATAGTGTTATTTTATTTATTTAACGACGTTTCGATGACATGGTTTGTCATCCTCTTCAGGTTAACTAAAAATTATAAATTTAAGTTACATAGTAACTAGTTAATAAGTATAAAACTATGTCTTGTCGTTGCGGTATCGGTATCGGTATCAGTATCGGTATTTTAAGGGGAGAATCCACAGAAATTAAGGTTTTTTTAAAAATTTTTTTATAGGTAGTAAAATAAATATTTCTTAGTTAAACTTTTTTTACAATAAAATACTTGTGTTACAGTAATAAAAACCATTATTTATTTGTTTATTTTTTTAATGGAGTCTTAGAAAATGGCTGCCGAAAGTGGTCCCCTCTAAAAGTTGTTTACATTTTTTCTCTGCGACAATTAATCTAAACTAAAAAAGTCAAAAATTTTCTTAATCTATACCATTATGGCTATCGTGTAAACTAGAACAAACAAAATTTATTGAAAAATAACCAAATGGCAGACTTTTTAATTTTTCGACCATAATTTTGCAACTTAAATTGTTTATAACTTTTATAAATATTAATGGATCTTAAATATCCTAGTTTACACGAAAACTACACATTCAAGGAGCATTCTGTCCAAATTGCAAGTTATTTCGTTGAAAATTGTAAAAATGAGAGTGTAAACAAGTTGAAAATGTGAAGTTTCGAGAAAAACGCGTTTAAAGTTTGAAGGACCAAATATACAAAAATTTAACTTAAAGATATATACATAACCTTTGATATGTAACAGTAGACATTTCTTATTACTTAAGAACTACTCTTTCAAGCGGTGCGAAAAGAAAAAATGTAAATTTAAAAATAAACAAATTGCAGTTAGGTAATTAATGAAAAAACATGAATTTTCGAGGTGGAAAGGTGATGTTATTCCTACTCTCCTGCTAGCGAGTCTATTCTTATCGCTTCAGACTATTTTTCCCGTATTTTTAGATAATCATACTAACCAAAAATTTAAAAAAAATAATTTCGGTATTCAAAAAAAAAAATCAGTGGAATCTCCCCTTAATCGCAACGACAAGACATAGTTTTGTACTTATTGACTAGTTACTATGTAACTTAAATTTATAATTTTTAGTTAACCTGAAGAGGATGACAAACCATGTCATCGAAACGTCGTTAAATAAATAAAATAACACTATTTGTTGTTATTTATCTACCTTCCATTGGATCAAATTTTCCATTTTACAAATAAATAATTCGGAAGGAAATTTTCTACTATTTCTAATATTTGTATTTTTATTAACAAGAGATTACTTTTCCAAAATAAACTGATATGAGTCAAATCGAGCCTCAAAATATCTATTTAAAAAAGGATCATACTTCTTTATGAGAATATCTTTATTTCGAGTTTATTTATATATTTTTTTATATTTTTGTCTATCTAATTGAACATTGAAAAAGAAACAGTTGACTGCGATTTGGTAAATAATAGTTGCATAAGTCATTACGTTAATCATAACCCTTAGTGTTAAAAGTATATACAAATATTTTCACAAATGTTTTGATAAATAGTAATTATTTTATTCGCCATAATGGATTACAAAGTTAAGAATTCGGTTTTGCGTTCATATATTTGGAATAGTGAATGTACTGCCAATCCGAACAAGATCGATATAGTAATGAATAACATAAAAGCAGAAAATAATTTTACTGATAAACAATTACAATCTATAAGAGAACGAGTTTCATACAGTTTTTTTCCGCAGTATAATAAAATGTGGAATAAGGTAACTCGAAATAAAGATAGTTTCATAAGGAAAAATGATTCTTTTTTAAATAGATGTTTTGAGGTTCGGTTTAACTCAGCTCACTTTCACTTAGAAAATAATTCTCTTGTCAATGAGAAGAAAAATGATTCTCAAGCTGTGAATAAAGGTCGTTCGAAATTATCGTATAATGAAGGATCGATAAAAACTAAGAGGAGACGAACTGAATAACTTGCTTCTGCTCACTGTGAGGAAGAGCTTTCAAGAGCAGTTAAAATAATAAAAGTAGAATCTTCCAAAAATCTTCAAATCCAGGATGAAGAACTTTAAGATCGAGAAAAATTTAATGGAAAGATTGACAATGTATTAGCTATGTATACTGATTTGCAGCTCACTAAAAGAAAATATGAAAAGTTAAGAAAACATTAAAAAATTATTAATCCTGACAACTTATACCCACCTTACTCAGACGTTCTAAAGGGTAAATCCAACTGTTATCCAGAGAATATATTAATGAAAGATACTGGAGCAAATGTGGATCTTATTGCTCTTTTGGAGCATACAGTAAAAAGAATACTTTCAATGGTAGATGAATCTCACTTACCAAATATTCGTAGTAAAAAATTACAACTCATTGGAAAGTGGGGTATGGACGGAGCATCTAGTCAACAAACTACGAGGCAAAAATGGAATTTAAAAGGTATTGAAGACAGCTGTACTGAAAAGAACGATTCTGATGATAGCGTTGAAGAGCCGCAGCCGCGCCCGACTACATCGAGTGATCAATCGGTATTTATAGTTCCTTTTGTCCCCTTCAATTGAAAATTGAAGATGACGCAATATGGCAGAGTGAAATTCCAAATTCTGCTCATTTTTGCAGACCTGTCCAATTTCAGTTCGTAAAAGAGAAAGAAAATTTTGTTCGACAATTACATAATAATTATGTAGCATCGTTGAAGAAGGTTAAAACATATAATCTAGAATATAAAGGCATTGTAGTAGAAGTGGATTTTCATTCTCAGGTGTACAATGATCGATGGAAAAGTGTGCAATTTTCTTACAGGACAAAAAGCAACTACTTGTTGTAATATATGTGGAGTTGGACCTAAATTTATAAATGATTTAAATTATGTTAAAAATTGCTCCCCTAATACAACGCATTATTTATTCGGACTTTCTACGTTACACGGATGGATTCGCTCGATGAAATATCTTCTACATGTTTCGTATAACTTAGAGTTTAAAAAAGGATCTGCAAGATCTAAAGAAGAAAAAAATTTAAAGAATGCGAGAAAAAAATTAGTTCAAAAGCTATTAAAAGATTTATCTATTGTTGTAGATGTTGTTAAGAAAGGAGCTGGTACCTCAAACACAGAAAATGTTGCACGCGCTTTCTTCATGAATGCTGAATCCGTTGCTGAAGCAACAGGATTAGACAAAAATTTGATTACTAGATTGCACAACATTCTTCAAGTTTTAACATGTAGTAGAAAAATCGATTCTGGAAAATTCAAGAGTTATTGTTGGGAAACAGCACAAGTGTGCATTGAACTGTATCCCTGGTACAAACTACCACCATCCCTTCATAAAATTCTTGTACATGGGAGTGAAATAATTAAATCCTTCGAGTTACCAATAGGTTACTACTCAGAAGAGCCATAAGAAGCTAATAACAAGATTTTCAGAAAGGCTAGATCGCAAAATTCGAGGATGTGTGATCGTACTTCGACAAATGTTGAAATTATGCATCAAATGCTAATTTCGTCCGATCCAGTCATTAGCTCTTGACTAAGTAAACTAAGGAGCAGGTAACAATTATTCAGTAATGCCTAACTTAACGGTTATTTTTAGCACAATTTATAATGTAATAAAGTATAAAAACTTTTTTTATTTCAGTCTGTGCCCTAGAACTTGGATGACAACTTAAATGTACAAATTATCACAAAATGCTCCACTTTTTTAACCGTATTTTAAAAATATACTGATATGGTTATCAAGTAATCTCTATACTTTCTTATTAACGCAACGCAAGGTAACAAATCAAATTCTATTATTTTTTTATCTTTCACATTGTAAGAGTAATAAAAAACTGTTAAATATATTGCAATCAACGAATTTCAAATAATTTTTAATATTGTGTTTTATTCGCATCTTTTAATTGTATAAGAATTTAAAGCCTAAAGTTTAATTCATTTGAGTTTTAAGAAGAGCATCTGCCATATTGGATCCGCCATCTTAAAGTTTTAAAAAATAACACTGGAATCGTGATCAGCGATACCCAAAACCCCCAAGTAACGAGATTCAAGCAAATTGGATCGACTTCTAATGAATTCACCCGTCCTATTGTATCCGCTATTTTGAAAATTAAAAATTTGTAATATAAATGTCAAATTTGTATTTAGTAACTAAAAAAAGTTCTCATAACTCTATAAAATACAAAAATAAATCATTTTTGTATTATTTAAAACACCTTAAAAGTACAATTTTGCAATTAAATGTCATTTTTTAGGTTAATTAATTTTTTTGTTATTTATCGCAGTTGTGTACTGCAGGCAAAACCTTTCTGAGTATTAAAAAAAAATTAAAATCGGTTAAGATTTAAGTTGTCAGTAGATTTTTGTCCAAAAAGATAGACTTTTTTCCCACTGTGCGTCGTGACGTCGATAGTCGACAATCGAGTATCAGAAATCGACGTTTGAATCTTGCATAAAAAAGTAACTGCTAATATAAAAATTTTTGCGAGAGAGATTCGATCATTTTATATACTTTCTTTCGATTTTCTTTGATTAATTTATTTGTTTTTGTGTGATTGGATTGAATTAATTGGAATGTTTTATTTTTAAGGTTATTTAATTCTTTTCTATTATGTTTTAAGTCTTCCAATCGGGATTTCTGGATTACGCGGCGAGTTTTATTGTAAAAATGATCTAATTGTTCGCGACATTCGTCCAAATTACGGTCGAACATCTGTTGCCCGTTTCGGTTTCCGACCGCGGCGTGTTGGAATTTAAATTTTTGGGGTAAATCCTATACCAAGCGTTGCAAAAGGGGATATATTCAGGTTACCAGAGGAGGTTTCTGAATTATTTTGCATTTCGTTCGTAGCGTTTTCCGTTGCTGCGAGGTTTGGGCGTAAGGAATCTAATTCCAAGAGGCTAGGGTGTAGAACCGGTAAAACAATGTTTGTCGCTATCTCTAAAAGAGTCTGATCTTTTTCTACTGTGAGTACGTTTTGTTCACATTGCGTTAAAGGATTCGAGTGCTGACGATTTCTTGGTGAATTTTTATTTTCTTTTAATTGGGGAAGGGGTGTTTTGAACATGTCGGTTTTTGCGCGCGATCTAGTTGTGATTCCTCCTTGTGGTGGTGTCTTCTTTTTGTTTTAATTTTTAGACACCAAAAATTTTGAGAGAAAAAAAAATTGCGTTTATTTAAACAGAAAAGGAAATTTTGTTTAAAGAAAAATTTTATTTTTCTAGATTTTTTATGATTAAAGGAAATTAACAATTTATTCTCTTTATTAGAAAAAGGAAATTTCCTTGAAAAGTTAGAAGGAAAGATTTTCAGAAAATTATTGAAATTTAAATAATACTTCTAATCTTCAATAATTTTAATTTTATACGAATTATTACTTTCGTATTTCTAATATTTTAATTTAGAGAAATTTTAATTTTATGGGCAATGACTAAACATGTAAGTAACAATGGTGAGCTGTGGACGTAAACAGAGCTGTGTTTTGATCGCGTTATCGAAAAACGAATCAAGTGTTCACTGAAAATAATTTTGTCAAGGAATAATTGTCATTTGAGAAAGAATAAAATTTCCTATAGTAGTTTTTAATGCGATTTATACAAAAATATATTCGATTTTCTAATTTATTAAGCAAAATTAATCAAGAAGATTGCGGGTGTAAAAGCAGAAAATTATAATTTTGCATAAAAAATTGATAGGCGATATTATTACAAAATTTTATAAAGCAGAAGCATTTTCTTCTTTTTACATTTGTGGCGAAGCGTAATTATTATTGAATAAAGTAATTTATTTATTTTTTTGCGCCTACAGAACGTAGGCGCAAAAATTAGTATTAAGTTTGTTAAAAAAAATTTGTAAAGAGAAATTTATGAAATTGTATAAACACTTGTATAGCCAAGTATATAAGGCTGAAGACAGGTGTATAAACCAATAAATAAAAAAAATTTAAAAATATTATTTTGAATTAACACACGTTGTATGCTATTTTTGTGTCAAGCACGAAAATAGTGTAATAATATATTTTTATGTTAAGTTAAATTAACACGTTGGGCATCAGTTTTTTTTGACAATCCCAAAAATGGTGCAACGAATTACTTTAATTTAACACACGTTGGGCGCCAGTTTTGTAACAACCCTAATCGTGAAATTTGATTTATAAATTCTATTTCTTTTAAAATGCGTAAAATACTCTATCAGAATGTACGGGTTGGACTCGCGACGGAAAGCACAATGTACACTTACACACATTGCGATAAAAATCCTCCGGGTGGAGTTAAAACGGCAGAGAACAGAGAAAGAACGTTCGCAAATACTGCGAAGCAATGGCCATGTGAAAAAATGGATTTACCGGTACGCTGGCTCTCTGCGATGAATTAACGAAATACTCCGTGGTGGAAGGCAATAGGGCACTTTTTAAAAGATCACTATTCTTTCGAAAAGTATTTAATGTAACAAATAACTATTTATTTAATAGAAACTCATGATAAATTATTATACAGTATAGAAATCGCTATTGACAAACTATTTTGTGTGCCTTTGAGCAGTGCTCGCAACAATCTGCTGTTCGCGTCGTTTTCGCTAAGCACGCGGTTTTGTCGTCTGCTCTCTCAGCTGCGAGAAGTATCGCATCGATTCGTACGTCGTGACATCGATAGTCGACAATCGAATATCAGGGATCGACGTTTGAATCTTGCATAACAAAGTAACTGCGAATATAAAAATTAATACGGTTCGTTACAATTTTTTCTGTAATATACGCGTTAAAATACACCAGTATGCCATATTTTAGCCCTCCATGTTGAATAGTTAAGAAGTTAAGGGAGGACGGTCACTTCTTATGTATTTTTGGCCTAAAATCTTGTTATTTTCTTGACAAAGCTATGGCCATTACCTCCAATCACATTCTCTTATTTTTCCTATAATCTACGTGTGAAAATTTGTATCTCTACCAAATTTAAGCTCTCTTGGTTAAATAGTTTAGCGGCGTGGGGGCACGATTTGGCTACGGACACAAGAGTCTCACCAATATGGTTCCGTCGGTACACCGTAGGTGATCGGAACCATAAAGAGACCAAATTTGTTATTTTGAAAAAAGGAGGGCATGGTTATATTAATAAATTTAGCCATTTCATACTAGGGGATGACCAGAGGTAGCAAAATAGTTTCGGACTATGAATACTTGGGTGTCACGTTTTCAAACTCAACAACGTTCATTAATAAATTAATACAAGAGCACTACAAGCTTGAGATTGATCTGGAAAGACTCTTTGAATCAGAATCGTTGCAAATCTTTCCACACGTAACCCTATTTCAAAGACCACAAAAATCAACATTTTTAGCTCAAAAATACCGATTAATAAGAAAGTAAAGGTTGAATGCTTCGGGTTTCTGCGACGATTGTGGCTTAGAGACCGATGATTTTTTTGACTACATAATCAAAAATAGTCGAGCTCACTTAGAAGGGAGAAAAAATAGGCTTGTTTTTCCTCTGAGGAAGATGACATAAAAACGCTTTTATTAATGTAATTGAGTCTTTACAACCTATTTTAATATAAAATTTGTATTTATTTTTAAAAAACATTTTTGTAAAAGAAAAATAAGTTATTCGCAATTGTAAAGATTTCAAAGAAAGTCTTGCGACTACTCTTTCTATGGGCTAATTAGCCTTAAAACAAATAAATTATTATTAGAAATCATTGAATTGAGAAAAATTTTTGTCATTGAATTTTGGCACAATTTTTGGTATTGAAATTTTGTCAAGAATTTTATTAGAATTGTTAATAGAAATTGAATTCTGAAAAAGAGTGTTATTATTTATAAAAAATTATAATTGAAATTTAAGCTAAAATATCAAATAAATAATTATTTTCAAGGTTTATTAAAAAGATCTACATAGAGAATTTTCGAAATAATTAATTCTTAAAAAAAGTAACCATTGTCAAAAGTTAGCATTTCATGGAGAATCAGCCATTTGTTAATATAAGAAACTTAAGGTTCTCTTCATAAAACTATTTTACAGCAACCCACTTTGCTTACTTTTATCTCAAGTTTTTAGTATACCTGTATTGATTTTATGTCTCACACGAAATAACAGAAAACAGAGACATTAAAGTTTTATGAAGTTTCGGATATTAAGAAACATAATTTTCTCATATATAGTCGCAAAATAGATATTTCACAAGTTTAACATTTTTATGTTTCTTATTTTAGATTTAATTGTTCGTTAAATTGTTTAAGTAGACATAAATAGTTTTCGGATTAGCATATACTCTACTGCGATATATTGGAAATTTACGCGATTAATGTTTATTGTTTCGATAATGTGTGTATGTTGAGTGAGTTTATTTCCCACTTAGGATTAAAATATTTATCTATTCTCAGTTATTATTTATCATATACGTCACAATATAATTGAGGAAAAGAGTACAAGAATAGGGAAATGTTTCATCGATTTGACTTGTAATACCCCAATTGCAAATGGAGTGCTAATTTCTGCATGAGATGCATGATGTTCCAAGGTGAAAGTTATCTTCTAATGCAAAAATATTGAAAATTAAAGTTTTTCTGTTTCGGTATTTTGTCTCGCATTTGCATAAAAATAAATTAAAAAATCAAACTAAAAATTTTCATTCTTCCATACTAATGCCTTATCAAAAATTGTCTAATTTTCGACAATTCAGTTGATAAATAATTAGGTGTTTACATTTACTCCGAGAATTCGAAAACAGAACTTAAACTACATTTTTAAAGAAAATAACTGAATAAATTTGCTTCTATTTCACAATTTGATTACTTTGACAATGTAAAATTTCAAAGAAACGGAAGTTAGGTCTTCTTTCGTACCTCCTTCGTGTAAGTCAGTTGCATGTATAGACCTGTATAGTATTGCATAGTCCATTTACATGCTTCAAATATAGAAAAAAGGTTCTTCACGATTAGTAAATAAAACTCAGGTACGCCAGAATCAAGGAAATTTGATCAATTTTTAAAAATATTGTTAGGTTCATCCGCTATATTGTATCTGCTATTTAAAAAATTTTTAATTTGATCAATTTTTAACAATATTTTATGTTTGATCGATATATTGGATACACCATTTTAAAATTTAAAAATTCGATTTAAGATTCTTATTCAGCATAAATCACAGAAAAGTCTTTTTTCCATTTTTTAAATTGATAACCTTGTTTTAGAGGGTAGAATTGTGACGCGATCTGAAGAAAGGGACCTTAGAAGCAAATCACTTTAAGGTTATGTTAGTGGTACTTTTTTGTTGATTAAAAGTTTCTTTTTACTTTTTGCAAATTAAAATCAGTATTTATTAAATATTTCAGTTATAATGAAAACTTAAACATTAATGATTAACATTAACAGTTGATCATTTTTTTTGTATTTTCATTTCAAAAATTGCAAACATAACCTATAATTTTTTGCTTCTAAGGACCCTTTCTTCAGATCGCGTCACAATTATTTTTTTAGAGGGTGGACAAACGAAATAAAAACTTGGACAAACCTCAGAAGTAACAAAATTAGAATTCCAACCAATTGTTTAAACAATTTCACTGGCATAAATCTCAGAAAAGTATTTTTTCCATTTTGTTAATTGATAACCTTGTTTTAGAGGGTAAACAAACGAAATAACAACTTGGACAAACCTCAGAAGTAACAAAATAATTAGTCCAACCAATTGTTTAAACAATTTCACTAGCATAAATCTCAGAAAAGTATTTTTTCCATTTTTTCAATTGATAACCTTCTTTTCCAAAAATTTTTCAGGTTAGATTTTTTAACGTACCTTTATGCTATTTCACCTCAGGAGTTCAAAAATAACATTTTAAAAAAATGGCATTCCGTGTGTGTGTGTGTGTATGTAAACATCATATTTTCATAAATATCTGCAAATTATAAAGAGCTTTTAAACAATTGGTTGAAAAATTGATTTTGTTATTTTTGACGTTTGACCTAATTGTTATTTCGTTTGTCCACCCTCTAAAAAAATAATTTCACACTCTAAAATAAGGTTATCAATTAAAAAAATGTAAAAATACTTTTCTGAGATATATACTAGTGAAATTGTTAAAACAATTGGTTGGAATATTAATTTTGTTACTTCTGAGGTTTGTTCAAGTTGTTATTTTGTTTGTCCACCCACTAAAAATTAATTCTACCCTCTAAATCTGTGTTATAATAAAAAAAGTCAAAAATGTAGAAAAAAATTTCAAAAATTTTTTTTTGAAATTTTTTTGGTTGACAAAAAAAATAATTGTTAGACAAATCTGGACCTATCTTGGACAAACGTACGCAACTTTGAAAATTAAAAAATATTAACATGTCGGAGCCAACTTCACAGACCTTTAACAGTCCCGTTCGTAGAAATACTAACAGAAAATTCAAAATACGCTCAAGGAATTAGTGTTGACAGGTTTTTACCGCCTGACAGTTCAAATTGCGTCGTTCGCGAAAGATTTAAACTTGGGAATGGGAGTTTATCTGCGATTGCGTGGAATAATAAAAAACAAAGTGAGTATTTATAAATATTGTTATAAATATTCGGTTATGTTTAAAATATAATAATAAAAATATGCCAAATAAATAATAAATAAATTATTAAATAAATTACTCATACTTTTTTGATAATAATATTCTCTTAAAAATAATAAATAAAAATAAAAAATATTAAAAATCTTCAACATAAAATAAAACTATCTAAAATTGAAGTAAAAAAATATTTAAGCAGTAGAATATAATAAATTAACAAATATAAAGAAATGTATAAATAATAATGTCTTCTGTAATAAATATTAGAAAAAAAATTAAATTAAAGTCCTAGATTATTTAAAAAGGTTACCTAATTAGTTCTTTTAATATTTAAAGCTGGCTGTTTCAAAGTGAAAAATTTGGAAAATATTGTAATAGTAAACGAAAATATTATGTCACCGTTAAAATTAAAAGCCTGTATACATCCCGTTGTCTTAGTTCGTACCAAACGTCCCATTTCTTCTCAATCTGAGGAAGAAAGATCAACCTCAAAAAAGCACTGCACAAAAAATGATACTGATTAAAATTTAAATTACTACTATTTCTTAATTACGTTTTATATGTATTCAATTCTGAGACAATAAAACGAATAAATAAAAATTGTTTTTTTAATTCAAAATAAAAACATTTTAATCACTCTTTTAAATTTTTTATTGAAAATGATGTTATAAATTAACTGTTTTTCTATTTATGTGAATTTAAAAACAATAATACAATAAATTTCAATAATATAAAAATAATTAAATTAACCCTTTAAGGACGGGAAGGACAGATTTTTTATTGAAGATTCAAGGTCGTGGTTCTCTGTATTCACGTATGACAAAAATTTGTCAGGCACCATTCCTTAAGTATTTTTTTGCCCTCTTTCAGAATCCGTCATTGAAATTGCAAAAAAACTAAGTTTATAAAAGTTATCGCCATTTTGTTACACAAAAACACGAAATTTAAAAAGTTTTTTGTCAAAAACAATTTTTTTTCATAGACTAAAAGTTAATATATAAGCTGCTCACCTAAACATATCGCGTCCGCAATATCCAAGTTTTACTAATATGAAACGCGTCTAAAAAAATTTCAAGATGGCGGTTTTAAAATGGCGGTGGAAGGAATTTTTTCAAATAATAATATAAATTTTATTTTCCAAAAACAAAAAAAAATTTTAATTTCTTTGATACTTATTGTCCAAATGTTTTTGAGGTCGCTGATTACGAATCTGACGTCAGTTTTAAAAAATTCAAAATGGCGGATCCAATATGGCGGACAAAATTTTTGAAAATTTGTCGTAGTCACTTAAAATTCGTCACTCGGGGGTTTTTGGGACCGCAGATTACGAATATGATGTCAGTTTTTAAAAATTCAAATTGGCGTATCCAATATAGCGGACAAAATTTTTGAAAATTTGTCGTAGTCACTTAATATTTGTTACTCGGGGCTTTTTTGGGTCGCTGATTACGAATCTGATGTCAGTTTTTAAAGTCAAAATGGCGGATCCAATATGTTGGACAAAGTTTTTAAAAATTTATTATATTAGCGAGAAGTTCATTACTCGAGGAATGCTGGTATCTCTGATTAGAAATCTAATGTCTATTTTTCAAAATTCAAAAAGACGATTCAATTTAGAGTTTGAATTTTAAAGATTTTTACGTTCTTTGCCCATCATAATATTATGATGTTTCCGACTTTATCCGCGAGGGGGTAAACGTGAAATAAAGAGTCTTATTTTTTTGAATCTTAATTTTTTAATTATCTTTATGATTATCATGACACCTTATCCAACAAAAAACTTTCTGAAAACTTTACAGAACAGCAATGCCTCGACAGACTTTTTACAAATAAAAAGAAACATACAATGCTCTAAAGTAATGATTAAACTCCATAAAACCCAGCACAAGCTCACAAAATTTTAGAAACATTTCGTAAAAAAATAAATATTTGGCCTTTTTGTAAAGTGCTGAATTCATTAAGAAGATGATTAAATTTTACGAACAATATTTATTGCGGGACAGAAACTGAAAATAATAATGTATTGAGTAATTCTGCTTTGTATAATGTATTGAGCATTGTACTAAAAATAATAGGACGTTTACTACTGTTGACTGCTCCCAAACAAGGGCTTAATTATCACATCTTCTATGATAATCTCGTTTGTACCCCTTACGAATTTTAAGTGACTACGAAGAATTTCAAAAATTTTGTCCGCCATATTGGATTAGCGATTTCCAATTTTTAAAATCCGACCTCAGATTCGTAATCAGCGACGCCAAAAACTCCCGAGTAATGAGTTTTAAGTGACTACGATAAATTTTTAAAGATTTTGTCCAACATATTGGATCCGCCATTTTGACTTTTTAAAAACTGACATCAGATTCGTAATCAGCGACCCAAAAAAGCCCCGAGTAACAAATATTAAGTGACTACGACAAATTTCCAAAAATTTTGTCAGCCATATTGGATCCGCCATTTTGAATTTTTTAAAACTGACGTCAGATTCGTAATCAGCGACCTCAAAAACATTTGGACAATAAGTATCAAAGAAATTAAAATTTTTTTTTGTTTTTGGAAAATAAAATTATATTATTATTTGAAAAAATTCCTTCCACCGCCATTTTAAAACCGCCATCTTGAAATTTTTTTAAACGCGTTTCATATTAGTAAAGCTTGGATATTGCGGACGCGATATTTTTAGGTGAGCAGCTTATATATTAACTTTTAGTCTATTAAAAAAAATTTTTTTTGACAAAAAACTTTTAAAATTTCGTGTTTTTGTGTAACAAAATGGCGATAACTTTTATAAACTTAGTTTCTTTGCAATTTCAATTACGGATTCTGAAAGAGGGCAAAAAAATACTTAAGGAATGGTGCCTGACAAATTTTTGTCATACGTGAATACAGAGAACCACGACCTTGAATCTTCAATAAAAAATCTGTCCTTCCCGTCCTTAAAGGGATAACTTTGTATTAGTTACAAGCGCGTTGTTAGGCCTGACTAATCTTCCAGTGACGTGTTGAGTACTTTTAGACGGAAGAATGTATAAGTCTTGATGTTGAATTGCAATTCGAATCTCATCACTATTATTAAATGCTGATGACACGTATGGTTGATGAGCATGAAATTCGTAGTGTGCCAGAGAATTATCAAATTTAACTGGACTTAGAATGTTTAAAATTTCTTCCATTTTTATTACAACAACAAATAAAAAGTAAATGAATAATTAATTTTTTCCTTTGTTTTCTTGGTAAATTCTTAAGACGAGCTGCTTCAGAAATAGTAGGTTCTGAGATGTTAGTCTCTTGCGAACTGATTGAGGAATGAACGACTTCTGACATGGTAACTCTTTTACATAGCTTCCACCAATTTTTCTGTGAAATACAATTCCCATTACGTCGATTTAACGTGTAAGCGAATTGTTATAGTTTTACCTCTAAAATTTATTAATTCCCCGTCTTGATCAACGATTCTTATTTGAATATTATGTATTGTCTTCATGGCGATCGGTAGATAAATGACGTGAGATGGAACTTCCACAATCTTATATTCAGCTGGAACAATTGGAAAAAATTCGTGAATTGTGTGGACCTTTTTATTATTTATGTATGCACCAGTAGTAATGTTACATTCAATTCTGATAGCATTTACCTTAAGAATAGCTACTGGTACGTCTGACGTATGAGGCTTATTAGCTGTCAATATTCGTGTAGTAAATCCTAATAATTCACCAATTGAATCATTTTGTTCAAAACTTACTTCAAGGCTGCTTGTTATTTCACTACGTAAAGTATTATTGTTAGGTTTGATTCTTACAATTTCAGACCCATTTTCAATAAAGTTTTGAATATATTTTTTAATATCTTCAATTTCATAACTTCCAGGAGGTATAGTAATCACTTTATCACCAATATAAAATTTATTTTTACCTTGATCGATATTAGGAATTGAATTGAAAGTTAGTAATTCAACTAAGCCAAGTACATAATTTTTATTTGATAATAATTCTATCGGAGGAAAATATTCTGCCTCTAAGGTAGATGAATTGCCTGAAATAGTCAGAGTAAAAGATTCTTCCATGTTGATGGCTTTTTATAAACTGATTAAGTGAAATGACTTACAATCACTTATATAGAATATATTTTTGAGTTTTTTCAAGTTGTCCACATAAGAATTTCAGACACAAATGACCACAATTAAAACTATTATAATCTTGATAATTTTGATGATTATACTGTATTAAAGTATCGTAACCCAAGTAATTGATAAGTTCATAGGGTGGTTGAAGATTACCAAAACTATCAAAGTAAACTACTTTATTATTAACTTTTTTATATACAAACCAATGAGTTCCAGAACCATCTTTATCATCTAAATTAATAATGGCTGATTCATTTTTTCGAGGGCCTTTTATAGGTAGTTCATTTCGCATAAAAACTCCTCGAAAATGAGAAATTTTCATGTCTTTAGCATATTTAAGTAAATCTAGATCAGTAAGTGCCCGTTGAGGTAGCTTTAAACTTTTTTTTCTGCATCGTCTTTTAATACCTTGTCCTTTAACATATGGTTTTAAATGAAGTCCCAAACCTTGTCTGTATGGTTTTAAATGTAGACCTTTACCAAGTGCAACTTCTTCCATTGCTCTATTGTGACGCTGAGCTTCTTTCAACTGCTTTTTTGCTGCACTTGCATCATTAACAGCTTTCGCTACACCAGCAGCTCTTCCAGTAAGCGCTCCAAGTGCACTTAGCCCAGCAAAAATTGGAATTAATGGTAACAAACCACCAACATTTATTGGAACTGGTAGGATAAGAGGTGTTAAAACCTTCTCTCTACCACCTGCTTTCCTTACTGCTTTTCGAGCTGTTTCAATAGCTGACCTTATTGTTGAACGAGTATCATTACCAGGAATAATAGAACTTCTTGCAGCATCAACAATTTTTCTGAGATTTATTCGTTTCTTGATACTTCTCTTCTTCTTTTTAGAAGACCTTCTCTTCTTAATTCCCATACCTAATTTTGATTTTGCTTTCATAGTGTTCGTTATTGCGTAAGCCGCAGCTCGTTCACTATATCTTGCGTCAGGAGCCCAAACACGTTGCCAAGCTTTGTTAGCTCTATCAGCAGCGTTTCTTTCTTCAACGTTTTCTCTATTCTTTGAATAAGCAATATCGTGCTCTTTGCAAGCGGCGTCTAATGGATTGACACCTGGATCACCTCGTGCTAGACGTTTCGCTAACTTTGTGCCTGGTCCACAATATTGATAACCTGGCAAATGTAGTTCAAACGGTAACTTGTTTATAAGTTTAGGTAATTAAAAACTCGCCGCAACTTAACTTAGTTGTTGTTGTTCAATTTCGCTTATCTGGATAATTACCTAAGTTTATTAATTAAACCTTTACCTCGAGAGCGATGATGTATAATCATACCTTACTTTGTGAAAGTTAAAATTAGAATGACTTGTTAGCTATATAAGCGCTATATTTATATCTTTAGCGTCAGTCTAAATCAGGATGCGGTTCAAGAAACAACTTCACAAGCTGCCAGTCTTCAATCTAGACTCGATTGTTGAACAACAAGAGAAGAAAGTGAAGCGTCATGGTAGTTTGCTATCAGTTAGTATTAGAGCTATTTTTTGTGGACCATAAAATTGTGGAAAGACAAATGTACTGCTTTCTCTAATTTTACATCCAAATGGTCTCAGATTTGATAATATTTACTTATACTCAAAGTCTTTACATCAACCCAAGTATAAATTCTTGAAACAAGTTATAAGTAATGTTGATGGAGTAGAGTATTTACCGTTCAGTGAGCATGAAGAAGTCATTACTCCAAAAGATGCAAAACGGAATTCAATATTTATATTTGATGATATAGCTTGCGAGAAGCAAGATAATGTAAGGGCATCTTTTTGCATGGGTAGACATGTTGACGTTGATTCTTTTTATCTTTGTCAAACATATGCCCGCATTCCTAAACATTTAGTACGTGATAATGTTAATTTACTAGTTCTTTTTCGCCAAGATGAAAAAAATTGAAGGCATGTATATGATGACCACGTTAATACTGACATGACATTTAATCAATTTCGAGAACTTTGTTCCACATGTTGGAATTCAGACAAGTATGGCTTTGTAGTGATTGATAAGGATTCTGATTTAAATGATGGAAGATATAGAAAAGGATTTGATAGCTTTGTAAGACTATAAATATAAGATCATCCTTAAAATATTGTTAGTTCAATATGAAACCTTGTAATAATAACATGTTTCATAAAGAAAAAGAATATCTTCAACAAATTGCTAAAGCTAGTGAGGCGATTAGGCGAAAACACCGTATGTTAAAATTAGGAAAAGAAGATGCTGAAAATGTGTTGACTGAAACTTTTAAACCGATAGTTCAACCTTTACAAAAAATTATTAACTTGACAGACACTGAGCATGTCAAGATTGAAAAGAAAGAGCAGAATGTAGATGATAGTATGAATTATGAAACTGAAAAATCTCTAGATGATGATAAAATAAGCAATAAATTTCTATACTTATTAAATCATAATAGAAAGCAATGTTTAGATTCAACATACGGCGTACGTAAGCTAAGTGATAAGTCACTCATGATTGGTGATTCACCAATAACTCTTGAAGATCAGTATGTAAAAATTGGTGATAAACGATATATTCAAACGTCTGGATTACTTGAACTATTATTCAAAAATAAACCTATCAGATCGCAAATAAGTGAAGATGATGAAAGGAACTATAAAGAGATTCTTATTGCTACTAATGCACATAAAAAGAAGTACAGTTCCTCTGAATCTATACGTGTGGATAAGAGTTACAAATATTCGAATTTTATATCTCAATTCTTTCCTCGAACACCTAACAAACAGTCACCTGTAAATGGTAGTTCGTTACCTAAATTTATGATTGCAAACAGAAATTTTCAACGAGAATATATCTATTGGGATGATCCAAATGAGTTGGTTGACCGTCTTAGACTTTTAATGGCTTCTCAAGCTGCTGGAAATCCTAGCCACAATAATGAAATCATGTCTATCATTGAGGAACTACGTGAAGCTAAAATTATATATTAAGATGTGTTTTAGCAAATATCATTCATTTTAACAATGAGCATTGACGTGTTCGGACATCCTCTCAATCAAAGAGGAACAGCAAGACGAGGGCCTCCTGGAGTTGGTTTTAAACTCAATTCTCAAGGAAACTTTGACGTTGAAGGAAGAAAACTCTGTAATCTTGCTAACGCTGAAGAAGAAAACGACGCTGTCAATTTAAAACTTGTACGACATATGATAAAACACGAAGTGCGTTTACTGTATGAAACTAATACCTCACTCAGATCAGAGGTGGACAATAACAACTTATTTCTAAAAGTTCTTGAAGACTCTATTACAGAAAAAATAAAAAATTTTGAAAAAGATATAAATCAAGACTTATCTTATCGTACAGCTGAAATTATTAGTGAACTAGATACTCGCTTAACGGCTCTCGAATATGGACAACAAAAAGTTAACAATAATGAATGAACTTCATACTCAGGCTAGAAAAAATTATCATCGTCGGCGAGTTGAAATGCGTAATATTGATGAGACATGGCAAGCAGATTTAGTAGAAATGATACCTTACTCAAAAATAAATAAAGGTTTCAAGTATTTACTAACAGTTATAGACATATTTTCTAAATATTCCTGGGCTGTTTCAGTAAAGAGTAAAAATGGAAAAGATGTTTCTCATGCAATGCAATCAATATTTGCTAAAAAACGCATTCCAAAAAACTTACATAGTGACAAAGGAAAAGAATTCTACAACTCACAATTTGAAGCATTAATGAAAAAGCATAATATAAATTTTTATTCAACATACAGTAATATGAAGGCTTCTATTGTTGAACGGTTTAATCGAACACTTAAAAGAAAAATATGGATGCAATTTAGTTTACGAGGAAATTACAAGTGGTATATTGCCTACTCTTATTTCCACCTACAATAATACAAAACATAGAACAATTGGAATGAAGCCTAAAGATGTTACTTCAGAAGACGTTGAAATTTTAAAATAACGATTCTTGAAGCTGCGAAAAATACCTTTAAGACGACCAACATATAAAATTGGTGACAAAGTTCGAGTAAGCAAATATAAAAACGTTTTCGAGAAAGGATACACACCCAATTGGACAACAGAAATATTCACCGTGGATCAAGTTGTATCAACTCAACCAGTGACTTTCAAGCTCAAGGATTACCAAGGACAACCCATCAGTGGAGGATTCTATGAAGAGGAACTTCTTAAAGTGAAATATCGAGATATTTATCTTGTAGAAAAAATTCTGAAAACACGTGGAAACAAAGTTCTCGTCAAATGGCTTGGCTTTGATAATTCTCACAATACTTGGGAAGATAAAACAAGTGTATAATCTATTATTCGCAAATCACTCCTAGTAATTTAACGCAAATGTCAATCAACCAGCAAACCAACCAAAGATTAATGTTAACGTAGAACCTCTTTATAAATCAAAATTACTTCCAACAACAAACATTTACAATGTCAGTGTCAAATTTAATGAATCAACAATGAATCAATAATGAATCAACAATGAATCAATAATGAATCAACAATGAATCAACAATGAATCAATAATGAATCAACAATGAATCAATAATGAATCAATAATGAATCAATAACGAATCAATAATGAATCAACTATGAATCAATAATGAATCAATAATGAATCAATCTTAAATCAGTTGGCACTGGCATTGTAAATGTTTGCTGTTGGAAGTAATTTTGATTTATAAAGAGGTTCTACGTTAACATTAATCTTTGGTTGGTTTGCTGGTTGATTGGCATTTGCGTTAAATTACTAGGGGTGATTTGCACATTCATATTATCTTAATATAAGTTTTAATCATATGTATATAGGTATAAGGATTTTTTAAATAAAAACACATTTAATTAATGTACAATTGTTTAATTTATTAACAAACCTTTTACTGCAATATTTTACAAAATTCATTCATCGATTGTGGGGATTGCATAATGTCCCCACGGTAGAGTGTCGGTACTCCCCGGTAACAAATATCGTTTGTCGTCTTGCGGACTTAAGGCTACTTTGATTTGTTTAACAGTTTCGACATTATGTAGCCGCGATCTGATGTTATATTGCGTTCGAGTTTGAATATCGAAATCTCGCAGACATTTCAAATAATCATCGAAATTAATTGTCTTTTTTACAATGCCGGATTTAATGCATCTGGCTTTTTTAATAAAATCTTTATTTTCTACACGTACGCTGTACATCTTACTCCACAAGCCAACAAATTCGGTAACGATCTTGCCGTTACACTCGTCTTTCATAAGGCCGAGTACCTTTTTGTTGGCTTGCGGAATGCCGTACACGTTGTTTGCGGGATAGTCTGACGTATCAAACTTTTGGATGTCATTTTTCATGTCATTATAGACATCTTTACATTTTATTTCGTAGATTAGACTGTCTGTATCGGTATACATCAGTTTACAATTGTCGCCATATTTTTTTAACATATACCCGTAGTGAAAATCATAGATAAGCGTCTTGGAGACATCGAGCACACTTAACCCTACGTAGATCGGTTTGTTGAGTAGTACTTCGGTTTTACGCAGTTCAATGGCAACCAGATTTTCGTCGAATATCGCTCGACTATAAAAATTCGGGCGAGATATGAGGGCTTCAGCTCCATAGCGGCCAAACCATTGAGTGACAAGTTTAACCCTTTAAGGACGGGAAGGACAGATTTTCTATTGAAGATTCAATGTCGTGGTTCTCTGTATTCACGTATGACAAAAATTTGTCAGGCACCATTCCTTAAGTATTTTTTGCCCTCTTTCAGAATCCGTCATTGAAATTGCAAAAAATCTAAGTTTATAAAAGTTATCGCCATTTTGTTACACAAAAACACGAAACTTTAAAAGTTTTTTGTCAAAAAAAAATTTTTTTTATAGACTAAAAGTTAATATATAAGCTGCTCACCTAAAAATATCGCGTCCGCAATATCCAAGCTTTACTAATATGAAACGCGTTTAAAAAAATTTCAAGATGGCAGTTTTAAAATGGCGGTGGAAGGAATTTTTTCAAATAATAATATAATTTTATTTTCCAAAAACAAAAAAAAATTTTAATTTCTTTGATACTTATTATCCAAATATTTTTGAGGTCGCTGATTACGAATCTGATGTCAGTTTTAAAAAATTCAAAATGGCGGATCAAATATGGCGGACAAAATTTTTGAAAATTTGTCGTAGTCACTTAAAATTCGTCACTCGGGGGTTTTTGGGACCGCTGATTACGAATATGATGTCAGTTTTTAAAAATTCAAATTGGCGTATCCAATATGGCCGACAAAATTTTTGAAAACTTGTCGTAGTCACTTAATATTTGTTACTCGGGGCTTTTTTGGGTCGCTGATTACGAATCTGATGTCAGTTTTTAAAGTCAAAATGGCGGATCCAATATGTTGGACAAAGTTTTTAAAAATTTATTAGATTAGCAAGAAGTTTATTACTCGAGGAATGCTGGTATCTCTGATTAGAAATCTAATGTCTATTTTTCAAAATTCAAAAAGACGGTTCAATTAAGAGTTTCAATTTTAAAGATTTTTACGTTCTTTGCCCATCATAATATTATGATGTTTCCGACTTTATCCGCGAGGGGGTAAACGTGAAATGAAGTCTTATTTTTTTGAATCTTAATTTTTTTAATTATCTTTATGATTATCATGACACCTTATCCAACAAAAAACTTTCTGAAAACTTTACAGAACAGCAATGCCTCGACAGACTTTTTACAAATAAAAAGAAACATACAATGCTCTAAAGTAATGATTAAACTCCATAAAACCCAGCACAAGCTCACAAAATTTTAGAAACATTTCGTAAAAAAATAAATATTTGGCCTTTTTGTAAAGTGCTGAATTCTTTAAGAAGATGATTAAATTTTACGAACAATATTTATTGCGGGACAGAAACTGAAAATAATAATGTATTGAGTAATTCTGCTTTGTATAATGTATTGAGCATTGTACTAAAAATAATAGGACGTTTACTACTGTTGACTGCTCCCAAACAATGGCTTAATTATCACATCTTCTATGATAATCTCGTTTGTACCCCTTACGAATTTTAAGTGGCTACGAAGAATTTCAAAAATTTTGTCCGCCATATTGGATTAGCGATTTCCAATTTTTAAAATCCGACCTCAGATTCGTAATCAGCGACGCCAAAAACCCCCGAGTAACGAGTTTTAAGTGACTACGACAAATTTTTAAAGATTTTGTCCAACATATTGGATCCGCCATTTTGACTTTTTAAAAACTGACATCAGATTCGTAATCAGCGACCCAAAAAAGCCCCGAGTAACAAATATTAAGTGACTACGCCAAATTTTCAAAAATTTTGTCCGCCATATTAGATCCGCCATTTTGAATTTTTAAAAACTGACATCAGATACGTAATCACCGACCCCAAAAACCCCCTAGTGACGAATTTTAAGTGACTACGACAAATTTTCAAAAATTTTGTCCGTTACATTGGATCCGCCATTTTGAATTTTTTAAAACTGACATCAGATTCGTAATCAGCGACCTCAAAAACATTTGGATAATAAGTATCAAAGAAATTAAAATTTTTTTTTGTTTTTGGAAAATAAAATTATATTATTATTTTAAAAAAATTCCTTCCACCGCCATTTTAAAACCGCCATCTTAAAATTTTTTTAAACGCGTTTCATATTAGTAAAGCTTGGATATTGCGGACGCGATATTTTTAGGTGAGCAGCTTATATATTAACTTTTAGTCTATGAAAAAAAAAATTTTTTTGACAAAAAGCTTTTAAAATTTCGTGTTTTTGTGTAACAAAATGGCGACAACTTTTATAAATTTAGTTTTTTTGCAATTTCAATGACGGATTCTGAAAGAGGGCAAAAAAATACTTAAGGAATGGTGCCTGACAAATTTTTGTCATACGTGAATACAGAGCACCACGACCTTGAATCTTCAATAAAAAATCTGTCCTTCGCGTCCTTAAAGGGTTAATGAAAAAGAATTATTTTTTTAAAATTAAATGTGATATAGGTTTAATATAATATTTAAAATATATAATAAATTATTTTATTTTTAATATATTAACTGGACATTTCTAAATCATTTGTATAATATAGATTATAAAATTTTTAAAAAATGTTACAAAATAAATTATTAAAATACAGGTTTTTAATTTTTGTGTAAAAATTGCGTCTTTGAAGGTAGTTTCCTTATTTCTAAAAGAAAAAATTAGAATTTTATTATTTTTATGTAAAATATTGGTTATAAAATTTTAAAAAATTGAATTTACGAATATTATCGACTTTTTGCAATTTAATGTCATACATGAAGTTGTCAAATATTTATAAAAAATTTTAAAAAATCAATATTGCCATTTAAAAATTTGTTTTATTGTTTAAATCTGACGTCTAAATGCAAATAAATATACAAAAAGTAATTCAATAGAATAGTGATTTGAGTGATTTATGTTATTTATATTTTGAAAATTTAAGACTGTATTGCTGCAATTTTAATCATAACGTGCTTTTAATTTTATATATACATACAATTGGTGTGAGACAAAATTTGTACTCAGGTTAGTCATCTTTTAAATTAAAAAGTAGTAAAATTGAAAATTTTTTAATTAATATTTTAATAATGATAATAACGAAAGAAATTAATTAATAAACATTGATAAGCTTAAAATTTTTTTACATTTAGAATACATTGTGAAATATGAAATATGCCTTAAACTGTATTTAACAAAATATACAATATTGTAAACAAAATTCTAGGACGTATACTGAAAATGAACTTTTATTTTAAACTTTCGGAATAGATTTTGTGTGTATGGTAGGATTTTCGTGATATTCTATAAAATAAATATAGATTTAATAATCTTAATATAATAATAAAAACTCATATTAAAAAATAAATAATTTTTTTATTAAATAATTTAAATTTTGGTTAGGGGCCGTGCACATAATACGTCACGCGATTTTTGACCATTTTTAGCCCCCTCTCCCCCTATGTAACACTTCGTCACAAACCTTCGACTCCCCTCCCCCTACAACGTCACGTCACAAACGTAATTTTAATTTTACATTTTATACATTATAAAAATTTTTATTTATTTATACTTGTAATTTTATTTCTGTCAAAAACAGCTAAGGTCCCTTTTATTGCGGCACGTCACATATAATAATAATAATAATAACTCCGCTACGCCGGCCCCAAGCCCGGAACTTTATCCTCTTTGCTCATCCGCGCCCATTTGCATATTATGTTATGCGAATGTGCGTATATGGGTGAAGTGGTTTGAAGGAGGAGGAGGGTAGTTTGGACAGCCTTTGAGGTGGAGACCAGTTGGAGATCTGTATGGTAGAAAATTGTGGTGTAAATGGAGGGTATTGCTATAAATGCAATATCCCTCTAAATGGGCAGGAAGAATCTGAACCGGCGGGTTCAGCATGGAATTATTGTTTTGTTTCGTTTTGTGATTGTGGAAGAAATAGTCTATAAACAGCATCTTCCATGAGTGGGCAGCTCCTGTTGTCCACGCTGGTCATCCCTGCCGGCACGTCTAATCATGTTAAGTCATGCGCTCGGGACGCAGATTGGGGGGATTCAACTTGCGGGACAACAGTCAACTGGTGTGTGAATCTGAAAGGTTGATGTCTATAAACGACGCCCTTCATGCCTGTAAAATGAAAGGGGAACCCTCCGGAGAGGTTTCTTCCTGAGTATGTGTGTGGGATGCGCTATAAACGCGTTATTCCTTTGGTTGTAGTGTGCGAAAGGGGATCTCTAACTTGTCTTGGTGACTCTTTAGACAACATTAACACAAATACATTTATTTTACACTGATATGGGTACACTCACTTACATAATAGAACACATATACACTTACACAAATAATTATCACACCCATATCGTTTCATTTAAATTAAAAAAACATGGAAATGCGCAATGATACCATCAGTATCCCCCAAGCAGGTACCTCAGTAGAGGACAATCCTGCCGCTGATTCCGATCGGGTGAGAGCCCCGGTGGTCAGCGCAAGACCCACGGATTTTTTTTGGGAGGGGGCCAACATTCCGCATGTTCTTTGTCTGACAAAGAACAAACTAGAATGGAGACGGAGACGATAGAAATCTCCGACACCAATAGGAAAGAAACTGCGTTCTTGTTGGTCGAAGAATGGAACTGTATGTTTTGACTTATGAAACGACAGTTCGAAATGTCTCAGGAGCTAAATAAGGCCCTGAGAGTTGTAAAAGAAGGGATTTTGAAAAACAACCCTAAACCGGTGAAAGATAGCGCTGTGGAGGCATTCCATTATAATGAAAGCCTCTCCAGAATGGCTAAGAACTTAGTATAAGACGGGGGAGAATTTCAAAAAAAGTTGGAATCCTACCTACCCCTACTTCACGCAAGAAGACTGAGCAAAGGGAAAAGAGAAACTTCTCAGAACACACATTTGCCAGACAAAAAAAAGAGGGAAGCTTTGTCGACACCGCCGGATAGAATGTCGAAAAAAGGGAAGGGATCCGAGTCTCCTCAGCGGACTGCTGAGAACGGACCTGTTGCGAAGACACGGACATTCTCCGAAGTAGTCAAGCAACCGTGGGTTAAGGTGAAAAAAACGAATATGGAAACGGGAAAGGAAAAAAGTTTAGAGAACGTAGAGGGGAGGTCTAAAAAACCCTCGCACCGTCGTAAACAAAAAAGGGAAACTGATGCAATTAAAATAAGCGCTAGGGAAGGTCAGGATTACACAGCCACACAAAAAAAATAAAGTGTCTTGATCTGGGGTCGAGACATATGTATTCCGATGTATTTCGATGCGCTGAACCCGAATCGAACATAACCTCAAAAACACATCTAAGATTCCAAAAAAATAAATTTTACCATACACAGCGCAATAAAAAAGGTAAGCTCATGAAAGTTACAACTTAGGTGTTTTTATGATTGCTGATTACGAAGCCGGTGTTAGTTTATCAAAATCCAAAATGGCGGATCCAATATGGCGAACAATATAATTAAAATTTGTTTGGATTGACTTGAAAATCGTTACTCAGGGGTTTTCGGGGTCGCTCATAACGAATCCCATGTCGGTTTCTAAAAATTCAAAATGGTGGATCCAATATGTCGGTCTTTATTAATTTAACAATTTTTTAAAATTTATTACTCGCGGTTTTTCGGGACCTTTGATAACAAATCGTATATTAATTTTTATAATCTTAAAGTCTTATGAATTGTCGAACAATTCGTAAGAGCTTAAGATTATAAAAATTGCTATAACTTATAAAAATCGATTTGTCTAACATTTCGTAAGACTTTAAGATTATAAAAATTGATAATAAAGACCGCCATATTGGATCCGCCATTTTGATTTTTTAGAAACCGACATGGGATTCGTCATCAGCGACCCCGAAAAACTCCGAGTAACAATTTTCAAGCCAATCTAAACAAATTTTAATTATATTGTTCGCCATATTGGATCCGTTATTTTGGATTTTGATACACTAACACCGGCTTCGTAATCAGCAATTATAAAAACACCTAAGTTTTAACTTTCACGAGCTTACCTTTTTTTATTGCGCTGCGTATGGTATAATTTGTTTGTTTGGAATCTTAGATGTGTTTTTAAGGTTAGTTTCGATATATTTAATGTTTTATATGAATTTTCAATTGAAAAGCTTATAGAATAGTTTATTTAAATTAAGGGATCATAGAAAATTGTCAACATGTGGTTACATTTAATTTTGATAAATCAAAAGTGACAATTTTAACGATTTTAGGATATTTACAAATGTTTCGACCCCAGATCAAGACACTTTTTTTTTTGTGTAACTGTGTTATTCGAAAATCATGCAAGACATGTTCTCAGGGGTCAGTCCTGCTGAAAATAATGTTGAGATCTTGTCGGTCCGAAGATCTAGGAGGAATGAACTCCTCCTGGTTCTAAAAAAGGGAAAGGCTGATATACTGATCTTCAGTGAGCAGTGTAAAAAACCAGAATTCTCTGTCTGGTTTCAGGTACCCGTGGGGTGCCCGGGTGCAAAATAGGCCCCCTGTGACCGGCTACAGGTCGTAAAAGGCGATCATATGAGGCTCGGAGTGGCGCCACTGCTTGTGGTTAGTACTTGGTTCGTCCCAGGCTTTCTTATAGAGCAGTGGCATACGATGATGATGGGCAGTGCCGTGGCGGCCCGGCAAGTCTAATTATAGACCGTCGACCTCATTTGCCGAAGCAAGGGTATTAAGACTCTTAATCGGTACTCATACCAGAGTACTAAACGGTACCATGGGGACCGGTCCGAGCCCGGGGGACTTGCCGAAAGGCTTGTTTCCTTCCGGTCATTGGGTTGGCCTCGTGGGGGCAGTAGTTCTAGCCTACATCGCTTGAGGCTAGGGGCCCTATGAACGGACCGGAGCTTTGCAAAAACGGAGTAACGGACCTAGTAACTAGCCCTTCGACATGTGAGTAACCACTCGGGTGGTTACCTGCAGAGTAACCAGAGATTGGAAAGGTCTCGCCCTTCACCGAAGGGTTGCAAATGTTCTTACCAACTTATCGGAGATCGGAAGATGGTCACTTGTTGACCATCGGCGTTGGGGAGCGTGATCTCTCCAAGTTACGCTCGTATGCGAGCCGTGTGGTTATACCAGTATTGGGAGGTGCTGCACATATACTCTACATAGGCGCTGTCTGGTTTCAGGACGCTTCAGGAATCTCAATCTCTGGTTGAGGCTCGCCTTATTAAGAGACTCAACTGGCAGAAGGAGACAACTTCTTTAAAGGGCACAGTGCGAGAGGCGAGGCAAATTATAATGGATGCTTGCAACCACTTCATGCCTCGACGGCACCAAACAAAAGCAAGGAAAGGTGCTCTGAGCTGGTGGAGCGATGAACTAACCCGGTTGAGAAGACAATGCAACGCGGCGCGAAGGAAATATACCCATTCTAAGGGAGATCTCGCTCATAGAAGATTGGCACAAAGCCAAACGCATCTTCAAGCGGGCTATAAGGAGTAGCCAACGTAAGTGCTGGAAGGACCTAATCGGAACGACCGAGACCGATCCATGGGGTTTGGCGTTTAAAATTGCTACTAAGAAATTAGTTACAAGACAACAAACCCCCGGTCTAGGCAGTCCGAGCCCCAAGGAGGACTATACTTGCGTAGTACAAATGGAGGAACTCTTCAAGCAGGAAGAAATTATAAAGGCGGCAAGGACGTTGAAGAACGGCAAAGCGCCAGCTGCGCTGCAGGTCAACCTGCACACTTGCAGGACGGCGCAGGCTCTTCTGATGCAAACGGTCAAGGAAAAAGGGATCGACATCCTGTTCTGCAGTGAGCAACACAGGAAGAACGATCTCGCTCCCTGGTACCAGAATAAATCAGGTAGGGCCGCTGTCCAAGTGTGCAATCCAGAGCTGCGTGTTGCCAGGTACCTGTAGACGAGCAGTGGATTCGTTTGGGCGGAGGTTGCCGGCATACGTATGTACAGCTGCTACTTCTCGCCGAACGATCCACTGACAGACTTCGAAGCCGACATTCAGGAACTCAAATCGAGCTTTAGAGAATCTAGGTTGGATGTACTCGTCACCGGTGATTTTAATGCTAAGTCGCCGGAGTGGGGCGAGTCAAGGCTCGATAAAAAAAGCAGAATGATCGGAGAAATGATCTCCAGAAGCAATTTAACGATTGTGAACCGGGGAAGGACTTGGACGTTTAGGAGGGGTGCAATTGGATCGATCATTGATCTTACGATTGCATCATATCCTCTATTCAGACGCATAAACGAATGGCGAGTCTCTGAGGAGTATACCGCAAGTGACCACCAGTATATCGAGTTTTCAGTCTCAGTGGGAGACACAGGAAGTGGCGGAAGACAGGAAGTACCGTGTTGAAAACGCCTTTCCTGGAATGTGAAGAAAATCGATAAAGAGAAATTTGTCCGATCCCTGGAAGAATCACGCTTTATTGAGGAATTGGGTTGGGTGCAGAGGCCAAATACTCTGGATGCAGAGGTGCGAGCGGTGAGGAAAACCATCACCGCGGCCTGCGATGCATCTATGCCGCGTCGCAGATGTACTGCTTCACGTAAAAGCTCGGTGCACTGGTGGTCGGATGCGCTGGCCTCCTTGCGGAAAGCGTGCTTCAAAGCTAGAAGGAATTATACCCGTTCTAAGGGAGATCTTTTGCTGAAGGAAGCATTCAAGGAGGCCAAGAAAAACCTCAAGAAAGAGATTCGTGCGTCGCAACGCCGTTGCTGGAAAGACTTAATCGAGAATGTCGATAAGGACACATGGGGTCTCGCTTTTAAAATCGTTACTAAGAAATTAGAAACGAGGCAAAAGACCCCCGGCCTGGATAGTCCCGATTGGGTCAAAGAGATAATACAAGCTCTCTTTCCTCCTGTGGAACCATGGCTTAGGATGGACTGGAATGTCTGTGAAGTCGGTGAGGATAAACTCTTCACTCTTACTGATCTACGAAATGCAGGTAAAAGATTGAAAACAGGCAAGGCACCTGGAATCGATGGGAAAAGTAACGAGATCCTAAAACTGTTAATCGAAACTTCACCCCAGATTCTACTTCGATGCTTCAATCTTTGCCTTGAGAGAGGAGAGTTCTTCCGCGACTGGAAGCGGCAAAGGTTAGTCCTCCTAAGGAAAGGTGAAAAATCTCTAGATAAAGTCTCGTCGTACAGGCCCATATGCCTGCTGGATACGATGGGTAAACTTCTAGAGAATATGGTTTTGCAGAGAATGCAAAGCCACTTGACCGGAGAGAATAGTATATCGGATCACCAATTTGGTTTCCGTAAAGGTAAGTCTACAGTTGATGCCATCCAGGCAGTTGTTGACATAGCCAAAGCCGGGTAGAACAGGATGGGATCACAGAAGAAAAAGGGCTTCCGTGCTTTAGTGGCCATAGACATACGCAACGCGTTTAACTCCGCGAGATGGAAAGATCTCATCGACTCGATGATGAGCAAACGAATACTACCTTGCGTGTTGCGTATAATTGATAATTATCTTAGCGACAGGTGGGTGGTATATGAGGGGGACACCTGGACTCTGAAGGAGGAGATGCAAAATGGTGCCCCTCAAGACTCGAGGGTGGGACCATTCGTATGGAATGTATCTTACGATGACTTCTTGCGAATGGATCTGCCCGAAGGCGCGGTTATCATCGGCTTTGCGGACGACGCGTTGGTTGTGTGCACAGCCGAAAAGGATGAAGCCCTTGGGACATTGGTGAACGAATGTCTGAGGCGAGTCAAGAGCTGGCTGGATGCCTGAGGTCTTCAAATGGCCCTGGAAAAGACCGAAGCTCTACTCGTCACAGACAGACGTGGTTATACAGTCCCACGAATCGTGATAGACGAATTCGAGGTCAAGTAGAGCAAGTATATAAAGTATCTCGGTGTGGAGCTCGATGGAAGGTTAAACTTCCATCACCACATAGCAACGGCGTTAAATAAGGCGATTGAGAGTGCGTTAAATTTGTCACGTCTTATGCCCAATGATCACGGACCACGCGAAAAGAAAAGGAGACTGGTGGTGAGTGTTGCCCATGCTAAGCAGTTTTACGCAGCAGCAGCAGCATGAGCTCCTTCGCTCAAGTTTAGAAGCAAAACAATTTACGACAACATGCTGTCGGCCCAGAGATGTATCAATGCCAGAATCGTATCTGCGTATTGTATGGTCTCGACAAGTGCTGTGCAGGTCCTTGCAAGTGTCCCGCCGGTCGATCTTATGGCGAGGTAAAGGGAGGAATTGTTTGTTCTTTTTAAAGAAAGAAATAATCTCCAGAACCCATAGTCGGGAAGACTCAGTAAGGCCTGCATCCGCAAGAATGCGAGGAGCAGACTCGTCGAGACTTGGCAAGACAGATTGGATAGAGAGGAAAAAGGCCGATGGACTTATTGGCTTATTCCAACGCTCACCACCTGGATAAACCGAAAGCATGGAGAAGTCTCCTATTATTTGACGCAAGCGTTTACAGGCCATGGGTGTTTTAACGCGTACCTATATCGCTTTAAATTACGCGAAAATGAGGTGTATACGTACTGTCAGTTCCCCGTGGACAACGCAAAGCACACCCTCTTTTCATGCAAGAAGTGGGACTTGGAAAGGCGGGCCATGTTGGAAGGTGTAAACAGTCAAGTTACACCGGAGAACATGGTATCGCTGATGACCCAGTCAGAAGAAAATTGGCGGCAAATCGAGAACTTCATAATCTCGGTCATGTCGAGGAAGGATCTCGACAGCCGCCAAAAAGCGTAATTTAAACAGCTTTTAATTTGTTCGTTTTTTTATTAATTTATTTTGTGATTTATTGTCCTTATACACTTTTAATTTCTTTTGTGTTTTATTTGTCCTTATACAATTTTAATTAATTCTGTGATTTATTCGTCCTTATTTATTTTAATTTATTCTGTGATTTATTTGTCCTTATAGAATTTTTACTTTTTGACATTATATATCTGTTGGTTTTATATGTTTCTGTTTTAGACCCGTTTAGTATTTTATCTATTGATATTTTAAAGTATTTTAATATTTGTTTTTTTTTTAATTATTTGTTGTGCTGTTAATTCCGCTTTTATATTGAAATAGTTTTAAATTTTTTAACTATTGACGCAGGAGAACCGCAGGTAAAGAACAAAGTCGCAGCAGCGAAAGAGTTGAAGCGCCACCCTCGAACTGTCTTACGACAGTTCCGAGGGAGGGTAAAGGGCTCCAAAAGAAGAGTTACAGGTTTTAGTGGGTCGGGCTGGCAGTAGGTCGGCAGTATTCTAAATTTACTATAATACTTATTTAGTTATTATTTTTTTTATTTTCTTTTGTTTTATTATACCAACCCCACATGACCTTGGAGTGCGGAATCCAAGGTATCTGTAGGCAGATTTCCCACAAGTCCATATGCAAAAAAATAATAATAATACACATATCTCCCTCCCTATTATATAAAAACATTTCGCCGCCGCCGCAGAGTCAGTATTTCTAAGGGCCCCTTGTTTTAAGGGCTGTCAAAACTCATGTCAAAATTGACCTATTTTTTGACCAATAGGTTTAAAAGAGAATAAATAACGGCCTCAAATTACGTCAAAATCTATGTCTAATTTGACCTTTTTTGACCTATAGGTCAAAAAGAGGACAAATAACGGCCTCTCATTACCTTAAAACTTATACCAAAATTGACCTATTTTTTGACCTATAGTTTTAAAAGGAGTATAAATAACGTCTTCACATTACCTTAAAACCTATGACAAATTTGACCTATTTTTTGACCTATAGGTCAAAAACATAAATCAAAACATATGTAAACATTGACCTATTTTTTTACCTAGGTCAAAAAGAGGATAAATAACAAATAAAAGTACATGTTTAATTTTACTTTTTTTTTTATCTACGGGTTTTAAAGGGGCCTTAATATAGGCCTTTATATTACGTCAAAATTTGATCTGTGTTTTACCAACAGGTCAGAGCTTTCCCCCTCAAATAGAAACGCGAAATAGGACGTCAAAGCCTATGCAAAAGAAAATTTTTTTACTTGCAGGCTGGTATGTTACTTCAAAATTGATGACAAAGATTGAAAATTTGAGAATGGCTAATATCATAAGATCGCATTTTACAATCCTTATATTATCCATAAATAGAAGCAAATATAAAATCAAGGGGTTTGCGCACGAAGCGCGCAGGGTGGCGGAGCCCTCCTAGTATATGTATAAATAAATAAATACTTTAATGGTTATTAAAGCCGACCAAATGTTTCTGAAGGGAAAAAATGTAATCATCATATTAGATTTACCATCAACATTTAAAGAAGTGTGACGTAAGACATGAGTTAACCCCCCCTCCCTATGTTACACTTTGTTACAATTCTCTTACCCATCCCCCCTTAGCCGCATGACGTTTTATATGTACGGCCTCTTATTAAAATTTTTAGTAATATTTAACTTTAAAAATATATATGTTATATATATTTTTATAAACAATTATAATCAAATAGTAAATTTCTTTTAAAATTTTAATCACAAGAATTTTTTATTAATGTGTAATTTTACCAAATAGTTTTAATATTTACCTATTTGTAAATTTTAACAAATACCTCATTAGACAATTTGACAGATACCAAATCATTATAAATAACGTCAAATACTAAATCCTATTTATATTCATTTATAAATTTTAATTATTATTTAGATACAAAGTGATACTTTACTTGTATAAAAAAACATAAAGCATTCTAATAAAAATAGTTTTTTTATTCAGGTTGTAGGTTTCATATTAATTTAGAACTGCAAAGAGGAAAGCAGAATACCTTAACACAAATGAAGAAAGATTTAAAAGAAGAAAAATTGATGCAGTTCGACAGCAAAATCATTGTCAAGAATTAAAAAAAATAAAATAGAGAAAAATGAAATGGATGCTGCTAGACAGCGAGCTCATCGTCAAAAACTTAAGAAAATTAAGGTATGAAAACGTTGAATGGATGCTGAACGACAACGAGTTAATCAAAAAAATAAGAAAACTAACCAATTGTTAATAAAAACAGAGGTTTCAGAGGCTATTGTAGAAACAATAGTTTTTTTAACGGAAAGCAGTACAATAAATGATAATTCTAATGTAAGCAACTCCAATTATGAAAATGTTGAATTTATGAAAAGCTTAAAAAGAATGCTATTAGACAGCGAGTTCATCATCAAAAAAGAAAGGAATGTAAAGAAAGGAAACGTAGAATGGATGCAGATTGACAACGAGCTTATCGCCAAAATAAGAAGAATGACCAATTTTTAAGAAAGCTGAAAGGGGTTTCAGCAACTGTTTTAGAAACAGAATTTTTAATAAACGAAGATAATGTAATTCAACATACTACTAGCTATGAAAATAATTTTAAATCTACTGCTGCTATTATGGAGAGTACTATGTTCAAGAACACTATATTGGTCCCTTTTCGGTTGTGAAGTAGTTTTAGACCCTTTATCTGATTCTCCAACTATTTTGTAAGTACGATGGATACTAATGTTGAACCATGGATTTATTCATTATTTTATCAACATGTCACACAAGGATGGACTGATAATATAGCTCATGTAAAAAGACGTGGACGAGTAACAAGAAGTGAATGCATGAAGTATCGTTTAGGCGTTCGAGATAGCAATGTATTCTTACAAGGGGGTACATTATTTTAACAGTGGTTAGTTGATAATTATGTCAAAATAGAAAAAAATAGAATGAATTTTTGTAGATTTAATTAAAAAACCTTACGTGCTGATACTTATCAAGGATTAATTGATCATTTACAACAAACAGCAACGGAAAGTCATACACGTGTAGCAAAAATGGTTATTTTACCAGGAAAAATGGTTATTTTGCCATCTACTTTTACAGGTTCTCTTAGATATATGTTACAACATTATCAAGACGCTATGGCTATCGTTTGAAAATATGGTAAACCAGATTTTTTTATAATGATGACATGCAATCCAAACTGGATTGAGATTCAAAGAAATCTTCTACCTGGACAAATCCCATCTGATCGACCAGATTGAATATCACGTGTTTTTAATATTAAAAAACGCATTAAACGATACTATTGTTAAACAAAAATTATTTGGTGATGTAATGGCTTATGTATATATTGTTGAATATCAAAAACGAGGTTTACTACATATTCATATCTTAATTACATTAAAACGAAATTGTAAAATTACCACTTCTGAAGTAGTCGACAAATTTATTTCAGCTGAAATACCAGAAAATGATACCAAATTGCATGACATTGTGATTAAAAACGTGCTACATGGTCCATGTGGAGATTGGTGCAAAGATGAAAAAGGCAAATGTAATAAAAGTTTCCCTAAAAGATTAGAAGACGAGACACTTATGGATGAAAATGGATACCCTACATATAAGCGACGAAATTTAGGAGATTACTTTCGTACTAATGGGTGTAAACTAAATAATCAATATGTTGTTCCATATAATTCAACATTGTTAAAAATGTTTAATTGTCTTATCAATGTAGAAGTAGTTTATAGCATTAAATCTGTCAAATATGTGTACAAATATATTTATAAAGGTCATGATGCTGCTACTGTTGTGATTTCTGATAGAGCATCAAATGAAACATTAATAAATCATGATAAAAATAATAATTATTTGGAAACTCGGTATATTGGTTTTGTGGAAGCATAAGATAGAATTCTTGGACGATCTTTACAAGAAAAAAGTCATTCTATTATTCTATTACCTGTCCATTTGCCAAATCAACAGAGTGTTATAATTAACGGAAGCGAATGTAATGATTTCATAAGAGCTGCTTTGTAGAAACAGACTATGTTTCTTGATTACTTTCGTTTGAACAAACGTGATCCAGAAGCTCGCAAATTTACGTATGCAGAAATACCTTCTTATTTAGTATACAAAAAGACAAATGGATCATCTAATTGTAATTGGCAAAAACGCAAAACACAGTTTAATGTAATTGGACGCATGTATTCTGTCAGTCCAACTCAAGTTGAATTATTGCATCTTCGATTATTGTTAATATCAGTCAAAAGTGCTAAAAGTTTTGAAGATCTTCAAACTGTTAATGGAATAAGACATTAGAACTTTTGCGTGACACGATTAACTTTGATAATTTATTATACTTAAACGGAATTTTTTTTTAAAAATTAAGACATGGTTTTTCTAGGTTTTTAATAAGCTTTAAAATGGCGTAGTTTATTTTCAAAAAAAAATTTTTGACACGAATTTTGAAAAAAATAAATTTTTTTTACTTTTCTCATCTTTTGATATTTTTTTGTTTTTTTTAATTTTTTAATGAAAGCTGATTTTTTTTCGATAAAATACTTACTTTCCAAAAAACCATTTTTTGATATCGAGAAATGAATTTTTGAATATTACGCATCACGTTGTCGCGCCGCCAAGAAACAATGTGCTGTGCAGCCATTCGCGGTGTGTCGTTAAGTGTGCATATTTTTAATGCTTATGCAGGATTATAAGCAAATTAAGTATTGCATTTAAAAACTATTATAGAAATAGTCACTTTTACTTGCGCGCCCCCTTTTTTCTGCTATTGAATATGAAAATATTTTAACATTTAAAAAGTTTCTAACATTATTCTAAAGATGAGCACATATTTATTAAAAGAATTTTATTTTAAAGAATTAAATTTTGTTTTAAATTTTGTATTCCTAAATTGCACCAATTTTTTAGCAATCTAGAAACAAGCTTATATAATAAAAATTAATTTACTTAATTAAATAGTTTAATTGTCGATTATACAATAAATATTTATTTGAACCAAGTAAATATTTATTTGATATGAGTATTTTATTTGACGGTATGAAATAAATATTTATATGCATCAATAAAATACATTTTTAAGTAACTAAATCTTTTTTTGTATCAAATATTCAATTATTTATCACAATTAATTCTTTTAATTATGACTAATATTTCTTTAATTGAAACAAATAATTTATTTTTTTTAAATAAGTCAAAAAATGAAAACGAAAACATTCGGACAAAGTAACAAATTTTATTTACTCCAACGTTTCGAAATCAAATCGATTTCCTCTTCAGAGAGTCTATTAAAAAAAATATATACACAAAATTAAAAAATAATAAAACTATTTTAACAATAAATAAAAATAAATAAAGTACATATTCAAAAAATTATCTTACCAAAAAATAATAATTAAATAAACGAAGACTTAAAATTTAAACCCTGACGATGGAGTAGAGTCTGGAGTCAGAAAATTATAAAAATTGAATTAGAAAAAATTAAAAATAGAAATAAATACAAATTAGAAAAATTAGAAATAAAATAAGTAAATAATAAACTCAAAGAAGAAACAATAATTAATAAATAAATTTTAAAAAATCAATAAAAAATTTTTAATAAACAGAATAAGTAAAAAGAAATAAAAAATAAAATTAACATACCATAACTAAATAAATAATCCGTCTTAGAAACACATAAACAATAATAAATAAATAATAAATCACAATACAAAAAATAAAAATCATAAAATAAAATGTATTACAAACTGCAAAGTCAAATTTAAAACTGAGCTCCAAACTCTAACGACACTTTACAATAAACATTAATTGAAGAGAGACAAACAAAAACAAATAAATTATTTATTTATTATTGTTTATGTGTTTCTAAGACGGATTATTTATTTATTTATGGTATGTTAATTTTATTTTTTATTTCTTTTTACTTATTCTGTTTATTAAAAATTTTTTATTGATTTTTCAAAATTTATTTATTGATTATTGTTTCTTCTTTGAGTTTATTATTTACTTATTTTATTTCTAATTTGTATTTTTTACTTCTATTTTTATTTTTGATTTTTTCTAATTCAATTTTTATAATTTTCTGACTCCAGACTCTACTCCATCGTCAGGGTTTAAATTTTAAGTCTTCGTTTATTTAATTATTATTTTTTGGTAAGATAATTTTTTAAATATGGGGCCGTTCAAAAAATACGTAACGCTATTTTTCGGAAATTTGGACCCCCCTCCCCGCACGTAACACAATGTTATATACATTAGCGCCATTTTTTCTCCTTACCGTAACAAATTGCTTGACCCCCCCTCCCCCCAAAACGCGTTACGTATTTTTGAACGGCCCCTATGTACTTTATATATTTTTATTTATTGTTAAAATAGTTTTATTATTTTTTAATTTTGTGTATATTATTTTGAATAGACTCCCTGAAGAGGAAATCGATTTGATTTCGAAACGTTGGAGTAAATAAAATTTGTTACTTTGTCCGAATGTCTTCGTTTTCATTTTTGACTTATTTATGAAGTATCTTGGATGTTAAAGACTATTTAATTAATTTATTCTTTTTGTTGCTTAGGGAAATTGTGAAATCTGCATACAGATACCTTGGATTCCACATTCCAAGGTTATGTGGGGTTAATAAAATAAAAGAATATAAAATAAAGACAAATTATAAATTAGTTTAGCAAGCTAGTGACCTACTGACAGCTCTGACCCACTAAAACCCGTAACCCTTCTTTTGAAGCCCTTCACCCACCCTAGGAACTGTCGCAAGACTTTAGCCTTCGAGGGTGGCGCTCCAACTCTGTCGATGGTTCAATGTTAACGAGTAAAGGAACAAATTTTAAAAAGTTAAAAAATAAAATTGTAAAAGAACAAATTAAATAAAAACACAATTAAGTTCAATAAAAGAATAAACATACAAATATATAAGTCAGAAGAATAAGAAAGTAAAAGGACAGTATAAAAAAGCACAAAAAAATAAATTAAATAAATAATTCAAAATTATGTGTATTATAAAAATAATAAAATTCAAATTTTGCACCATCGACTCTATCTTCTGAGAGACTCAAGCTTAAAAGTATTAAGCACTAAATTTTTAAAATTGAGGAGCTAGGAAGAAGAACTCGCCAAGCGCGTAAACGTATTCGCTAATATCAGTCAAGGAGTCACAGTGAGCGCCTCTGGGCCTGTCTCTGCTAGCCGACTGATATTAACGCATGCGTTGGAGCGCTCGGCGAGTTCTTCTTCCTGACTCCTCAATTGTATTAACCCATTTAGTCCCAAATGTAAATATTTCTCATCACAAGTTCAAGCTTTCCTTCCTACGAGCTACAATTTTAAAAAAATCGGGAGATAGGATTTTTTAATGGTTTGAGTGTCCTCTTTCAGAATCTAAAAAGAAATTTTAAATTTACAGTAAAATGTTATAATTCGTAGAAAAATTTTTTAAATTACATTACGCTCTCTTGTAATCAAAATGTTGCTAAAATTTCAAACTTTAATTTAAATTTATTTAACAATATTTAAAAATATCATAAACAATTTTCATAGAAAAAGAAGTTTTGAGTGGAAAGAATTTTTTTCACATTTTACTTGGTTAGACATTAGAATAAATTTTAGAGAGACAAACCTTTGTTTGTAATTGTTTTACATTTTTTTAACAATATTATAAACAATTTTTACAAAAAACTACGTTCAGAGTGGAAAAAAATCTCCTTTTCTTCGACAGTAACTTATTTTATTTTAACATTACAATTGAATCACATTAATATTATAACCCTTATTTCCAAGTGGATAAAATATGGGATAAATCCATGGTTCAACATTGGGATCGAAATTACTAACCAATTTTAATTCCTTTGTAGATTTATTATAAACCGTTACATAAAATTCAGGTATTTATCGTTCAGATTTTGTATTAAAAATTGCAGTAACTTCATTAAAACTTTGAAAATTGTATCTATTTTTATAAAAGCCTTTTTTCTACGTAAACAATAATTGTAGCTTTGGAATTTCTTCATTTTGTTGTCTTGCTAATTCAGTTTCTATTTTAATTACCTCTGACATCATCATGTAAGATTTTGTATATGCATTAGAATTTCTCATAATACTTTCTATAGATTTTAAAACGTCTTCATCCAAATTTTCGTTACTTTTTAATCTGTATCTGGTTGATTCCTCAGGATCATAAATAAATAATTGACCAAAACATGGATCCTCATCTTTTTCCGGATACAAAGCACTATTAATTTGATAGTAAAATGGAGCTTGAATTTTGTAACAGAATGGTCCTCTTCTTCTGCCATTAAAATTAATTACATTAGCATTTAAAGATGCAAAAGAAAAAGAATTATTATACAACCTTATATTCTTTTTAAAATGACCAGATTTTATATGAAATCCTTCTAACAAAAGTCTTAATTCATCTGGATATTGTATTGAAGTTAACTCAACACCTCTATGACTACAGCAGTCATTAAAACTAACTCCTTTACCAGAAACTTTTTCATTTTTAAAATGTTTAGCTTGACAATGTGTGCAGTAATAATTCATCGGACCTAAATAATTTTCAACATTCAACTCATTTTGAATTTGATGCTTTAATACTGCTTCACAATAATTTCTTTGACATTGAGTGTTTTTTGTTTTTCACAAAGTACTTGTATCACTATTTCTATTTATTAATTTAACGTTTTCAGCATATTTTATTTTCGATTCGTCTTGAAGTTTTTTCTTAGGTAAAGTGTGTTCTTCTTCTAAATAATTTGCATTATCAATTTTACATTTTAATTTTTGCCTCTTACGAATATTTTTTTTTAATTTCAGCCCTACTTTGTTTAACGGTTGTTGATGCAATATTTTCTTCATTTATTTTATTTATTATTCTCGGAAAAGAAATAGAAGTGTGTGCTTCTTCTAAATAATTTGAATTATCAACTTGACATTTTAATTTTTGCCTCTCACGAAATTTTTTTTGAATTTCAGCCCTACTTTGTTTAACAGTTGTTGATGCAATATTTCCTAAATTTATTTTATTGACTATTCTCGGAAAAGAAATGGAAGTGTGTGCTTCCTTTAAATAATTTGAATTATTAATTTTACGTTTTAACTTTCGCTTCTCACAAAAATTTTTCTGAATTTCAGCCCAACTTTGTTTAACGGTTGTTGTTCCATTCCTTCTTTATTTATTTTATTTATTATTCTAGGGAAAGAAATTTCTTTCTTCATAGAGTTTTTAGAAAAGTTTGATTCTCCATACTTAAGTTGAATATCTCTTTCATTTAAAAGGCAATTACATTCATGCACAACTATGCAAGATCTACTATTAGAAAGTTGTTCAGAGGGAAATTCACTTAAACTATTGCCTTTTAACATTAACATTAAGTGATTTCTTATATTACAAAAATAGTAATTGATAAAGTGGGTGCATAATATTAAAAAATAACGATGTTGCGAAAGCAATTGCATATACTCCACAAGAAAGACTTTAATCTGGTTGTTGATCAACAGTTGTGAAAACTACTGGTGTTCAAAAGGATATAATCTAATTAAATAATTTCTTTAATCATGATTTAAACATTTTTTTATTAAGACTATTAAAAATGTAAAGACATCATACATCATAATAAGTACAAATCCAATGACCAGACTTATAAAATCCACTAAACAGTATTTGAATGTGCTGCTTACTTTTCTCGATTGGAACTATTAAATCAAGTGTTTGTAAACACAAAGTATTTTGCATATTATAAAAAAATTTTGATTGTCTTTCCAACAGCTTTTCAAATTCAAACATATCATTATTTAGCATTGCACCTTCAGTGACAACAATACTTAAATCATGAGTAGTTTCCAATTTTGCCTTTTTTCCAATATAACCAATTTTTAATTTTGCCTTTTTTCCAATTTCACCAATTTCTAATTTTGCCTTTTTCTAATTTTTTGCATCTGATCGCTTCGACTGCTCAATCGCAACTCAAGACGTTTATTTTTTCGTATATTATTATATTGTCAACCCAATAATCCAAAAGATCTGTGGGAAAAATTTAAAGATTCAATGTCAGAAGATTTTTAAAGAAATAATTATATATTAATTTGTTATAGACAAACATTTGTCGAATTTAATAATATTCTTTCTAATGAAAATTTAGACATTAGTAAATTTCAGTATTTATCTGATATCGTAAATGATACAAATGTACCCAGTGGGCACAGGGACGTTTAAAAGACATCTTAAAGACGTCTTTTTTGTCAGTGGACATACTGGGACAACGATGTTTTGGTCTTCGAGTCATCAAAAAGACTACCAAAAGACTTCTTTAGGACGTTATATGTCTGCCTTTTCTATGTCATTAAGATCTCAAAAAGAATAGAAAACGATTTAAAATACCTATAAAATTACTTTTTCAAATTTTTAAATTAAATCTATAGATGACAAAAAATTTGTGACAAATAAACATAAAATGTGAGAGCAATGTAGCTACAACTTCAATGTTCAAAAGACATCGTAAAGAAGTCTTTAAGATATCTATTGGACATTTAACTCAAAAATTAATAAAAGAAAAATCTAACAAAAATCCTCTGAACAGAAAGTATTTAATTTGTTATCCGCATAGTAATTGTCAAAAAATGTCATTGCTTATATAAGTAAACTTTAAGTTTGTCCAAATCTAATCTTTCATAAAGTTCTCAAAGATGAAAATTTTAAATACATACGAATACTAATTCAGGAAGAATTTAAAAGATTTTACATCATTATCAAAAAATATATTGTCGTATTGCAAAATTTTCTACCCCCCATAAGTAATATTGTTTCATGTTAAACAAAAAATATTTTAAATTTTAAGGACATTGTTACGTTTTAAAAACATCTTAAAATCGAATAATGATTTGTAAATAATGTTCTGGACTGTCTTTGAAAGTTTGCAAAAAATGGAATAATATGATTTTAGAAAGATTTTTGATAAGTTTAAAATACCTATTGAAGACATTATTGTCTTACTTTACACTATACATTATTTATGTTGAAAGAATTAGACTTATTAAATCAAAGAACAATGTCTAAAAGACGACGTAAAGGCGCCTTTTGGACGTCTTTGGGACATTTGACTTTGAAATTTTTCCAAAAACTCAATAAAGATTTGTGAGAGACTCAAAGGAATTGTAATTTACATTTCGACAAATAGTTTACCTTGATGTAAATTACATATACCATGTTCAACGAATTACACTGTTTTTAAAAAACACGTCTTTAACAGACGTCTTTACTGCCGTCCTTTATAAAAAAGGCACTATCTACATTTTAACTCGAACTGAGATATTTAACTAAACGCGTTTGCATTTATATCTCTTAACAAAAATAAAATTTTGTAAATCAACCTATTGTTGTATCTATCTAATATTGTAAAAATAATAAGTAGAGGAACTAATGGTGCGAATTTAGTTCCTCTACTTATTACTGTTTACAATATTAGATATACAATACTTTAATTTTTTAAAGTATTTTTTTTATCAAATGATTTTAATATATTTTTTTAATTGTATATTTTAATTCTACCATTTACCGATTAATGTTGCAAGAATTGTTTTAATATTTGTGTACGGAACCCGCCATTGCAGTACGAGATCACCTCGCACTTAACCATTTTTATTATTATTTTAAAATTATTATTGTAATTCTACATACGACGCTAATAATGAAGATTGGAAATTCTTGCATGAACGAGAAATTAAACCGTAAACCACTTTTTTGTTAAAAATTTTATTGTAGACTTGGTCTTCAAATATAAACTTACAAAAATGTAATAGGACGAAGTTTTTTCAGCATACTTTTACAAACAATGAATTAAATTTGTTTTTTATAAATGTATTAAATTAAACATATTAAACAATTATACAGTGGGTTTAAAACATTTTAACGTAAAGGTGCTCTCACTGTAAATATCTTTCCATAGACATATTAAATTTGGACACTTTTCTAAGTATTTTACAAAAAAACCAAAATCTTTTATCCAGCTGTTTTTAAGAAAATTCGTTTTTTAGATTTAGTAGTTTCATAAATAATTAATTAAATAATTAAGAATCGTAAGGCAAATTAATACTAAAATAAATTATAATAAATATAAATATTTTGTAAAATTATTACAATTTTTTATGTACAGAATACCACCGAAAAAATTAAAATTAATAAATAAAAAAAATAAAGGTCAAAGTTGATTCTGTCCAATAAAAAAAATTATCGACTGCACGTTTATACTCGAATATTAATTTTAAAAAAAGACTAAATTATTCCTTTATGATTGTTGACAATTGATTATGAATCTAAAATCAAAGTACATATAAGAATTTAAAATTGTGTACTTTAGAAGTCGCACTTTAATGATTTTAATTGTTTCTGTGATTTTCTGCATACAAAAAATTGTAATAATTCTACAAAATATTTTTATTGATAAAACCTAATTTTAGAATCAGTTTGCATACAATTATTTACATACTTTAAATAAATATTCAAAACTTAAATTATTTAACCTAAAAAATCGATTTTCTTAAAAACGGCTCGATTTTTTTAAAAACTTACAAAAGTGATTCAATACATGAAAATACATTTATAGTGGGTGCATCTTCAGATAAAAGTGGTTTAAAACCCATCGTGATTATTAATATTAGTTAATAAAATTAAAATTGAAAATAAAATGTTCCTGAAGTTGGCATTGATGCTCATCATCGAAAAATATTATTTCTTGTTTTTAGTGATAAAATTTTTTAAAATTTCATTTCTTTCATTCACTTAGAAAGTAAAAAATATTTAGAGAGTACCTTATTAACATTAAACCTTGAGAAAAATTTATTGATTTTTTTTATTTTGTGAGAAAACTATTTTTCGATGCTGAGCATAGATAACAACTTCAGGAAACTAAAATAAAGTAATTTTCTTGCTATATTTCTACAAACAATGAATTAAATATATTTTTTTATAAATGTAATAACGCAATTAGACAATTATTAATATTAATTAATAAAATTAAAAGTAAAAATAAAAATTTACGTTGCACTTTAAAAAATACAATACCGTCCGTGAGTATCAAGACGCCCTTTTTTTATTGAGTATAAAAATGCTTAAAACGTAGAAAATAAGAATGACAAAAATTTTTCGTATTTTTTTCCTGAAAGCTTATAAAATTATAAAAAGACTGATACCTGATCGAAGAATTTTCGTTGATTATTCTGCCAGATACAGAAAAAATACTGGATTTTGCATGCTTTTCGTAATTTTTTTAATTTCTAGAAAAGTAATTAACTTTTATTGGCGCTCTTGGTCTTGTTTTAATCTCTATTTCATGTAGAATCTAAATTATTAACTGGTATTGTGAAATCAATTTTTCCAAATAAATTTGAAACTGTGAAAGTCGGATAAAAAAATTTTAAAAAACAGATTGACACTTTTTCAACCAAAAAAAATTTTTTTAATTTAATAATTAAAAAGCTTTTTTGAATTTTAGTACATTTATTAAATGAACATGTTTTACATTGACTTTTTTGACACTTTAATATTTATAATTATTTTTTTAATCCTAATTTTACGGTTTCAAATTTTTTTTGTTAATAATTTAGATTCTACATTAAATAGAGATTAAAACAAGACCAAGAGCGCTAATAAAAGTTAATTAGTTTTCAAGAAATTAAAAAAATTACGAAAAGCATGCAAAATCCAGTATTTTTCTGTATCTGGCATAATAATCAACGAAAATTTTTCGATCAGGTGTCAGTCTTTTCATAATTTCATTGGCTTTCAGGAAAGAAATACGAAAAATTTTTGGAATTCTTATTTTTTACGTTTTAAGCATTTTCTAACTCATGAAAAAAGGGGCGTCCTGATACTCACGGACGGTAACATATTTAAACAATAGACACAAATTTCAAGTCATGATTCACGCGCACCTTTGAGATATCTCTTCTGATTCTGTCTCCATTTCTCCTGAACCAATCACAAATAATTTTTTCAATTCCGCTTTTTGTGGACGTTGGATATGATATCACAATTTCTTCTGCAATGAAAACATAATTATTGAATGTTATATTTCTAGTTGTCTAGGTGTGGATTTCTATGAAAGTGATATTTTGAAACTTCGATTTCTTAAATTTTTTTCTTGAAATTATAATAAACTTATTCTTATAATTGAAACTACTTTATTTTATAATGAAAAGAAAGCATTTAACTTGCGAAAATGAAAGTTACACTGAGGATTATAAAACATGGAAAATTTGACAATTCTCAGGTTAAGTTATAAAAAAGTGTCAATTTTTTAAGACATAAGAAAGAAGAATTGGTTAAATAAATTAGTGTAGGAGGGTTTCTGTCGCTTCCGTTGTGTTCATTACATTTGTTGCTTATAAAAATCTTTTTTAGCTGTCGCATTTTTCGTTTTTTATATTTCTCTATAAAAAAACTAAGTTTAAAAAGAATTAAATATACATAAAATGTGTATGTTAATGAATTATACAATTTCTGTTTAAAAAAATCAGAGCTACGACAATGAAATAGAATTTTTGTGTACATTATAATGTTGTTCATGAATGATACATTTACTAGAAATGTCGAAAAAAATGTCATTTTGAACAAAAGAGAGTGTAAAAGTTTGTTATAAAATAAGTCGAAAAAGTGTAGTTTTAAGTTTGCATGTATATCAAGTCAAAGGCATTGTTGAACAGTAATATATTATGAAATTAATGTTCAGAACTGAATCGTCAATTGCTAAAAGGGCTCAACTGCGTATTTTAACAGTTTACAGGAGAAAATTTTTTTCAAAAACTTTAAATAAAAAAGAGCAGTTACGTATTTTTTGGTTTAGCGAAATAATAATTTCGTAGAGTTATGAGTATTTGAAAATCTATTTTAAATCTTTCTAGCTTTTACAAAAATCAATATTTTTCAATTCTGTTAATTGATTTTAGTAGTGTTTTTGATACTCTTTCTTTACAAAGTTGAAAATTTGAAAAATTTTGAAAATTAACAAAATGGCGGCCATTTTTTAAAAAATCAAAAAAGTAAATTTTCTCAAAAACAGCATTTTTTAATTTTCTGCAAATTTTTTTGTGGTTTCTAGATGGAAGAAGGAACTTTTCCCAAAATGTCTCATGTTCGCTAAAACTTTTTGGAAGTCGCTATAATTTTTTCAGAAAATAAAAAAAATTCATTATTTTGAGTAATGTGTCGACATATATATTTTTCATGTAAACAAGGGTGTTAACCTTATTAATAATGCTTTTGACACTTTTTCTTTTCAAAATTGCAAATTTCAAAAATTTACAAAATGGCGGCCGTTTTTCAAAAAATATAAGATCTCAATTTTTTCTAAAATATTATTTTTTATTTTTCTGAAAATTTTTTGTGGTTTCTAGATTAAAAAATAACCCTTTCAAAAAAGGTTACTTTTTCTTAGTAAAGTTAATCTTTAATATTTTATTTATTTATAGATATTACAATAAACATAGTTTAAAAAAATTTTTTCATGGTCGCCATTTTGTAAATTTTAGAAATTTGCAATTTTGAAAAGAAAAATTGTCAAAAGCACTATTAAAAAAGATGAACACCCTTGTTTACATTAAAAATATATATAGGGGAGAGTAGGCTACATTGAACCAGCCTCAACAGTGAACCACTTTAATTTTCTAAGAAATGAATGAGTGGAATTTTTTTTTATTTAATATATAAATTAGTATTACCGAAAGCGACTACGTCCAAAAATTTCGAGCACGTAGGTTTATTATTTACAAAGAAAAACGAAAAAAACTCTTTTTTTAACGTACAAAACAAAAAATTTTGTGGAAATATAATGAATTTTTTTTATTGAAATAGGAAGTTTTAAAAATTAGTAAACGTGTGATTTATGTCGCTTAGGGTGTCAACTTGAATATTCCGATGTGATAAAGAATTTTAAGCCTTACATAAATTTATTATAAACAATTTTTGTTGTGAATGTCATTTTAAGCCTTACATAAATTTATTATAAACAATTTTTGTTGTGAATGTCATGTGAATGCAGTGAGTGCGGCATCATTGAATCACCCGAAAAAGCAAAGAATTTTCAATTTTAAGAGTGGTAAAGTTGTCTGCTCTACTAATTAGTAAGAAAAATACTAGAAGACATGCTTTCATCACAATTGTGAACGAGATAAACTCAAACTGTCACTTTACCTACCTAACCTGACATCAAAATATATTAATCTCCTATATTAACAAATAATAAATCTTTAACAACAATTTTCTATTTTTTTGAGTGAAAAATAATATTTTTTACAATGTGTAAGTGAAAATATAATTTTTGAAGTAAATTGTAGTGTTTTATTAAAGGTGGTTCAATGTAGACACAGATTCTACAAAATAAGAAAAGTGTAACTTGTTAGAAAAAAATTAAATTTAATTATTTAATCATAATAATTTGTGTTTATAACGTGTATATTAACTAAAGGAGTACTTGAGCTTAATGTTGATACAAAAACCTGATCAAAATTTGTAAAATTTAATTAGTTCTTCGACTTTAGAAAATACCCGGTTCAATTTAGCCTACCCTCCCCTATCGACACAAAAAAATTTGCAGAAAATTAAAAAATGCTGTTTTTGAGAAAATTTACTTTTTTGATTTTTTAAAAAATGGCCGCCATTTTGTTAATTTTCAAAATTTTTCAAATTTTCAACTTTGTAAAGAAAGAGTATCAAAAACACTACTAAAATTAATTAACAGAATTGAAAAATATTGATTTTTGTAAAAACTAGAAAGATTTAAAAATAATTTGTCAGCTTTTTAGCTCTAAAATCACTATGTGCCTTAAAATTTTCAAATACTCATAACTCTACAAATTTTTTTTTCGCTAAACCAAAAAATATGTATCTCTTTATTTGTCCTAAAAAAGAAGAAAAATCACATTAAACGTGATTTAGAATTTTCAACCTATTCGCCCTGCATGAATTGAAATAGAAACAGCCCTGAGTTAAGTCATTTTTGGGAATCACGATTAAATTTAGATAAAATATTTTAATTTTAATTTGAGTGGTTTTATATCAAATAACTATTTGGTCAAAAAAAACTTCAGGAATAAGCATGCTCCTCAAGAATATAATATTACAAAATAGTATGGATCAACTCAATAATTTGTCATATGAGTTTTGTATAAAAAATGTGAGTGACTAGTTATAAAAAATTAAAAGTTATAATTCAATTACACTTACAGCAAATACATCCTTTATGTCATACCTTTTCCCGTCTCAAATTATCTAAAATTTAAAAAAGGAGTTTAAATACGTGATTCCACTTACAAACATTCTGGCATATTTGCTTCTAAAATTTATTTAATTACATTTTAATTGATACTTATGCCACCTACTGGACATTCCTATAAAAATTTTCAAAAAACTGAATAATGATTTCAAAAAGACATTAGGGGATTTTTAATATCCATTTTGACAAATAGTTTTTCTTGATCTAGACTACATCACTCATATTCAACAAACAGGGTGCCTAACAAGGACTGAGAAAAAAATTCCCTGACTTTTCCATGTGTCAGCAAAAATATATATCCCCACCTGTATTGTTTCATATTCGACATGAGCTGCAAAACGTATTTGCAACTCAGTCTTATTCCTGCCTTGAAGTGTATTATTAATTTCATTAATAAATTGTCACTCTCTGAAGTGAATAAAAGTAAATTGTGTCTATTTAATAAATTAGACCGTAACATTTTGGCGATCCTGCCAGGATAGCAACAAACGACGTAAAAATTATTCGCCAAACTGTGCTATCTTCGAGTGTGAACCTGTTTTTCTACGGAAAATATTCGAGTTCAATCAAAGGAGAAAAGGCTCAGTGGGTACTCTACGGATACCTTCGAGAATTTTGAAAGTGATATAATTTGAACTACTTGAGCTTGTCGACCTAGACAATAAGACTCAGAAGAAGACGACTTCTGGAGGAATTTCTTTCATTTGGAGATCCAGGCAGATACGTCAACCGCTTACTTGGGGGTGCTTTGCAGCAGTGACTATGGCCACTCTTAACACATCACCAGGGTCCAGAAGAAGCAGAAATAGATTTATTCAACGAATAAACTACATTTGATATGTTTGATTAATTAAATGGTAACTAGACTACGCGTGTTAGTAAGTCTTAGTTCCCTCAATAAAATAAACTATTTCTCTGAATAACCTTGTTGTAAGTGTATAGACACTTGAACAAGTGAAGAGAACTAAAAATACATAACTTTTGTTACGCGAAACATTTCTTTACACTCGACAAAAGTAAATTAAAATTTAGCATTCTGACATATTACACATATAGGTATTTTAGACACATAAACTATACATCTGAAAGAAACTCTGACTCGACTGACGAAAGTTTAAATATGGAGAACGAATCAAAAACTACCCTTAATCCGCCTGGAACATCAACTACGTCAAACACGGAACAGATTCTTTCATCTATTGTGCATCAACTTTCGAGAATAAATGTAGGAGTTACGAGTTTAGTTCATGAAAATAATAACAGAAAAGATGAGATAGTAAAATTAAGCAGAGAATTAGGGTTAAATCCTACGGAAGAAACAGATAACGAATCAGAAAATGCATCCCATAACGAAAGTCATTTCGGTGATAACGAATAGCAATCTGATGTTCAACAACAAACAAACAGAATAAATAACGAAAACACTTTACAAAATCAAAATTTAGGAAAAACGCAGCAAAAGATATAATCAGAACTATCAAAACTTTAACGGGACAAGACGATTGAGGAGTTGAAGATTTTATTAAAAACGTTAAAAGAGCAAAAGGACAATGTTACCAACCAGACCTATTATTAGATTTTATAATTTCTGAAAAAATTACTGGAAACGCAGAAAGAGCAATACGATACATAGATTTAGACAGTTATGCAAAACATTTCAATGCTTTACGTGCAAATTTAACGCAAATCGGATCAGTGTCAATGTTTCGATCAAAATTATTAAATTGCAAGCAAAATTTTACTGAAGATATTCAAAGTTTCAACAATAGATATAGAAAAATTTGTCACGAATTAAAGTATGCAATTCAATCAGAATACACAAAGCCTATTACACGAAAAGTTGCGATCGAAAACGAAGAAAAAGAAATTTTAAGACGATACTTGATGAACATTCGTCGAGATATAGGATTACAAATAAAAGCTCAACGACCGCAAAATTTAAATGAAGCTCAAATGCAAGCATTAGAATTAGAATTATGGTTTCAAGAAAGTGAAATACCAAAAACAGAATCAACAAGTAAAATTTTGCCACGATTTCCAATCACACCTACATTTAGAGGAATTCTTAAACCTTTCCAAAATTATCAAAATTTGTCAAATAATGTAAATGCACCTGCAGTGCAAGTTCCATCACAGATAAAGCAGGTATCATGTTACAAGTGTGGAAAGATGGGACATATGACAAACAATGTACTAAGTCAGCAAATTTTCGCGACGGCTGGTTGCCGAAGAGACCACCGGAATTAATCAGAAATACACGCGAAGACCAAGAATTTTCAGACTTTCAGTCAATGACCGAGGAAGAAATACAACACCACGAGCAATACGAAAAGAAGATCGAATATCAACCTTGTGTGGACGATTACAATCCGTATACGGAAGAGCTGATAATGGAGAACAATACAGATTATTAACAGACTCAGGGGCATCAGTTAACATAACAAAGGAAAATAAAATACCTAAAAACAATTACACGACTTTTAAAGTGAAAAATAATTTTTGTATGGGTAAAGATAAATATCAATCCGAATACGCTGTCCATTTAAATTATTTCGGAAAAAAACAGTTGTTTCATATTGTCGACGAAAACTACCCATTACCTAAGGATGGAATAATTGGATTGACATTTTTACAACAATATGAAAAATACGCTATTACTCCAAAATTCATTATCATAGAAAAATGGAAAATTCCCTTACATGAAGATGGATATTTTGTAGAACAAAATAAAATGCGGATATGCAACATCATAATGAATAAAGAAGATGGTGATATTTTAATAGAAGACCACCCAAATATTCCTACCGGACTTTATAAAATACAGAACGGGATTATGAAAGCACCTGTTTATAATTATTCTAATCAACCTTTAAAAGTACTAAACAAAATTGAAGAAATACATATAGAGAAAATTGATTACGACATCACAAACGATAGAACGCTCAAAAATAAAACAAAATTAAAAGCTGAAGAACTATCTGAACGATTAATTGATGTAAAAAATAAAACAAGATTATCTCATTTGGATAAAAATACAAAAGAAGATCTTTGGAGAATAATCAAAAAATATCACAGTAATTTAACCCTAGACGACAACGAAATTCCCTGCACAAATTCGACAAGTAACAAAATTGTATTAAAAACTGGAAAAATAATCAATGACTTTAGAAAATTAAATAAGAATACAGATCGAGAAGTATTTTCCTTACCAGTGATTGAAGACGTTCTTTCACAGTTGGGAAAAGCAAAATTCTTTTCAGCATTTGACCTTTCATCAGGATTTCTCCAAATACCAATGGAAACAGAAAGTCGAAAATATACAGGATTCAGCACAACTAGAGGACATTATCAATTTATCTGAACGCCTGTTGGTTTAAACAATGCACCTGCCACATTTTAATGAATGATGGACCACGCTTTTCAAGGATTAATTGGTGATGCATGCTTTTTATACTTAAATGACATTGTTGTTTTTGGATCTACATTAGAAGAACATAATAAAAATTTAACAAAATTCATGGAACGAGTTAAAACATTGGGATTAAAATTAAAACCGGATAAGTGTGAATACCTTCGACCAGAATTAGAATATTTAGGACATGTTATCACGGACAAAGGAATAAAACCAAATCCTTTAAAAATACAAACTGTTCAAAATTTTAAAGAACCAAAAAACGCGACAGAAATACAGTCATTTTTAGGATTAGTTGGATATTAAAGAAAGTTTATTAAAAATTTTGCACACATAGCTAAACCATTATCAAGATTAACAGTAAAAGGAACTATTTTCGATTGGACAAAAGACTGTAGTACAAGCTTCAAACTATTAAAAGATTTATTGTGTAAATCACCAGTCTTAAAATATCCAGACTTTAATAAAAGATTTGTTTTGACAACACACGCCAGTAATGTAGGAATAGGAGCCGTTCTTTTTCAAGATGGAGATCCTTGTTGCTATATTTCGAGACTATTAAATAAAGCAGAACAAAATTACAATACAGCAGAAAAAGAACTATTAGCAATCGTATGGGCTACAAAACGACTAAGGCAATATCTATTGGGACGGACTTTTACTATTCAGACAGATCATGAAGCACTAATTTGGTTACATAATGTAAAAGATCCTAGTTCAAAATTATTAAGATGGAGATTACGCTTAGAAGAGTTTAAATACGATATAGAATATGTTGAAGGAAAAGAAAATAAGGCAGCTGACTGTCTTTCAAGGCTATTTCCAATACAATTATATTATTATATTATATTATTATTATTATTATTTTATTATTATTATTATTATTATTATTATTATTATTATATTTTTTTTTATGTTGCGACGAGCGATCCACGGATGATATGTCACTTCGAGAGGAGGAACTGTATTTCGAATTGGGATATTTCTGGGATAAATCATCCACTACTCTATTGCTGTTTGACGCAAGGCTTTGGGCTGAAGTTGCCACTCCATTCACACTATTGGCGGATGATGTCACTCACATTGTCTATTCTGTTGCCTGTTGGACAGGACTGCTTTCTCGCAAATATTGGAAACTTGCTGTTGTCCAATTCATAATTTTCTTTGGTTGCCGCTATCGCTATGCTAAATTTATGGCTGTTTGATGCCGCTATTTTTTATTCATGAAATAAAACTACGCTATTTACTGCTTATCACACACACTCACATGCACATGGTTGCCAGACGTCATCCCTTTTACTTGGTCGTTATCGCCATTTGTCATTGGACGTTCCAGCCGAGTTGCCGATCGCAATGATTGACATTTTGCCACCAACCTATTTGAAGGATGACAACCCAAGGAGAAAATATCAGTTCCGACACTAAAAGAAGAGTTCCTGTTCCCTGATTTGTAAATCGCTCGATTTTGCTTATTTCGCTATTTGATCTGATTAGTATTTGAATTGCTGCGTTTTAGTATGAAAAATTTATCGTCGCGTGATAAAATTCATATTCGATAAAATTATACTCTACGCTTATTATACGCTATTTACGTAGTTTACGCTTTTTAGAATTAATATTAGTAATTAATTGAGTTGTTTTACGCTTATCTGACCTTTAATTAGTTAAGATTTCAATTATGGAATATTGTCTAAATTTGAATTTGAACTAACTTACCGCCACGGCGTCCCCGCTAACTATTTGCGCGCGCGAACACCGCCCAGCTTAGGTTAGATTTCCATCCGACGCTACCGGCAGAATTGCCGAAAACGTGTTCGCCACTTGCGTTGCGATCCCCCGAGTGGAAACTTTGTGTGTGCCCTGACAACAATTTTGGCCGAGAAGCCCGCTACGGTGGAAAATTTCCAAGTGTCCTGTCGAAATATTGGTGAGTCGGCAATTTAATTATCTGTGAGGATGCATATTCTGCAATGACAATTTCTATTTTTCCGAATATCTCAAGATTGCGTGCGGAATGTGAATCCTCCTCTCATCTCGAAAATGACGCCATTTTTCCATTTTTCGATCTTTTGCTAATTGTTATAAAGTTTTAATCAAAAATTCAAGTTTATTTACTGTTGTTTCGCGCAAATTATGGCGTTCATTTTCAAATTACGATTTTAATATCGTGTTTTTTTTTGTGTGAAATTGCCGAGTGTAGTGTACCTCAAGCGCCATGTGCCCCGCCGACTGGTTTTTCTCGCGTTATTTTGTTTATTCTGTCGCTTTATCGTAGACTTTCCGAATATTATTTTCTTTAAATAAATGTTATTCCCTTTTCCGATCTTAAAATCACTCTCGCGTTTTTTTTGGAGCTGAATCGCGCATAACCTAATTTTTTTTGTTAACCGATCTCGACTTTTGTTGTGCAAAAACGATTAGTGTAAATTTCGGATATTGTCAGGGTCAATAATATTGTAAAGATAAATTAGTGGTTTATTTTTGGAATATATCGTATATTATAATAAAAATGAAATTTTGTTTATTTTTTTTGTCCCTGGAAATCATTCTCAACTACACCCTAACCCAGTGCTCTCCTCTCTGAGTTAAGTGTTTGATTTCTTTTGTTGACGAAATTCCGGTAAATTACGTTCGATTAATTTTATCGTATCTAATTTTGTAGTTGGCTATATTTTTTTTTATTCTAATTCGCTTCTGTTCGATGCCTCGCGAGTCTAGAATTTTGTTAATTTTGCTGTTGGTTTTCCTGTCGTTGGTTCATCGGTGAACCTGGCGCCCAACATTATTTTTTTTGTTCCGATTTTGCCTAGTTTGTTAACTGAACGTAGTTCCGAAGGTGATTGCTCTAAGTCTTTAATCGGCATGAAGATTGCAATTTATTAACTGTTTCGCTTATTTTTAGTTTTGAAATTTTTTGGTCATTTTGGAAAGCGAATTAATTAATATTATCACAATGGCGCCCAACGTGGGGCCGGCTGCCGAAAAATACTGTTGAGAACGATTATCCATGATATCGATAATTATTTTGCTAGTATAAAGTTTTATACGATGAAAAATTTCTTTCAGGCTTAAATTTCGTAGTTTCAAAATTATTTGAGTTTATTTTCTTGTCCTTTGGTATAGCGATTGGCTTTGTTTACATTTTGCGAACCCTGTGACTCACTGATATCAAGACTTGAGATCCATTACACTCGAAAACCCGTTTCAAAAATATTACTTGGGAAAATGTGCTGAAAATATATTTCCAGTTTTTCCAATTTATATATTTATTCTGATTTATGATTATAAAAATTCATGATGACTGTTTGATATTTGTATTTATTATGATGATTTTATTATTTATTTGCTGATTATTATGATTTATTGACGTATTGCATTATTTATAATACTTGTGAAAATTCACAAGATATTGTTGTTTTCCCAATTTGTTGAATTAATCCCTCTCTTAGATAATAAATAATACTCGTAAACTCCCCCTTGTAAACTTCGTCGCGAGAGCCACAAATATAATTTTTTTTTCTAAATTATTTCTAATCTTATCTTACATTGTTTTGAAATACTATATAAATATTAGTCCTTTTACATCCGTTTAATTTTCTTTGTTCGAAATCTTTATTTGACAAAATGAACTTGTCTCCAAAAAGAATTCGCGAATGGGTCTATTCCCTTCGAAAGCGGACTTAACGTTCGAATTAGAGTCTCGTAGTTTATCGATCGCCGGAATTGTACCCGTACTTCGTGAGAGACTTTATCGATACGAAAAAGATCGCATCCCTGTCTTAGCTGATTCTGGTATAGAAACCACTGTTCATTACGAATTACCTACAATAAATGAGGAAAGTACATCCTCCTCCCCGCAACCGGAAAATGCCCAGGCGGAAAATCGCGAAGATTTCACGAGAAATCTCGGAAATGTTGCAAATTCTGATAATGCTGTAGACGCTCCTCTGAACTCTAACGTTGCAAGGGAACACCCTCTTTCCTCCCCTACTCCAATTGAGACTTCTCCCCCCGTTTCTAGCGCTATCCCTCCTCACACAGCTGTTAGTTCCTCTCTTTCTACGCCTCTCGTGACTGCAGCTCCCCACTACACTGGTACGGTCCGCAGGACTCAAGCGTATGAAGAATACCGAGAAGAGAACTACGAGAATAGGAACAGAGAACGGAGAAATCAGAGACGACGCCTCCGAACTAAATCGCGAAATACAACGTTATAGGAACCTACTCAACGAGACACCAACACTTGACAGATTTGACAGGTTAAGTTTAGGGTTAAATAACCCCAGTCGGAAATTAGAACCAACTAATTCCACTTCTCGCCCGGATTACTTCCGTCGAGTTACTCAGGAAAATTACCCTTCCCGAGAAAATTATTTTCGTCGAGACACGCACGAAAATTACCCTTCTCGACACCCTCGAGAAAATTACCCTGATGTTAATCGAGAAAACGATTCACATAGAGACCCTTACGAATTCGATCGTTACCTTTCTGACTCTAGTTCACGTTCATCTGATCGCGAGGATCATTATCGATTTAGACACCAACAGCAAAGAGTTTCAGCCGCTTCTGCTTGCGAAATTATGCGTAAATTGAGAATTTCTTTCTCTGGTTCTAGTCAGGAAGACGCTGAGTCTTTCTTGCGTCGATTGGAAGAGGGAAGAGATTTTTTCCCTTGCCGAGATGAGGACCTATTAAAAATTCTTCCTTTCTTTTTGTCAGGCATCGCCCTCAATTGGTTTCGCGGTTGCCGATATCAGTGGTTTTCTTTTGAACAGTTTAAATGCGCTTTTAGAACTCGTTTTGCCGACGCCGATTTTCAATTCGAGCTTAGACAAGAATTATATCGCCGAACGCAAGGCGAAAACGAGAGAGTAGCCGACTATTTGACGTGCATGTGGTCTCTCTTCGAACGAGTGCTTCCCCCACTCACCGAGGCCGAAGAGATTAGTTACGCTCACCGTAACCTACTTCCCCGCCTACAGGTAGCTGTGCGTAGACACGAAATTGTATCTCGAGAACATTTAGAAGAACTCGCAATCGCCGCGGAGAAAACATACCGTGTCGCCAAGTCGTATCGTGCTCCCCCCACTCCCGAGCGATCCCTCCTGCCTGACCTCGCTTACCGAGAACCTCGTGGTCGCGGCGCTCATAGGAGAAAAGAAAATTTGAATCTTATCTCGGAATCTTCTTCCTCGGATACTGAGGAAACCGATCAGTTTTTCCTTACTAGCGAAAAATCGAATTCTAGAGAAAAGAAACCCACAAAACCTTCTGATAAAAATAAAAATTCTAAGAAAAGTCCTACCCCTAGTAGCGAAAATAAATCCAAACTAGACGCTCGAGAAAAGGAAAAAGCATCTACGGTCACCCCTCCTGAAAACTCGAAGCCTATCACCACTGTCTGCTGGAATTGCGACCAAGAAGGACATCGCAATTACGATTGTAAAGAACCACGGAAAATTTTCTGTTTCGGTTGTGGCAAAAAGGACGTCACTCGTCCCAATTGCTCATTCTGTCAGGAAAACCGAAACGGGAGCCGTTAATTAGGGCCGACGCGGTTCCGCCTATTATTTCAGAGCCCGTTTTGAATTTGTTGGAATTAGATAATTTAGATCATGAAGTATATAGCGACGCTTCTTTGCCTTTCGATTCCGACGACGAATTCAACAATCTCGTAGCCGATAATTTAATTGCTGAAAAACTTGGAGTAGATATTGACAAAGTAAAATTTGAATTCAAAGGTAAACGTTTAAAGACTGCCGAATTATCGTACAATGCGATATTGTTGAACCGTACCGAATCCTTGATCTTTATTACTCTTTAGATTAAAGGCGTCTTATTTAAAGCCCTCGTAGATAGTGGAGCCTCGCGTACTTTCATCGGCTCCAAAGGTATCGAATTAATAAAAAAATTGAATCTCGACATTTTTGAAAGTACTGGCAGAGTACAGTTTGCGAATGGCGATGTTGAAACCGTTTCGAAAGAAGTCTTGTTACCGATCAACTTACACGGTCAAAACAAACAGATCAATGCTCGCGTTTTAAGTTGTTTACCGTATTCTTTAATCGTCGGTTTAGATTTTTTGCGTAGCTTTCAGATGGTGACTGACTTTGAAAACAGGTCATGGTTTTTTCAGTCAAGTCCGGATGACATTCATAAATTCGAATTTGACGACGACACCGACAATATATGTTTCGGAATACGCGAACTCACCAAAGAACAAGTTGACCAATTAGCCGAATTTCTTAAACGCGAACTTCCTCCCCTTTCCGACAAATTAGGTTTGACCGACAAAGCTCAACATGTCATTAATACCGGAGACGCTTTACCGATTAAACAAAGATATTATATCGTTTCGCCGAAAGTACTCGCAGAAATGCATAAAGAGATTGATGAGATGATTAGAGATGACGTCATCGAACCATCAAACTCAGACTGGTCCTCACCTATTATCATGACTAGGAAACCAGACGGTACCTATCGCGTTTGTCTCGATTTCCGAAAAGTAAATGGCGTTACAAAAAAGGACGCATATCCGATACCCTATATTAGCGGAATACTCGATCGATTACGTCATGCGAAATTTATTACCAAACTTGATATGCAAAAAGGATTTTTACAAGTCCCTTTACATCCCGATAGCCGGCCCAAAACAGCTTTCACTGTCCCAGGCCGCGGACTGTTTCAGTTCAAAAGAATGCCGTTTGGGCTCACTAACGCGCCCGCTACCTTTCAGCGTTTGTTAGACGAGGTCGTTAAAGGCATGGACCCTTTTGTATTCGTTTACTTAGACGACATAATTATTGTCACTGAGACTTTTGCCGAACATTTAGACTGGTTGAAGAAAGTTCTAGATGGGATCAAAAACGCTAAATTAAAACTCAGTCCTGAGAAGTGCGAATTTTGCTGCACGCAAGTTCGCTATCTAGGTTATTTGGTCAACGAAAATGGCCTCCAACCAGATCCTCTAAAAATAGAACCTGTAGTAAATTATCCTGTCCCTCGTACCGTAAAGCAGTTGCGTAGATTTTTGGGCATGGCCTCGTGGTACAGGCGCTTCATTCCCGATTTTGCCACTATAGCTTCGCCGCTCACTTCTTTGCTGAAAAAGAATACTAAATGGTCCTGGGATGAAAGTCAACAAATTGCTTTTGAAAAATTAAAGAAAAGTTTAACCACCTCCCCCGTACTCGCATGCCCGGATTTCAATCTCAATTTTGTGTTGCAAGCTGACGCTAGCGACACCGGCATCGGCGCAGTGTTAACACAAAATATTGACGGTGAAGAACGCGTCATCGCGTACGCTAGCCGATCTATGATTGACGCTGAGCGTAACTATTCTGTTACCGAAAAGGAATGTCTAGCCGTGAAATGGGCCATAGAAAAATTCGACTATTATCTCGCGCCCTCCCGTTTCACCGTAGTAACTGACCATGCCAGTCTTAAATGGCTTGACAATTTGAAAAAGCCCACGGGTCGATTAGGTCGTTGGGCCTTAGCTCTGATGGGTTACAATTACGAAATCGTTTACCGAAAGTGTTCTCTTAATCATGTGCCAGATGCACTCTCGCGTATTAGTAAATGTCGAGATCCCGAATCTCTAAACTTGACTACCGACCCTGAAAAATCATGGTATGTTCGACGTTTTTTTGCCGTTAGCGAATTTCCCGAAAAATTCCCCCTCTGGCGTATAGTCGATAAGCGACTATATTATTATCGTCCTGATTTGTATATTGAATCCCTAGACAAAGACTTAGACGCGTGGAAATATGTTCCCGCAGATGGAGAACAAGAAACTGTCATTGCCGAAGCTCATGATGACCCACAATCCGGTCACCTCGGAGTTCAAAAAACATACATGAGAATTTGTAAGAATTATTATTGGCCTCATTGTTTCCGCCATGTTGTTGCGCACCATCGAAATTGTAAAATTTGCCGTTCTTGTAAGGTGGACCAATCCGTTCCGCCAGGTTTGATGAGCCGTCGCGTTGCCGAGGAACCGTGGATTGTAGTTGCTGCTGACATTATAGGCCCCCTCCCACGGAGCAAAACACAACATCAATATATTTTGGTCATACAGGATCTTTTTACTAAGTGGATCGAGTGTGCTCCTCTTAGATCCGCAAATGGTAAAAAGATTAGCGAATTATTTCGCGAACTCGTTATCAATAGGTGGGGAGTCCCGCAAGTAATCTTAACAGATAATGGCACCGAGTTCGTGAACAGTATTATCCGATCATTAGCTGAAGAATTTAATATCGTTCATTCCACCACCCCCCCATACCACCCGCAAGCTAACCCCGTCGAAAGGGTTAACCGAGTATTAAAAACCATGATAATTTCTTATCTGAAAAAGGATCACCGAGAATGGGATCTAAACCTTGCCGAATTTAGATTCGCTTATAACACTGCATTTCACTCTAGCCTAAAAGCCACCCCCGCTTTTCTAAACCTGGGTCGCGAACCAAAATCTATCAATGAATTACGTAGACGGGTCGAGAATATTTCTGAAGTAGAAACATTATCTCCTTCTAGCTGGAACGATAGAATGAAAAAAATGAACACCATCCGCGATTGGATCGTTAAAAATCTTGACGATGCTTTCACTAGACAATCGAAATACTACAACCTTCGACGTAGAGAGTTTCGTTATAAAATTGGAGATTTAGTCTTAGCGTGTACTCGACAACTCTCGTCCAAAGAGAAAAATATTGCCGCTAAATTATGCCCACCTTTTTCCGGTCCTTATAAAATATCTAAGGATCATTCCTCCTTAGTTTACGACATTTGTGATTTAAACGATAAAAAGATAAAAAAAATTCATATCGAAGATCTGAAGTATTACCAACCCCCCACTAATCAAGTTCAATGATACTTGGCGAATCTTTTCCTCGCCGAGCGTTGTTACTAGTTGTATTTATTATAAAATATTTTTTTTATCATTAATTTTAATTTGTTAATGAAAATTAAAATTCACTGAGCGAGATGTTAAATATTATGTTTAAAATTTTTTTTGTTTATTAATTAGAAATAAGGATAAATTTTGCTTTATAATTAAAAATAATATCTTTTTTTTAATTATCGAACTATTGCTAATTTTACCGTGTATATTGCAGGATATATCGCAGAGACCCTTCACAATGGCGGAAGCCAAACCTACTAACGAAATTGTTGCTGAATCCGATAGTCCGACGCGATTAGACGCCGAACGCTTACTGATATCGTTAGGGCAATCCTGTTGCCAGATGCCGCGTTGCCAGATTGAAAGCGAAGATACGAGAATTAAAAGAAGAACGAAGGATGTCCACAGAATCGAGTCTTACTCCAAGGGACCCATCCACAAGTACTACTACTACTAGAATCTTCTGCGCTCGTTGTTCCGCTCCTATACTGCCAAGCGAATCAAATGGAAATACAGGCGCCTGCTCGGACATGGTCATAGAAGATCAACCGACTAGTCCCAGCTCTATCATCGTCCTGGATGCTCCTGAGCCTCCTGCCAGCAGCGTCTCGGACTGTTCTACGATGTTGTCTGCCTTGGAACCTTCTGCTCCCCAACTCGCGAGCGAACCTCATGATGATACCGTTGCTCACTTTCCCGAGCTTCCAGCTGCGAGAGACGAGACGAACCTACCGGTTCCTCTCCCCAATACTGCATCTCTGGCTGGTGCAAGCCAAGCTCCACCGCTGCCAGACGACCATGTTCCTCGAGAGAATGAAAATGTTGTTGAGGAAGGAGCTCAATAGCCCGTGGACCAAATCCCATTGCCACCTGATAACAACTCTGCTTCCGGTGTCGAGACCGCCATCTCCGTTCCAGCCACCAAATATACAGGCACAATAAAGAAAGTGCCCACTCTGCGACCTCCTGATTTTGGAGAACCGTCTCGCCAACAGATTAACGTCGCCCCTTCGAGAGAGGAAAATGTGGTTCAGAGAAACGAAGTACGGGAACCTCACCGTCGAGCCACTGCTTCTGCAACCCCCACATTCGCCGAAGAGACGAAACCTTTGAAACGCAAAGACCCCCCACGTAGAGATCCTGTTGCAAATCGTCCCAGACTCCTTATGCCGCTCCCTAGACCGAATCCCCCTCTCGGATGTTGGAACTGCTCTGACGTTAACCATCGATATCCGTCCTGCCCGGAACCTTTTCTTCGAAGATTTTGTTTCCATTGCGGTTGTCCCGGTTTCATATCCACCAATTGCCCTTATTGCGACGGCAAAAATTTAAAAGAAGGTCGCGATTACTTCCGAAAGTCCCGAAAATAAACCGGACTAAAAAATTTTTTTTTGTAACAGTTTAATTCGTTTATAACATTACGTTTATCCTTTACACACGTTTATTATTTTTTTTATGATAAACGATAAAGTTCGTTTTTCATTTTCGTTTAGTTTAGCAAACTAATTAGCTAACCCTTTGATATTATTTTTTTTTACGAAAAACGATAAAGTTTAGTTTTTATTGCTTAGTTTAGCTAACAAATTAGCTAACCCTTTGACGTTATTACATTTTTTTCGAAAAATGACAAAGTATAGTTTTTCGTATTCACTTGATTTAGCAAAGAAATTAGCTAACCCTTTTGAGAATATTATATTTTTGTTACGAATAGCGTTTAAGTTTAGTTTTACTTACATTCGGCTAAGCCAAAAAATTAGCTAACCATTTTGATACTACCATATTTTGTTTGACATTTGACTTAGCCGACAATTTTGCTAGTCCTCTCATATTATTTTTTTTACTCCTTTATTATAATTATTCTTAAATTGCTAGACTGGTAATTATGTCGGACACTTTGTAAAACATTTTTTTTGCTAACAATTTATTTTTTTGTTTCGAACCATTGAGATGAATAACTCTCGTTTTCTTTCGCGTTAGCCGAACAGTGTATTCCGACATCACCTCCCGTGATATTAAATCAGTTACTAATTATCTAAGCAGCGTCGACCAAATGACCTAGTCAAAAGGAAATAAAAGACTATGACCAAATTCGCACTATAAAAGAAATAGGTCACTAAAGAGTATTTTGTTTATTATCTATTAAAATATGTAAAAATATATATTTTTTTCTAAATCCTATTTCGGAAGTCTAAATAAACTACATATTCTTGATATTAATTTTGTTTCTGTTGATTTAATATGTCCTAAAATTACTTTTTGACACCTTGTTTTAAGAATCTAAACTAATCGTATAATTTTGCAGTTATCTTATGAAAACAAGAAAAAAGAGAGAAGAGTTAATTTTGTCGAGTTGAGAGAGAAAATAACAAGTGATCATCATGACGTAGAAAACGCCGAAACTTTGCTTGCGCCGTTCTATTTTTTTGCTTCCAGAGAACTATCTCAGTACCGGGATAGCACGTTTTGCCAATTAATGTTGAAATAGATTTGATTTGAAATTAGGAAATGGTTGCTGATTGGAAGTTACTTAGTAAAGATCATTTTGTCATGTCCCGATTTTAGAAGCCTATGATGCCCATTACCACAACTATTGAAATTATAATTTGGAATTAATTTGTTTACAGGAATTTCTATATGCTATTGATCGCTTTGCTATTGCTTGCTGATTTGTCATATCTAATGTTTTTTTTGATCGAAGAGTGGACTAGAGCGTTTCGAGTTGAAATATGAGCCGTCTCCCTTTATGTTCGAGAGTTTTGAGTTTTGATTTGAGATTTTGGAAAATATGAATTTCGAACTTTGTTATGTACTCTACATAGCGTGGCGGACTGACCCGCTCACGTTGTGTAGAGGGAGTAGTTGTGACGTGAATATTTTGACACGTCACATCCGAGGTTAAAATAACGATTTTTATTTAAATAAATAATCCTCCCTCAGGAATCTCGTAACGCAAGTCTCAGCTCCACGATTCGATCCTATTTAATTGCTAATTTTATTTTTTTTGTTTGTTTACTGCTTATATTTTTTTTATGTTGCGACGAGCGATCCACGGATGATATGTCACTTCGAGAGGAGGAACTGTATTTCGAATTGGTATATTTCTGGGATAAATCATCCACTACTCTATTGCTGTTTGACGCAAGGCTTTGGGCTGAAGTTGCCACTCCATTCACACTATTGGCGGATGACGTCACTCACATTGTCTATTCTGTTGCCTGTTGGACAGGACTGCTTTCTCGCAAATATTGGAAACTTGCTGTTGTCCAATTCATAATTTTCTTTGGTTGCCGCTATCGCTATGCTGAATTTATGGCTGTTTGATGCCGCTATTTTTTATTCATGGAATAAAACTACGCTATTTACTGCTTATCACACACACTCACATGCACATAGTTGCCAGACGTCATCCCTTTTACTTGGTCGTTATCGCCATTTGTCATTGGACGTTCCAGCCGAGTTGCCGATCGCAATGATTGACATTTTGCCACCAACCTATTTGAAGGATGACAACCCAAGGAGAAAATATCAGTTCCGACACTAAAAGAAGAGTTCCTGTTCCCTGATTTGTAAATCGCTCGATTTTGCTTATTTCGCTATTTGATCTGATTAGTATTTGAATTGCTGCGTTTTAGTATGAAAAATTTATCGTCGCGTGATAAAATTCATATTCGATAAAATTATACTCTACGCTTATTGTACGCTATTTACGTAGTTTACGCTTTTTAGAATTAATATTAGTAATTAATTGAGTTGTTTTTAACGCTTATCTGACCTTTAATTAGTTAAGATTTCAATTATGGAATATTGTCTAAATTTGAATTTGAACTAACTTACCGCCACGGCGTCCCCGCTAACTATTTGCGCGCGCGAACACCGCCCAGCTTAGGTTAGATTTCCATCCGACGCTACCGGCAGAATTGCCGAAAACGTGTTCGCCACTTGCGTTGCGATCCCCCGAGTGGAAACTTTGTGTGTGCCCTGACAACAATTTTGGCCGAGAAGCCCGCTACGGTGGAAAATTTCCAAGTGTCCTGTCGAAATATTGGTGAGTCGGCAATTTAATTATCTGTGAGGATGCATATTCTGCAATGACAATTTCTATTTTTCCGAATATCTCAAGATTGCGTGCGGAATGTGAATCCTCCTCTCATCTCGAAAATGACGCCATTTTTCCATTTTTCGATCTTTTGCTAATTGTTATAAAGTTTTAATCAAAAATTCAAGTTTATTTACTGTTGTTTCGCGCAAATTATGGCGTTCATTTTCAAATTACGATTTTAATATCGTGTTTTTTTTGTGTGAAATTGCCGAGTGTAGTGTACCTCAAGCGCCATGTGCCCGGCCGACTGGTTTTTCTCGCGTTATTTTGTTTATTCTGTCGCTTTATCGTAGACTTTCCGAATATTATTTTCTTTAAATAAATGTTATTCCCTTTTCCGATCTTAAAATCACTCTCGCGTTTTTTTTGGAGCTGAATCGCGCATAACCTAATTTTTTTTGTTAACCGATCTCGACTCTTGTTGTGCAAAAATGATTAGTGTAAATTTCGGATATTGTCAGGGTCAATAATATTGTAAAGATAAATTAGTGGTTTATTTTTGAAATATATCGTATATTATAATAAAAATAAAATTTTGTTTATTTTTTTTGTCCCTGGAAATCATTCTCAACTACACCCTAACCCAGTGCTCTCCTCTCTGAGTTAAGTGTTTGATTTCTTTTGTTGACGAAATTCCGGTAAATTACGTTCGATTAATTTTATCGTATCTAATTTTGTAGTTGGCTATATTTTTTTCATTCTAATTCGCTTCTGTTCGATGCCTCGCGAGTCTAGAATTTTGTTAATTTTGCTGTTGGTTTTGCTGTCGTTGGTTCATCGGTGAACCTGGCGCCCAACATTATTTTTTTTGTTCCGATTTTGCCTAGTTTGTTAACTGAACGTAGTTCCGAAGGTGATTGCTCTAAGTCTTTAATCGGCATGAAGATTGCAATTTATTAATTGTTTCGCTTATTTTGAGTTTTGAAATTTTTTGGTCATTTTGGAAAGCGAATTAATTAATATTATCACAGCAAAACAAGGCTAACAAGAGATTTACCCCAATTCAAAAAAGAAAACTGTCTAAAATATTTTGAAAATCAAGTTAAAGAAGTTATAGATAAGAAACTGATTTCACCAATTCTAAAGTACCCAAAATTAATTTATCAATGGAAAGAGAAGCACGAAAAATGGTTAAATAAAACTACAGACAAATAATACAAGACAGTATTTACGACGACAAATAATACTATTACATCATACACACTAGGTTAACACAAGATTTTAAATGTAATACACTGTTAGAAAAAAACCAAAATTGTATCTCCCAACTGTACTCCTAAACTAGATAGAATAAACACAAAATCTTAGCTACGATTTACTACTCGACATAAATGAAAGTGACAATCATACATTTAAATTAATTGTTTAAAACAATATGTAAATCTAAGAGTTGAAAAATTGGGTCTAATATGTGTAACAATAAAATGAGTAATGTTCACGTCGTTATATCCTACGAAAGATAACCACATAGAAAATCAGAATTAAATATTAAACCTTATTTAAATAAAAATCTAAAACTTAGGTTTAGGGACTAAACCCTATCTAGCGAGAGGGATGTTAAAGTCAGCAAAAATATATTTCCCCACCTGTATTGTTTCATATTCGCCATGAGCTGCAAAACGTATTTGCAACTCAGTCTTATTTCTGCCTTTTTTTATTTAATAAATTAGACCGTAACACATGACTTTTTACTCATTTTATTTCTGCTTTCTTGGAACAAAAACATGAAAACTTACACATTTAACAATAAGTTAATATCTAATTATATAAACTAACAATAATAAAAATCTTTTAAGTTTTGTTGGATTAAAAAATTTTTTTAATCACAAACATTTTAATTTTTGAATTAATTTTTGCAAATTTTCCCGACCTTTAATTAAATTATCTGACATTCCCTGACACAAAAAAAGTTCCTGATATTTCCATGACTTTTCTCACCGTCAGACACCCTGACGAATGACACTGTTATATTAAATAAAAAATAGAGATGTGTAAAATGCTCTAAAAGTCGAAATTTTTTCGAGGCAAGACGTGTCAAGCCCAAGCCGGCTCGATGTATCGAATATTCGAAGTTTTCGTGTACTCGAATTAACTCGAGTACTCCAAACTATTCGAGCTTTTTACACATCTCGGCTCGGCTTGGCTCGAAATATGAAAAGCTCGAAAAAGATCAATCGAGCTTCAAGCTTTTTGCACAACTCTATAAAAAAGCAATGTCTAAAAGACGTCTTTGGGACATCTGACTTTGAAATTTTTTCAAAAACTAAATAATGATTTGTAAATGGCATCAGGGGATTTTTAATATCCATTTTGACAAATAGTTTTTCTTGATCTAGACTACATTACAGTGTCATTCTTTGAATGACACTGTTATAAAATAAAAAAACAGTGTCCAAAAGACGTCTTACAGACATCTTTTGGACGTCTATGGAACATCTGACTTTGAAATTTTTTAACAAAGTGAATAATGACTTGTAAAAGGCATTAGGGAATTTTTAATATACATTCCGACAAATAGTTTACCTTGATACAGACTACCCACATAGCACAGTTTTTTCCGGGAAGTTTCCTGGAAATTTGACTTGTTAAGTTCCTGGAAACTTGATATGTCTCAAGATTTAAAGTTTCCATTGTTAACTTCCAGGAAATTATCAATGGAATTTTCCTGGGAAAAGAACTGGAAATTTCCTGAAAAATTTAAGGAAGTTTTTTTGGAAGTTTCTCTAAAATTATTTCTGTTAATTTCATAATTGTTAAGTAAATGTTTTTAGAAAATTTCCCCAAAAATAGAAACGAAAGTTTCTTGTATTATTTATTCGTTAATTTTACATTAAATTTGTTGATAAAATTCTTTATAAGAATTATTATTTAAAAAATTATTTACTTCTGCATTTAAATAGGTTTAAATAGGTTTCATAGTTCTGTGTGATCGTAAGGACCAACATCAAAAGAATTCGAAAAAATATGAATTCATCTTTAAAAACAGTGTTAATTAAAAAGATTGCTTCTAGGTGGCCGACTACTGTCGGATTCTAACTTTTTTTGTGAATTTTTTAGCGAATAAGAAATTTTTTTTTGTAAATATGATTGGTATACTACTTTTGTAGGAACATTAGAAACAGTTACTCATGAAAGAAATTTTAATTGTAATTTTTAAACAACATTCATTAAAAAGTTTTTCTTAAGTGCCTGACTACTGTCTGGTTTACCCTATGTGAATAATATTAAAAAAGATTTCAAATTAAAATATATGAAAATTTGAAGTTTATACACTTTTAACTGACAAGTGGAAAAATTAATTTTCTTGAAAAAATTTTTGTCTTATTTATTATTATATTAGGTTTCCAAAAACAAAAATAGTAGAAACAACTGCGAGAAAAGTATAATTAAGTTAATTAAATAATTTTTAAAATTTTATTTTTATGAAAAAATCCCATTTTGGATATGTATTAAATATTTATTATTATTATTATTTTAAATAATAAATAATGTAAAATTAACGAATAAATTATACAAGAAAATTTCGTTTCTATTTTAGAGGAATTTTTCCAAAATTATTTACTTAACAATTGTGAAATTAACAGAAATAATTTTAGAGAAACTTCCAAAAAAACTTCCTTAAATTTTCCAGGAAATTTCTAGTTCTTTTCGCAGGAAAATTCCATTGATAATTTCCTGGAAGTTAACAATGGAAACTTTAAATCTCGAGACATATCAAGTTTCCAGGAACTTAACAAGTCAAATTTCCGAACTTAACGTGGGAAATTTCCTAGAAACTTCCTGGAAAAAACTTTGCTATGTGGGAACAAAAAATAAAAGTTTTTTGCTTCATTACCGACATTTAATTATAATAATTATTATCAATTCCCATAGTGAAAATTTAGCACTTATTTATCGTTTTTAAAAGAAAATTAAATAATTTTATTGAACTTAATTTATGTAATAACTAAATTACTTTCATCTCCGAAGCCTTTTCAACATGTCTCCAATAGAACTTCTACAATAAAATTAAATTTTCATGGTTTTTTCAAATTCTCAGAAATTTTTTAAAAATATTGTCAGAAAGTACAATGTGTTTTCTATCATTATGTGCATTTTAAAATTTTCTAGACCTCACTTTTATTTTTGATAAAAATGTTTAAACTTTGTCTTCAGTTTTAGGTTAAAATTACTTTACAATGATTACTGACATTTTATACTTTAAAAATATCTTAAACAAAATTTTAATGCACATTAAACTAACGCTGAGAATCTGACGTTAAATTTTCCAACATTTTATCTACAAAGAGGAGAAAAATTATTGCTGTTATAAATAATCGAAATTTACATTTTTCTCCGAGTAAAAATTAATTTCATCTCCGAAGCCTTTCGTTTTAATAAATAACTGAATGTAGAAGTAAATTTAACAGAATATTTCGATGGTAATATAAAATGAGGGTATGAGATTTGTATGTTTTACTAAAAAAACATATTTCAATTGCGCCCTAATATATACAAATATGAACGAAAATTTATTTTTCATCTCCGAAGCCTTTTCTTTGAAATATGCTAGTTTTTCTTTTGTTTTTATTATTTACCTGCATTGCTTTGAAAAAATTAACCCAAATTACCATTAAATCAAATACTTTAAATACATTTATATTTTCATCTAATTGAATATATTTGAGCCGTTCGCTCAAAAAACGACCTAAGTCGACTTAGGTGGTTTCTTAAAATTTTGTTATCACTGTTCTCTACAAGACCTATTGAATGTATTTATTAAGTTTCCGAAGTTTTAGTTCACTATTTATAATTTTATGAGAGGTATGAACCTCCCGGGTCCCAAAATTAATGTTCATACGCAAGCGCGCGTTCATGCTTGGCGCTGCACCACACTATAGGTTATGGCAGTATCTGTCTACACGCTGTCAGATAGTTTTTTTCTCTTGGTATTTTCTCTGTTTGATTAACAATTTTTTATTGAAAAATGGACAGTTTAACTACTATGACAACATCAGAGTGTAACGACAGCTTAGGATAATAGTAAAAACAAGAAAAAATTACTCGCTATAATAATGTAGTGAGTAACTTTTTCTAATTTTTTACCTGAGAATTGTACATTGTAATGTTAATATTTAGTTAAATATTACGGTAAAATATGTCGTAAAACTGTTCAAAAAGTTCTAATCTAAAGAGGAGAATTCACTTATTGAAATAAAAATATTATTTCATAAAAATACTTATTTTTGTATCATTTATAGTAGTTCGCCGGAAAAAACGACCTAAGTGATTTGTTAAAAAATAATTTTTTTAAATTAGCTAAACATATTTTATTCGATCTTTTTTTATATAAAAGTATTCTTCGGTGATGTCTTTTTAATAGAAAAAATTAGCGATACAATTAATAAGCAAATTATTTGAGTACTTCGATTGTGAATCTTCAATTCAATTTTTTTGTCAAAAACGTAAGTCGACTTAGGTCGTTTTTTGAGCGAACGGCTCATTTGGTATTAAAATATACAAATTATTAATTTTTAAGCAGTGTAATTTTATTTTCGGTTTCGTGAACGCGATATTAGCGTGAATTTTTAATAGAAAAGTTCGCCAATTAAATAAAATTAATTTAATGGAGCAACAATAATATTTTTCAAATGAAAAAATCTTTAATATTTTTAAGAATTAATTTTGCGCAACCTAAAAATCATACTCTTGGGTATGAAAATAAGTAGTTTTAATAGAAAAAGCCATATAATTGAAGAAAAAAATTAATTGAAAACTAAAATTTAAAAGTGTCACTTTCAGAAAATTCACTTACATAGAACTTAGAAATTTTTCCTCCGAGAAATGAGATTCCACTTTCAACTTTCAACGAAAATGATAAACTCCATGTAATTACAAAAACTAAAAGGGATTACGAAAAAAGCTTTTTGATTTATTACCGACATTTTATTTGGAAAAACTTTTATTTAGCATGAAAAAGCTTAACTGAAAAATTGCAATGTACAATGTCCAATGGACGTCCTGGGGACGTCTTTTGGACATAGAACTTAGAAATTTTTCCTCCGAGAAATGAGAATCCACTTTTAACGAAAATGATAAACTCCATGTAATTACAAAAACTAAAAGGGATTACGAAAATAGCTTTTTGCTTTATTACCGACATTTTATTTGGAAAAACTTTTATTTAGGATAAAAAAGCTTAACTGATCGTCTTTAAGACTAAAAAAAGTCGCTTTAGTCGCATAAATTCACATCAAAAGTCACGAAAAGTCGCATAAAATTTCCGAAAAAGTCGGAAAAAAGTCGAATGAAATTTAAGGAAAAAATGCCAAAAAGGAAACACGAAATTGTCAAAATTGTAATAAAAATCACATTTCTCGTCAATACATACTTTAACAATAAACAATCTAGAATAATATTTTATAAAATTCAATAAATTGCATGGCAAAATTTTAATTAGGTATTTTTAACATTTAAAAAAAATTTGTTCAAAACTTCAATTATTTTTATAAATAATAAAATTATTTTCAAAAATTCAATTATTTTAGAAAAATTTAATCTAATGCCTGTCATAATTACAATTATCTTTATAAATAATAAAATTCTTTTCTAAAATTCATTTATTTTAAAAAAAATGAAATTTTTAGCAAAAATTCAATTCCATTAAAAAATTTTTTTTTAATTTCTCGTCAAAGTTTTATAAATAATATAATTCATCATGAAAATTTTATTACTTTCAAAAGTAATAAAATTCTCTGCAGAATTTCAATTATTTTTAAAAGTTTAGATAAAATTCTTTGCAAAATTCAATCATCTAAAAAAATAAGAAAATTCTTCGCAGAAATTTAATTATTTTTAAATTTTTTAAAATTCTTCCTACAATTTCAACTATTTTGAAAAATATCAAAATTTTTCTTCAGAATTCAATTACTTTTAAACATTTTTTAAAAAAATTTGTTCAAAATTTCAATTATCCTTATAAACAATAAAATTCTTCTCTAAAATTCAATTATTTGCAAAGAATTTTAATAAAATTATTTTCAAAATTTTAATTATCTTTATATAAAAAAAATTCATCCTAGAAATTCAATTATTTTCAAATTCTTTTTTTAAATCTTGTAATATAAAATAATGATTTTATCATTTGGTCATCTTTAATTATTATAAAACATGAAGACATCGATTGCTCCGAGTCTTCATGTTTTATAACAATTTTTTATAAGTAGTTTAATTTCAAAAAGGTTTGAATTTGAATTTTTTGAAGAATTTTAATTCTTATGGAAAAATAATAATTAAATATTTATTTAAAAAAGAAGTTATTGATGTTTTTTGGAAAATTTGAAAGAAATCTGTAAATAAACTTGACAGAACATTTTTTTGATTAAAACTTTTTCCTTTAACTTTAATTTTCTGAAAATTTTAAAAATTTCAGTCGCATTTTAATAAAAAAAATCTCAAAAAAGTCGATTAGTCGCATCTTTTCAGTAAAAAGTATAAAAAAGTCACATTTTCTTAGAAAAGTCGAAAATGTCACACAATCCGAGGCCTAAATGTCCAATTGACGTCCTATAGGGACGTCTTTTGGACATAGAACTTAGAAATTTTTCCTCCGGGAAATTCCCAGACTTTTAAAGAATTTCTAAAAATTCTCTGACTTTTTCCTGATTTCCAGTTTTTTCTTGACTTGCAGCCACCCTGTATAATATTGTGAATTTTGAAAAACTTTAAAAACCGTAAAAGTTATTTTTACTACCAACCGTTATACGAAAAAGAGACTCATGCTTTTTTAATTTGAGCCATTTTAGAAATTCAAGATTCAATTAAGGATGAATCAGAACACAAAAGGATTTCTGTATCTCATTTCAGAAAAATGTCCTAAGGGCATCATAAGGATGTGTTGATGAAAATATGACTTAAACAATTTTTTGACAAAAAATGGTACTATCAAAATTAGTAAAATATCTGTACAACAAATAATTTAAAAAAAGAAAATTTATGTTTGAACTACCAACTACAAAAATATGTACTTAGCAAGGCATGTACCTACATTATAAATATTTTTTTTTCGAAAAAGTGGACTATCTATTTGAAAACGAGTATAATAAATAATAAAATATTTATTAGTTATTAAATTTGGATCTTAAATTAAACAACATTGAATAAAACCAATAAAAATAATAATTTTTTTTAAAGTATAGAATTAAGAAACATAAAAATTGGAATGCAATCAATCATGCACAAACAAGTATAAATGATAGGGATATAAAAGCAGAACAATTACCTGTGATAGTGTTTTCTGAATTTGCCTCAATTAATTCCTCGTGATGATTACCGCCAGTAATTGGACTGCCCTTCCTGGTACTATCAATTGAACTGCCCTTCCTGAAACTGTTACTGAAGCTGTTCTCCCGGAAGCTGCTTTTGGATCTTTTCCCCAATCAGGTCGACTGTATTGCTTCTCCCCATACTGTCATTTGGGATGTTTCTACTAATTTCAATATCATGGCTGCCCTCACTGAAGTTGCTACTTGGATTTAGGTTCAGGTCGACTGGACTGCTATTCCCGACGATGTCAGTTGTGTTGTTCCCCCTAGGCAGACTATCACGGCTGGTATTCTCCATTCTCTTGGCTGGACTGTTTTTTCAGCTATTACCAGCTGAACTGATAATCCTACTTCCGTCAGCTGTACTGCTTCCCCTGAAATGAGTTGAACTATTTTTTGATCTCGGACTCCTGCCTTTGAGAAGTGGACTGGACTTTCTTCTTTTTGGACTGGAGTTTCTTCTTTGTGAACTGGATTTTCTTCTTTGTGGATTGGATTTTCTTCTTTCTGGACTGGATTTTCTTCCTTTCGGACTGGATTTTATTCTCGTTGGACTGGATTTTCTTCCTTTCGGAGTGGATTTTATTCTCGTTGGACTGGACTTTCTTCTTTCTGGACTGGATTTTCTTCCTTTAGGACTGGATTTTATTCTCGTTGGACTGGATTTTCTTCTTTGTGGACTGGACTTTCTTCTTTCTGGACTAGATTTTCTTTGTGGACTGGATTTTCTTCTTTCTGGACTGGACTTATTTTTGTGTTTTAAAACGCTTGTTCTCTCTTTGGATGTGCTGAGCCTCTTGTTTGTCGAAATACGTGCTTTCTCTTTGGTTGAAGTGTGTGTTCTCTCTTTGGTTGAATTGTCCTTCCTGGAATTATGACTACAAGAATTATTCAAACAAACATGGTTTATTATAAATAAAGATAATTTATTGCTTTAGTCAAATTGGTTGCTTGTTTTTCTACATCGAGTGCGTCCTCTTTCGACTCTAAAAACATCAAATATTGTTTACATTATATTTACATAAGTTCTCTTCATTTTAATACTATCAATGGGTTACTAGTTTACACGACTGTAAACAAGACGATTACTAATTCAGACTTTGCCACAAATATTTAATTTGATTTTTTCCCGACTTTTCCCTGATTTCCAGATAAAATTTTCAATTCTTCCCTGACCCTTAGGGAACTTTCATAAACTACGTAGCACTTCAAGGAGGAGAGGGTGGGTCAAGCTATTGTATACCATAAGAGGAAAAAATGGCTCTAATACGTGGGGGGGGGGTAAATTTTCAAAAAATTGTTCTACGTAGATTATGAACATTCCCTAAAACAATATTCTAATTCACTCTAAAAATTATTAAATACTTAAAAAATGTTCTTTCCAATTATTCAGGAATTTTTTTATTTTTATATTTAAATATTTAATCATTATTTTTTTTGCCATATGTATTATAACTTTCAAAAATTTGAAATTGAAACATTTTGCAATTCAATAATCAAATAAGACAGTGTGATAAAATCATTATTTTATAAATTTTAACGAAAGAATATTGCTACTGTAATTTCTTTAAAAATTATTCATCATTTTAATTCAATTATTATTTTCTCTAATGGGGGGGGGATGGGATGGAAGGGGAATGTTTGAAGTATGGAGGAGAGGGGATAAAAGATGAGTTATTAGGGATTTTGAACATGGTGTGGAAAGGGGAGGGTTGGCCAGAGGAGTGGAAGACGGGGTTAATTGTGCCAGTATTGAAGAAGGGTGAGGGGGGAAGGGTGCAAGATTATAGGGGGGTAACACTCATGCCGGTGGGGTATAAGGTATATGCGGAAATTTTAAGGAAAAGGTTAGAGAAGGAGGTGGAAGGGGAAAAAATGATTCCGCATAATCAGACGGGTTTTAGGGTGGGTATGGGGACATTAGATAATATTTATGCATTAAATTTTTTTGTAAATAGAAGTTTGAAAAGAGAAAATGGAAAGTTGGTTTCAGTGTTTGTCGATTTTAAAGCGGCATTCCCGTCGGTGAATAGGGGGGTTTTATGGAAGACGATGGAAAGGATGGGAATAAGGCAGGCTCTGATTGAAAGAGTGAAAGAATTGTATGAGGACACAAGGGAAAAGGTGAAAATTGGGAGGAACTTGGGGGAAGAGTTTTGGTTGGCAAGAGGGTTGAGACAGGGCTGCCCCCTTAGTCCAATCTTGTTTAATGTGTTGATGGCTGATTTGGAAGAGAGAATGGGCAAGAATGGAAAAGGAGGAGTGATTTTAGGAAAAAGGAGAATATATTCGTTGGCGTATGCGGATGATGTGGTGTTATTGGCGGAGGATGAGTGTGGAATGAAATTGTTATTGAGAGAGTTTGAGAAATATGTAAGAGAAAAAGATCTGAGTGTGAATGTGGATAAGACAAAAGTGTTAAGATTTGGAAGGAGGGGAGAGATGGAGGAGGTGGTATGGAAGTTGAATGAGAGAAGGGTGGAGGAAGTGAGTGAGTTTTGTTATCTGGGTTATTGGTTTAAGTGGGATGGAAAACAGGAGTTGAATGTGGAGAGACGATTGGAAAGAGGGGGAAAAATGATGGGGCAGGTTTGGGGGATTGGAGAGAGGAGATTTAAGAATGATTGGAGAAAGCGTATATGGTTGTTTGATGCGTTAGTATGGTCGGTGATAAGTTATGGGGTGGAAGTATGGGGATGGAGTGAGATTGGAAAGATTGAAAGCATGCATGAGAGGTTTTTAAGATGGACTATGGGGGTGGACTGGAATTGCCCTGGGTATATGTTAAGGGAAGAGATAGGAAGGGAGAAGGTAGTGTTGAAGCAAAGGAAAAGAGCAATGGGGATGGAAGCCAAGCTGGAACAGGGGGGAGGAAGTGAGATAGCAAGGGAGTGTCTAAGTATGGTGAGGAAAGGCGATGCAAAGAGTAGAAGAGAGTTATCGAACTGGGAAAAGGAGAGAAGGGATGCGTTGGAGGAGGGAAGGAAGTGGAGTGGGAATGATGGGGAGATAATCAGTGGTTGGAAGAAAAAGGATGAGCAGGATAGGTGGGAGAGAGTTATAGGGTCGAGTTATAACTGTTGGTATAAGTTGGTTAGGGGTGTGGGTTTGCCGGTATATTTGGTGCGAATGAAAAAATTTGAGAAATGGAATAGAGTATGTAGATTCAGAATGGGAGAGGGAGTGAAAGGGTGTAAGTACTGGAGGAATGAACAAGAGAATAGGTGCAGAATGTGTGGATATGAGATGGAGGAGTGGGGTCATGTGTTGGAGAGATGTGTGGGAGAAATGGATGTGGGAGGGGTGAAAGGAGGATTGGGTGACAAATTGAAATGGATTTTGAATGAGAATGGGAAGAGTGAAAGATGGATATGTGAATTGGAGAGAATGAGGAAAGAGAGAATGTGTGAGGGCGACTAACTAAGGGGTGGGATAAATGGGGTTAAATGTTATTGAAAGGGGGTTAAGTATAAAGATAATTGTTAAGTTAAAATTTGAGACGAAGCCAGAAAGGGCTTATGGAACTGGAAACGGAAACCCGGTGCTTTTGGCGGATTATAATTTTAGGTTTAAGGATGGTAATTAGAATAAGGTATTTTTAAGCGTTGCGTTATAGGTATAAGGTTTTTTTGTATGAAATAGGTTAAGTAGATACGATGTATTAGGGAATCTCGAACCCTGTGATAACAGGGAGAGTAAATAAATAAATAATATTATTTTCTCTAATTTTTAAGTACAATTCTCGTTTAAATAATGTTTATCATATTCAATTTTTTGTAATTTCGATTATTCGGAAATTCTTCAATTAAAGATACAAATTAGAAAATATAAAAGTTGAAATAAATTCAAAAAATTTTGATTCAGCTTTTTAAAGAGAAGAAAATTAGTTCAATGTTAATTGAAAGTATGGAAAATTTAGATTTTCAAAGATTTTAATTTGAAAAATTATTATTGGATAATATAAAATAATGCGAAATTTAATTACTTCTAAAAATTGAAATTATTAGTAAATTCTCTAAAATTCAATTGTTATCATTAAGAGTTTAACTAAAATAAATTTTTTAATCAATTTTAATCGGATAATTCTAAAAGAATTTAATTATTTAAACATAAAATTAAATAATTTTTTTTATTATTGAATATATATATATATATATATATATATATATATATATATATATATATATATATATATATATATATTATTTTACCAAAAATTTTTGAAACAATTTAATTCTCGTAGAATTTTAATAAAAAATTTAATATAAAAAATCCTTTAAAAATTTCTATTTTTTTATTAAAATTCGATTAAAATTTTAATAAAAATAATTTAAATTCTGCCATTAGTTTCATTATTTATGATAATAATTTAGTTATTAACAAGAATTTTATAAAAAAGATTCAAAGAATTGATTCCTTTGGAAAAATTTATAGAAATTATATTTTTATTAATTGAATTCCTGTAAAATTTTCATTACTTTAAAAAATTATTAAATATTCGTGTAGAATATTGTTATTTTTGAAAATAATTAAATTTTACAATGAATTTCATAGAACTTCCTGAATGTAATTAAATTTCGTCGAAGAATATTGTTATTTATAAAAATAGTTGAAATGCTAATTTTTTTGAAAATAATTGAATTTTTGTAAAGAATTTTAATATTTACTAATATAGTTGAATTCTTTTAAAAAATTGCGTTACCATTTTTCAATAAATACTTGATTAAATGATTTATGACAAATAACTTTATGTCAGTTATTCAATAGAATAAGTAATTTAAAATTAACTATTGTCAGAAATAGAAAAAATTAATTCTTTTTTAGATATATATACATATTCATTTGGTATAACAAAATTCATTGCAATGAATTTAATCAAAATTTTTTAGTACAATACAATTTTTTTAAAAAAACATTAATTAAATTTTTCGCTGAACTCCACACAAATTTTATAAAAATAATCGAATTCTCTATAATAAAATAATAGAAAATAAAATGACGGACGAATTTTCTAAATTTTCAGAATCTTCAACTTTTTATATCTATATAGTCAGACACTATATAAAACATAAAAACATGAAACAGAAACTTCACACATTTACATATTTGACGAAAAACACACATTTACCCTATATATTATAGTACTTTAAGAGATTATACACATTTTTCTTTTTAATTTTTTGTAAGAAACAACGGATCAAAAATATTCTGTCATTGTAGTTAATTGAAAAATGAGGAAAAGAAAGAAAGAACATTATTAAAAAAAATATTTAGAAATTTATTGAAACATTAAATATTGTGCATTAAAAACTATTTTTTTAATTATTTAAACAATGTTTTGATTACCTTAATTTTGATTTTCGATAATTTGGCGAGACATGTGGCTTCCATCGATGACTAGACAGAAAAGAAAGTTTTCTGCCGTTTCCGATTCCGGTGTATCGTTACTAGTTCATCCTTCAACATTAAGGTTTATTTACATAGAGTGAAACATCCAAACTGCGACAATAGGTGATGGCTGTATACGGTACTTCTACAAGAAAATTCTCTCAAATATCGGTAGACCTATAATAAAGGTTCCGTTTTGTAACTAGGCTTTGTGAACGAGAGAGATGGAGATATATGTTCGCTATATTTGCACTCGTAGCCCAGTTACCAAACGCAACGCAAAACGGTGACATGGGACTTCAGCCTCAGGGTGAAGTCCCATGGCAGCGTTTTGCAACTAGGTCATGAGTGTGAGAGAGATACATATATATGTTTGCTCTATTTGCACTCATAGTCTAGTTACAAAACGCTACCGTGGGACTCCACCTTCACGGTCTTATCCAGGGTTGCGCTTCTGTCTCACGCGAAGCGCCACCGAAAAGCGTTTTTTTATTTGTAAAAAAATTACGTATTTTACTACCCACCATAAGAAAATGAATACGTTCACAAACCTAGACAATGTGAAAACAGTTCTATTAGTTTTAATCGTATATCTGTTTTTAATAAGAAAGGAATTGAAATAAACTTACGGCATAAGACAGCAGACATGTCACGTTCAATTCTTTCTGAAATCTTTTTAAAACACAACAAACACTATCGACTTAAAAACACTCCAATAAAAAAGATACGAAACGTATCGAGAGGTTGTTAATCTTGGGTGAATGAGTTCGTTTACAATGTTTATTTTGCGAAGCAACCAGTTAAAGATTACGGACATTGCATTCAGGTTGAGTCTACAATAGCACCTTAAACGTTATGTTTACGTTCCGTTCAAGGTGCTATTCTGGATTCAACCTCAAGGTAATTTAAACTTTTAGAAAAATTTCGATGCTGTGTGGGATTTGTTTCGCGTTTGCGCAGCGTGTTTTTTATTTTTTCGTTGTCATGTAGATACAACCTATGAAAGAACATAAAAGTTTTTAATAGTTAATTTTTTAGACCCCCTCTAATATTGGGATCTGAAATCACGTGAAACTGACCCACCCCTTAGCCTTTTTGTTGCAACCATCTTGGATTTTATCTTTTTCTTGAACGTATATCAGAAAGAGACGAAACGAAAGACGGCTACCACAACAAGGCTCTCACTAGATGGCGTATCGTAGTATTTCAGATCCCAATATGAGCATCGTGAGAATAAAAGAAAGGACAATATGGTGGTAAATGTGAGGACGTTTTAACATGTTTGCTTTCAAACGCTGTGTTTTACGTTAATCAGTGATTGTAAACAAGGTTAAAAGTATATGTAGGGCAATAATAATAATAGTATACAATATAATAATAATATCTTGTGTAATGCGCAGTTTCTGCACATCAAACCGGGAAGTAAAACGCGTCGCTACCGATGTTCACAAGTCTTATTTTAGAATTCTCTTTAAGGTGTTTCTATATCTTTATAAAGAAGCACCTAAGCACAACTGGTAGGGTTTCGGGATATGTAAGATTTACATACATTTTGAGGTTAGGAAACCCATTTCCAGAAATCATCTCCTGCACCCAACTAAGTTGTGCTTAGGGCTTAACTCCGGTATTTTGTTCCAGCAATTTTGTTTGGTTTTGGTTATCAGTCTTTAGTCCCCGTAGGTCAAGTATTCAATTGATATTGAATCTCGACGAATTTTTATAGTCGTATCACTAAATTTGATTGGCTGCAAGAAATCTTTAATTTTCACTATAGAGTTAGTAAAAATGGATTAATTATCACAGCCAATTGCAAATTTAGTAAAGGTACTGCCACAGCTTTTGTTGATAGCTACCTGCGCAGACAGCTGCCCTTAATTTAGACGGAAGATTTAAATTAATATTAAAATTAAATTAATAATTTTTTATATTTAATTGTAATAATTAAATTAGGTTAAAATTAAAATATTAAATAAAAAATTAATTAATTAAATTAATTCATTAAATTATAATAATTATTATTTTTTATTCAGTTTTAATAATAATTTTAATTAAAAAGAAAATATTAATTTAAATCTACTGCCTAATTGAGCCCGGCTGCCTGCGCAGGCAGCTGTCGATAGTGAGCTGTGGCAGTACCTTAATAGTAAAGGTACACTCAAATCCATTAATTCTTCCCTTCCGGTTTAAAGGAATTTTGAAAAGGAGACGCATGATTTTCCCCTAATCGACAAGTGGTCGAATTTTCAAATGGTCGAATCCAAATCGTCGAATCGTCACTTGATCGAATGCTTAAAACGTCGAATTGTCAACAAGTCGAATGCTAAAAACATCGAATCGTCGAATGCTCAAAACGTCGAATCGGCAAAAAGTCGAAAAATTTGTTTGATTTAAGTTAACATTAACTTAAACCAAGCAAATTTTTCGACTTTGATTTAAGTTAACATTAACTTAAACCAAGCAAATTTTTCGACTTTGATTTAAGTTAACTGATTTAAGTTAACATTAACTTAAACCAAGCAAATTTTTCGACTTTTTGCCGATTCGACCATTTGACGATTCGACGTTATGAGCATTCGACGAAATGACGGTTAGACGTTTTGAACATTCGACCATTTGCCGATTCGATGTTTTAAGCATTCGACCAGTTGACAATTCGACGTTTTGAACATTCGACGAAATGACGATTCGACGTTTTGAACATTCGATCAATTGACGATTCGATGTTTTTAGCATTCGACCAATTGACAATTCGATGTTTTTAGAATTCGATCATTTCACGATTCTATGTTACTAGCATTCGATCATTTGAGAATTCGACGTTTTGAACATTCGATCAGTTGACGATTCGATGTTTTTAGCATTCGATCAGTTGACGATTCGATGTTTTTAGCATTCGACCATTTGACAATTCGACGTTTTAAGGATTCGACAAAATGACGATTCGACGATTTGGCATTCGACCACTTGGCGATTAGGGGAAAGTCATGCGTCTCGAAAAGTCGTGTCATGTCTATCAAAAATTCTTAGTTCGTGACATAGGAATGTTCTTATATAGGCTAACGCAGAATCAAGAAGACTAGAGACAGGAGAGCCAACTCGCCTGCTTGTTCATAAAGAGCAGTGGTTCCGATTTTAACGAACGACTGGGCGTACTACCCCGAGGCGCACTAGTCTTCTGCACATCCCAACACATGTATAACTTTATAAACTTTATCTGTGTGTCTTTAGATAATGTGTGTTTGTTTTGTTTACAATTTTCTTGGTTATGTGCAAGTTCTGTGCCAGTTGATTTTGAAAATACTAAATGAAATGCCCCAAAAGAGACAGTGTTACATAAATAATTATACAAGTGACGATAAAAATTGTAAAGAGTTTTTATTGTTTTAAAATCTTTGAAATATCGTAGAGCGTTAAATTTGAAAAGTTAGTTTATTGGGAAAAATTCCTTATTTGGAGGTTATGGTTAACCTCAAATACAATGCTAGAACAGAAATAAATATAATTGCAGCAATAATAAATATATAAAAAATTATATATTATAATAGGAGCGATAGCAATTTATAATATAACATACCTTTCTTTTTTATTATAAGATAAAAAATGGTTATGAAAATCCCATTACAACTTTTATTATTTAAATTGACACTCTTCATCAAGACGAATCATAATTAAAAACACTAGTGTTAAATACACTTCTCACTTTTTTTAGAAACTTTTGTATTAAAAATATTAAGTTCACTTAATATTTACACTTATTATTCAATATGAAGGAGATAATAACAAACTTGCAGCTGTTACAGCTGTCAGATGGAATACATATATGGGGCAAAATTCCTCAATTGTCCTAACTTAAAATTGAAAGTCTTCAAATCGGGTTGATTTTTGCACAAACTTTAGTACTATAGGGGAGTACTTTATCCACAAAATATTAAAATATTTTATTAAAAATTGTAGAGGGGGGAGGGGGTTAAAGTTTTTGGTAACGTGTTAACAGTGGATTCTTATAGCTAATGTAGCTAAAAAACAGTAGAGTGGACAAAATTTTGCCCTATATGTTTTCGAAAGGTTTTTTCCTCCTCTTTCGAATGGTGTAAAAAAAAAATTTTTTTATTAACAATTTAAGTTAATTTTTTCAAAATTAAAAATATGGTAATTATCCAGATAAGCGGCTTTTCCCAATTTCGCTTATTTTTGGATAATTCTTTTTGGAAAAGCTTTCATTTAGCTGGAATATGAAAAATTCGTTGGGGGAAGACGAAAAAGTGCATAACCGGAAGTCAGGGATGGGAAACAAAATTAAAATTTTCGTTTTTGTGATTTTTCTTGGTAAATATTAAAAATTTCAAAAAATGTTCTACATAAAAGTTGTAGATCTTGATAAAATACTACTTTTATGTTCTATACATTTTGTTCGTAAATTGAATATATTTCGAGAAAAACGCAAAAAACTGAAAATAACCATAAAAATGTAGTATGTAGAAGGGCTTTTCTTAAATTTGAAAACTTTCAGTTATTATCAAAAAAATCAAAAATTTCCTTCCGCAGGGTTGAGCAGTTGACGATTTTTGAATTTTTTGGTAGCTGCCCAACTTTGCTCGATAAAATTTTCAGAAATTTCAATAAGCAAGGTTGGGAAGTTAACAAAAAAATGGCGCATTTGTCAACTTATCTTCATCGCGAATTTAAAACCTTAAGGTGCATTCACATTTTTGTTTGTGGAAAAGTGAGTATAAGAGAAATATCCCGTCGATAAAAATGACCAAAAAGTTCTGTAAAGGTGTATCTACAATAGCTAACAAAACACAATTTTTAAACCTTAAGGTGCTTTCACACTTCGATACTAAAAGGTAATTTAAACACAATACTACTTTCATGTTCTATACATTTTGGCCGTAAAGTAAATTGAGTATTTGGTAATTCAAGAAAAATGCAAAAAACTGAAAATAACCATAAAAACGCATAATACAGAAAATACACATACATCTGGTAGGGTCCATTTACTAACAGTCATAGAAAGAGAGTCAAGTTGACTTTCTAGTTGGTACTAGAAGGTACCGAACCCAGACCGCCCCCCTCTAACATGTCTATAAAGAAAATGCCTTTTTAAGGTGCCTAGAGAAGATGTCACTCGGAGGCGGGCGAAGCCCGCCGCATCTTTTTCTTTTACCATTTTTAATGTAGAATGGAGTCAAGTTGATTTTCTAGTTGGTACTAGAAGGTACCGAACCCAGACCAACCCCCCTCCAACGTGTCTTTAAAAAAATGCCTTTTTAAGGTGCTTAGAGAAGATGCCACTCGGAGGCGGGCGAAGCCCGCCGCATCTTTTTCTTTTCCCATTTTTAATGTAAAATGGAGTCAAATAAACATTCTGGTTGATACTAGAAGGTAGAATATCAGGTCTGGGTTTGGTACCTTCTAGTATCAACCAGAATGTTAATTTGACTCCATTCTACATAGAAAAGCAAGAGGACTTCTCTCTAAACGTGAAGCGGAACTAGGTGCGGCGGGCTTCGCCCGCCTCTGAGTGGTCTCTTCAAGGGACACCTGTCAAAATTTTTTTTTTTGTTGTAAGGGGGATTGGTTCTGGGTTCTAAGTACCTTCTAGTACCAACTAGAAAGTCAATTTGACTCCCTTTCTACATAGAAAAGCAAGAGGACTTCTCTCTAAACGTGAAGCGGAACTAGGTGCGGCGGGCTTCGCCCGCCTCTGAGTGGTCTCTTCAAGGGACACCTGTCAAAATTTTTTTTTTTTTGTTGTAAGGGGGATTGGTTCTGGGTTCTAAGTACCTTCTAGTACCAACTAGAAAACCAACTTCTCTCCCTTTCTATGACTGTTAGGGTGAAATCCCATGACAGCGTTTTGCGTTGCGTTTTGTAACTAGGCCATGAGTGCAAATAGAGCGAACATATATCTGCGTCTCTCTCACATTCGTGTCCTAGTTACAAAATGCAACGTAAAACGCTGTCACATTTGAGATGTTCGATACTCAAGGATTTAGTTTCACATTTTGGAATTGTCACATTTGAGAAGTTCGACACTCAAGGAACAATCTTGTCTTATCGTGCTGAAGGAAGCTGCAATTTTCACTTATATTCGTTTCAACCATGGACTGTCAAGGCTGTGAATTTTCGTGCTTTCAATTTTTAAAACTTCTAGATGACGACAAATCGTTAATAGAATTTTTGAAAGAACACAACGTGATTAAAAAAAATGTGATTTGCCCGCATTGTCAAAATCCTGCAATCTTCAATGATCGAGATTTTTTTTGGAGGTGTCAAAAAACATCTAAAATAAAAAGCGGGAAAAAGACAATTGAGAAGAAATGCAAATTTAAATTGTCTATAAAAACTGGCACGTGGTTCCAAAGATCTGCTCTTTCTTTGGAAACTGCATGCAAGTTTATTGCTTGGTATGTATTCTTGTCACCTCCTAGGCAAGACATTATAGTAAATGAGCTGCAAATTTCCCAAACTACTTATGTAGATTGGGCAAATTTTATTAGGGAAGCCATTTTCTTATGGTGTATAAATCATTCAGAAGGAAAATTGGTTGGCCCTAATAAAATAGTCGAAATCGACGAAGCGAAATTTGGTAAAAGAAAGTACCACCGTGGTCGAGTAATTGACGGTGTTTGGCTTTTCGGCGGTTTTTGTCGAGAAACAAGGGACATTTTTTATTGTTCCTGTACCTGACAGAACTGGTAAAACTCTTCTGTCAGTGATTAATGAAAAAATTGTTAAAGGGACAACAATAATTTCCGACTGCTGGAAAGGTTACAACTCTGTGGACCAACATGAGTTTGAGCACCTTACGGTCAACCACTCCTGCAATTTTGTGGACCCTGACACTGGTGTTCATACTCAACACATTGAGCGAACCTGGCGCGATACACGAGCGGCAATTCCGACTTATGGTCGACGGGAAGAACACATGGACGGGTATATTGCAGAGTACCTGTTCAAAAGAAAGTTCAAGGATTTTAGAACTCGCTTCCATAAAATCTTTGAAATTATTCAATATGCCCAAGATCCAAACGAAGTCGCAGAAGTGGAATAAATTTAGCACAAAAACCAGCATTTTATGCTTGCTAAATTGCAATCAGCCCTTTTCAGGGCTCCGACAGAAATCTATTCTCTGAAACAAATAGTTTTTTAGAATTTGCAATCAGCCCTTTTCAGGGCTCTGAAGGGGCTCATGTCAGGGTTCGGTAACTTCTAGTACCAACTAGAATGTCAATTTGACTCTCTTTTTGCATTAAAATAGAGAAGGAATCAAGTAGCGGCCCGCCTTTGTTGTGGTCTCTCCTTAAGGCACCTTAAAGACGACTTTTTTTGCGGCGACACGTTGGAAGGGGCTCGGGTCAGGGTTCGGTACCTAGTAGTACCAACTAAAATGTCAATTTGACTCTCTTTTTGCATTAAAATAGAGAAGGAATTAAGTTGCGGCGAGTTTCGCTAGCCTCCGTTGTGAACTCTTCAGGCACCTTATTCTTCCCTACATCATTATTAAGGTTTTTTTTATTTTTTGAAATTTCTCAAAAAATACTCAATTTAGGAAAAATATGTATAGAATAAAAAAGATGTATTTTGACATGATCTACAACTTTTATGAAGGAAATTTTTTGATATTATTAGTTTTGACCGAGTTATGTGCAAAAAACGAAAATTTTAATTTTGTTTCCCATCCCTGACTTCCGGTTATGCACTTTTTCGTCTTCCCCCAACGAATTTTTCATATTCTAGCTAAATGAAAGCTTTTCCAAAAAGAATTATCCAAAAATAAGCGAAATTGGGAAAAGCCGCTTATCTGGATAATTACCAAAAATATTTTTGACTTTTTTTTGAAAATCGGCATTTTTTTTTCTTTTTTTTTTGCCTTAAAATAAAGCTTATTATATGTACTTTCCATACCCCTTTGGTAAAAAATGCCGTTTTTTTTTGTTTTCGAATTATTAATTAATTAATTAATAAAAATTTGTTAAAAATTATTAAAAAATGAAATACTTTTTAAGCAAATAAACTTTTTTTAATTATGAGCTTATCATCGTAAAGCTGCTTAAATTCCGCATCCAACGAGTATAAATACATCTATTTTTATAAATAATTGTTTAATAAACAAATAATTGAAAATTTATTTATTAATTTTTTGAAAAAAAAAACAATTTCTTTCTTCATTTTTGCTTTAAAATACAGATCAATATGTGTACATTCAATACCGGTTTAGGAAAAAATGACGCTTGATTAGTTTTCAAATAATTAATCATTTAATTAGTTAATTAACTCATTAATAGTAGTAAAAAATTACTAAAAAATTAAATATTTTTCAAGAAAATAAACTTTTCTTAATTACGAGTTTGTCATCGGAAAGCTTACCAAATTCTGCATCCAACAATCATAAACTCAACTGTTTTTATAAATAATTATTAATTAAATAAATAATTTATTATTTATTTATTAATTTTTTTAAAAAGGGATATTTTTTTATTTTTCCTTTAAAATAAGGCTTAATATATTTACTTTCGATACCCGATTAGGAAAAGTTACAATATTTTTTGTTTTCGTATTATTTATTAATTAATTAATAAAAAATAGACATGTTGGATGCGGAATTTGTTAAGCTTTACGTTGGAAAGCTCAAAATTAAGTAAAGTTTTTTTTTAAATATTAATTTTTTTTACTAATTTTTATTAATTAATTAATAAATAATACGAAAACAAAAAATATTGTAACTTTTCCTAATCGGGTATCGAAAGTAAATATATTAAGCCTTATTTTAAAGGAAAAATAAAAAAATATCCCTTTTTCAAAAAATTAATAAATAAATAATAAATTATTTATTTAATTAATAATTATTTATAAAAAACAGTTGAGTTTATGATTGTTGGATGCAGAATTTGGTAAGCTTTCCGATGACAAACTCGTAATTAAGAAAAGTTTATTTTCTTGAAAAATATTTAATTTTTTAGTAATTTTTTACTACTATTAATGAGTTAATTAACTAATTAAATGATTAATTATTTGAAAACTAATCAAGCGTCATTTTTTCCTAAACCGGTATTGAATGTACACATATTGATCTGTATTTTAAAGCAAAAATGAAGAAAGAAATTGTTTTTTTTTTTCAAAAAATTAATAAATAAATTTTCAATTATTTGTTTATTAAACAATTATTTATAAAAATAGATGTATTTATACTCGTTGGATGCGGAATTTAAGCAGCTTTACGATGATAAGCTCATAATTAAAAAAAGTTTATTTGCTTAAAAAGTATTTCATTTTTTAATAATTTTTAACAAATTTTTATTAATTAATTAATTAATAATTCGAAAACAAAAAAAAACGGCATTTTTTACCAAAGGGGTATGGAAAGTACATATAATAAGCTTTATTTTAAGGCAAAAAAAAAAGAAAAAAATTGCCGATTTTCAAAAAAAAGTCAAAAATATTTTTAATTTTGAAAAAATTAACTTAAATTGTTAATAAAAAAATTTTTTTTACACCATTCGAAAGAGGAGGAAAAAACCTTTCGAAAACATATAGGGCAAAATTTTGTCCACTCTACTGTTTTTTAGCTACATTAGCTATAAGAATCCACTGTTAACACGTTACCAAAAACTTTAACCCCCTCCCCCCTCTACAATTTTTAATAAAATATTTTAATATTTTGTGGATAAAGTACTCCCCTATAGTACTAAAGTTTGTGCAAAAATTAACCCGATTTGAAGACTTTCAATTTTAAGTTAGGACAATTGAGGAATTTTGCCCCATATATATATTTTCCTTCTTCTTCTTTATAGATAAATCACATAGATCTGTCCCTGTTAATAACGCAGAAAATCTAACGCGATTGCTTTCTTCCTCTTTTGAAGATAAGTAACATTAGATTGTCTCTCTTAACCTAATTTTCAAATTTACTCGTTTCATAGAAGGATTTAATGGACATTGAAAAATAATTAAATTTCTAAGTTAATTTTTTTTTGTTTCTACTTACTTATTTTTAATTGAAATTTACTATTGAACTTTATTAAAAGAGTTAACAATTTCCTCTTATTTACTACACTAAAAATAACTTTGTGTAAAAAAATTGAAAAATTGATTTATCGACAATTTTGAAAATGACCTAGGACCACAAAATTTTTCAGGAAAGATTTCTCATTAAAGTACGTATGAAACACAGGGTCCCGTCAATGTATATTTTCACAATAAAAATTTTGTGGTCCTGTTTAATTAATTGATTGTTATGTTTGACTGTAGTAGTTCAACAACAAGAGAAAAATTATTTTCAATTTTTACTGTATTTGTAAATGTCGCAAAATTGTTTGTGCAAAATCATAAAATTTTATGCATTAAAACTATTTCATTAAATGCAAAATGGAATCATTTTACTTCTTAAAATAAAAAGACATTAAGTATGTATTAAAAACATTTTCTTCGAGACGGTCCTTAAAATATATTCCTACAAATATTATCCACTTATTTTAAGAGTGTATTTCATCGCCTTTATTAAAGTGTCACATGTTCTATAAATAAGTAGAACTTTATCAAAGTTAGAATTTTTATCTTTTAAAAATTAATTTTCAGTATACCTAAGTAAATAACTATACGTTTTTAAAACATTTTGCATAAAAAGCTTAAATTAACAAAGGAAAAACTTATGAAACAATTCAATTGGTTTTAAATCGATACTTTAAAATTCGATAAATAATTGAGTCTGTTTATAAAGTTGAGATTTCTTGTGAAACTTTGTCACATTGATTAATTGTTTCTCAGAATTGCTTTCAAACTGTTGCAATTAATTTTCTGTCGTGTGCTTTAAAAATTGGACTTTTCGATGTATTAATGAATCTATCTAAATTTGAAATTCTTTCATTAATTTTGTGAACTATAAATTTTATTATTTTACATTATAATATATAAATTTATAATTGTAATCGCATTTATATTTTGTAATTAAAAACAAGTGTTTTCAAAGTGAAAAACATTTTTTTGACTCTTGATTAAATATATTAATAGTACTTTCTCAATTAATAAATTACAATCTTCGTAATTACATATCTTAACAGAAGAGAAAGAGAGAGAGAGAGAGCATTGTTTTGAAAAGCTTTTGTTACTGGTATAATTTCCATAATAAATTAGTATAAAGGAGACGGCGCATTGATTACAGCCATGAAAACCAATTACTAAATTCTATGCAATTGTATTCCTTTCCATGGGGTGGACTATACCGACTTCTTGGTCAGATAGTAAATTCATTGGCACCAAGAATAGCTTCCAGGAAGTGTGATCGATAACGTTTACCGCAATACCAGCTCTTGTACACCTTGACAATTGGCATATTCACTTCCGGATTCGATTAGACACAGCCGGCTGAACACGAGTATTTCTGGAGACGAAAACTACTAACATGTACTACATGTTTCGAAAAACGGACAGAATATTTTAAGAAAATAATGGTCTGGAGGTACTCTATTCTAAGATACTTTCCGCTTGTACGGTGTCACATCCCCTGGAGATAGCCCTCCAAATGAATTGATTAAAATACACCATATTTTTCTTACTTTTATATTGTATCATGTTCTTATATCATGATAAAGAAAATGAAAATTTATAATATATTGTTGACAATATCAGACTTTGCACTCAAATAATTTATTTAAGAAAAAGTGATTGCACAAAATTTTAAGTAGATTTGATACGCAACTGAAAAAAATTATTCTTCTTTTGACAGAAAAGTTCTTCTTCTAAAATCCTCTTAAATTTTATACAAAAAATAAGAATATTATCTACTTTTCATCAGAGAATATTTTTTCACTTTTTAAGATCCGCTTAAATCAAGAATATATATTTTTTCGATGAAAGACTGCAATATTCCAAATTTTTATTTTTATTATAATAAAATTTTCAAATTAAGAATACATTAACAATATCGATTAAAAAAACTAAATACAAAGTAAATATTTATAATTCAATAATTATATTACAAATAGCTACATAATGTTACTTACTCTTAGTTACAATGTAGTCGTAATTTTTAATGATAAAGCGCTGGTCGTTATAAGTTTGGTTGTCAAGATGTTGTTTCAATTTGAATGAAACTAGAAAGCTTGTTGTGTTACACTTATGAAACGTTCACAACTTTGAGAATTTTGCGTTTGTTTCAAGAGTTAATACCGCTTCTAAGTGTTACTTTTCGTCACTTGCACCTATTATGGAAAGAAACTTGTTTCTAAGTGTGAGAAAAGCAACTTGCACAATAATCGAGTACAATGCTATCCGCAATTGCCGATTAAAGAAAGAATTAGTGAAAAACTACAATTAATGAGACTTGACGCGCAAAATATGACAGTTAATATATTGAAATTATAAATTCTAAGTGTCAAATTGCTTTTCTTGCATCCCTTAGGGAAAGAAACTTGTTTCTAAGTGAAAAACAAAGTAGACTTGCACAATAATCGAGTACAATTCTGTCCGCAATTGCCGATTAAAGAAAGAATATTACAAATTCGTATAAAACTGAAGGGTCGCTTTACAATGACTACTGGTCTATAAAACCGTACTGAAACTTTTGACAATTTTGTTAAAAAAGCTTGGGTTTATATAGTAATGAATTATTAAAAGTGGGAGAGTTTGTAGACAATTATGGGGATAAAAGTATGTTGCCTTCTTAGCATTTACATTTCGGCTTATTATAGACCTATTTATAGTTTGATTTTAAGAAGAATGCAGTTCTTCGAAAATCGACCTGAATATTTGCCTCGATTATGGAAAAAGTGACTCAACGCATTGTTTCTTATTTTTGTCAATTTCTACCTCTGGTTTTGTTTTTAATCATTATTCTAATATGTAGGACGACGTATAAATTTCAGCTATAACTTCTATCTCAATTATCGCATTTTAAGTCTTTTAACACAGGCATTATGTGTTTAACATAAGATAGTGAAGTTACATTACAGAAATTCCTTTACAATCATGACAAAAATGTATTTGGGATATAACAGTCCTCCCTTTTTACATTTTTCAACGTCTCGGTGAAATATAAAACCTATCATTGAGATACAGAAGACGAGACTTAAGAATTTTTGAAATTGAAACTGCCTTTTGTTGTCCTAATTACAAACTACATGCAGTGTTAACAGTGATATCAATATCCTTGCGCTCTTCTTACATTTAGCGGCGCTAAGATAAGAATGGTGAAGTGACTATGTGATGTGTTTGTCGTGTTATGATATTAGCTGTTTGTGTTGTCTTACTCATCTTCTTAAGGTAGGTATAGATTTCGTTTTCCTCAGGGCGATCGTTGATTCTTTGTTTCCCATGATGGAGATTCCAATTGTCAACTTCAGCATTTTGCATCCCTATAAGTGATGGTGGCACATGGAGCATCTTCAGTAATTGTTTAACCCATTAACGCCTAAATGCACTGAATTTTTAGTCTGACTTCAATCTTAAATATTTTCTAATCAACATATTATTTTCTCTTCAATAAATATTTTTTTGCATTAAAGTGTCCTCTATGCGAATATGATATTAGAAAATTAATAAAAAATTGTTTAACAATATTTTTTTGCATATAATTAAAAAATTGCATGATTTTTTAAACGTTTTTTATTACAAATTCTTAAATTTTTAAGTCAAAAAATTTTTTTGACATCTAATATTACCATAAATCGTCAGGGTGGCGAGCGACCTGGAAAACCTGGAAAACCGGGAATAGACAGGGAATTTGAAATATCTGGAAAAGTCAGGGAAAAGGCAGAGAATTAATTCTGTAGTCAGGGAAAAGCTGAAGGAAGTGTAAATATTCTTAGTTATACACTTAAATTAAGAAAAAACCACTTTCGTGGTGGGGGCATAGGTGTGATGACTTGCATTTCGAAGAAAACATTAGTTCTAAAATTATCTACAAAGAGCGCGTTTGTGCATCGTTTCTGCCATAAACTCAGTGTGTTTCCCTTCTTTAATATTACTAACACCTCGCTTTACTTCCGCCATTTTCCATTCAGCATGTGTCTTTTATTTAGTATCGGTTATATTTGTTATTATCGTTTAAACACATTTAAGTTAAATTGATATATACTTAGATATCGTTGCTATATATATTTAAATATTTATTAGCATTATAGCTTAGTTATTCATGTGCATTTAATATATTTTCTGTTTTTTAATCGGTAAATTAGGGAAAGGTTATAACAAACTCAGTGTTTATTTCGCCCTTCCTAAAAGTTAAATTTAAATAAGTAAAGGAAATGGTCAAAATAACCTTAATTAAAAAAATATATTTATAAACGTATAAATAAATTTATAAATCTATCTATGTATTAAAGGCTATAAATTTAAAAAAACTCTTTAATAAATAACATAAAAAATAATCCAGTTGCTTTTATAAAATATGTGCTCGTTTTCTATACTTACTTATTTTTTATAACGGGCGAAATAGACACTGCGTGTTATATAAAGCAATAATTGAATTCAGTGATTTTAAAATGTAGAGAACAACTTTTTACAAAACTGTAACTTTGATATTATCCTTTTCAACAAAATTAATTTACTTTTTCTCATTTTATAGGGTTTAATTGTTATTTGATTATGACTCAAGGAAAACTAACTTCATTCCAAGTTCAGTGGTTAATAGATCCAATGTTTAAACCTTGGCTGGCAAGAGTTGAAAGTAATTGTTTTGAAGCAAAATGTATAATATGCCCGAAAATAATTAATTTGAGTAATATGGGAAGAAGAGCCCTGATCAGTCATATGAAAAGTGACAAGCACATAAAAGCTATAAATGCTGAAGCTAATGTGATTTCGCTGTCAAATTTTTTCCTCGAAAAACACTAAGAATCTAACAGTGCTTCTTCAAAGAATTTCACATCAACAGTTCAAAACTCTGCTTTAATAAATTTTCCAGATCAAGTTGTTCAATTCGCAAATTCACCGTCTACTTCTCAGGATTCAGCGAAAGTTGCAAGGACAGTTGAAAAAATTGTCAATAGTGCCAAACCAATGGATAGATTTGTAATTAAAGATGATATCACAAAAGCAGAAATATTGTCGGTCATTGAATGTGTCATGACGCATAAATCACTACGTTCAGGAGAGCGAGATGTTACACTATTCTCTAGGATGTTTACTGATAGTTTGATAGCGCAAAAAATGCAGTTACAGCGAGATAAAATTGGTTATTCGATTGTGTTCGGCTTGGCACCATATTTTAAAAATGAATTAGTTAGTGAGGTAATGGAATGTGTTTTTTTACAGTTGGATTCGATGAAGCGCTTAATAAAATTGCTCAAAAGCAGCAAATGGACTTGAATGTTCGCTATTGGCCAAAAAATGGCAATGAAGTCAAAACGCGATTCCTCACGCCAGAATTTTTGGAGCGTTGTACAGCCTCCGATTTAATAATTGCATTTTTAAATGGCATATCTCCTCTAATACCAAAAAAGGTATTACAAATTTCCTTAGATGGCCAAATGTCAATTTAAAGTTTCTTAAAGACATAAAAGGCCATATTGCACCTGACAAAAATGACCCTAAAATGTTGAAAATTGGTAGTTGTGGGCTTCACACTACAAGTGGAGCTTTTAAGGGCGCAATTAGGAAACAGGCTGGGACCTAGAACAATTTTTAAGAGCATCTTACAATTTCTTTAAAGATGTTTCATACAGACGACAAATGTTTACTGAAATTACAAAAAGTCATAATTTTCCACTTAAATTTTGTTCAGTTCGATGGCTTAATAATGAGAATGTCGCACAGCGGGCTTTAGAAATACTACCTGATTTTATTAAGTACATTGGTGAAGTTATTAAGTCTTCCAAACCGCCAAATTGTAATAGCTTCAATACTCTTGTGAAATTCTGTAACGATCCTTTGTTAACAGTCAAGTTGACATTTTTTAAATTATTGTCGCAAGATCTTGAACCTTTTCTGACTGAATTTCAGACCGATTTACCACTTGCTCCGTTTTTGTACAACGTTTTCACCAGTATTATGTGTGATCAAATGGAGAGGTTTGTAAATTCTGAAGTCATGAAGGAAGCAAAATCAGTGCTGGACGTGGATCTAAATGATAGTAAAAATCTATTAACAGCTGCACAGATTCACCTTGGTATCGCCACTAAAACTATTTTGAAGAAAGTCAAAGGTTGCACTAGTCTCGAAATTCTCTAATTTCGTCAAGATTGTAGAAAGTGTCTCATTAAATTCGTCAGTAAGTTACAAGAACGATCTCCTTTAGCGTACAAACTGACTAAATCTATTTCCTGCTTCGATCCATATGTGGCAGCTGACATTAAATTGGGTGAGAAAAGAATAAATTAATTATTAACAACTCTGGTTGGAAAAAATTGGCTTGACGGTAATGTTGCTGAAAAAACTGCACGTGAGTTTAAAAATGTGTGCAAGATGTCAAAAGTTTAGATGAACTTGAAAGATTTTAATAGAAAAAACTCAGCGTTTAGATCATTTTTGGACAGAATTTTTTGAAGAATTCACAGACAGTGAAAACATAAGAGTTGTGATGCAAATGGTAAATGTATTTTCTCATGGAAATGCCAACGTTGAACGTGGCTTTTCTGTTAACGGAGAATGCATGATAGACAATATAAAGGAGGAAACGTTGGTCGCTAGGAGAATTGTCTATGACACAGTAAATAACCTCGGTGGAATTGAAAAATTCAATGTTAACAAACAGATGATTCTCTCAGTTCGAAATGCATATTCCCGTTTTAAGGAAGCCAATAAAAACGTCGAAAAGAATCAGAAGCGGCAAATATATTAGCATATAAAAGGAAACTTATCAATCTTCAAGTGAGAGATCTTGAAGCAAAGAAAGCGAAAGTATTAGAAGATTCTCAAAAGGAACTTGATACATTAAACAATCAAATCCTAGATTTACGAGAATCTTAACTTCATATTTGTTTGACTTTGAATTTTAATCAAGTGAGAGATCTAGAAGCAAAGAAAGCGAAAGTGTTAGAAGATTCTCAAAAGGAACTTGATACATTAAACAATCAAATCCTAGATTTACGAGAATCTTAACTTCATATTTGTTTGACTTTGAATTTAAATCTGAAAAATGTTTACAAGTGTTTGATGTTTAATATTATATATTTTTAAATCTTCCGGAAAATTTCCGGAAATTTATTTTTTTTACGGAAATCATCCGGAAATCTTCCGGAAAATTTCCGTAAAATTTATTTTTTTGCGGAAATCATCCAGAAATCTTCCGGAAAATTTCTGGAAATTTATTTTTTTACGGAAATTTTCCGAAAGATTTCCGGATGATTTTTGTAAAAAAAATAAATTTGCAGAAATTTTCCGGAAGATTTCCTGATGATTTCCGTAAAAAAATAAATTTTCGGAAATTTTCCGGAAGATTTCTGGATGATTTCCGTAAAAAAAATTAATTTCCGGAAGATTTCCGGTTGATTTCCGTAAAAACAATAAATTTCCGGAAGATTTCCGGATGATATCCGTAAAAAAATAAATTACCGGAAATTTTGAGGAAGATTTCCGGATAATTTCCGTAAAACAAAATAAATTTCCGGAAATTTTCTGGAAGATTTCCGGATGATTTCCGTAAAAAAATAAATTTCCGGAAATTTTTCGGAAGATTTCCGTAAAAAAATAAATTGTCGGAAATTTTACGGATGATTTCGGTAAAAAAATAATTTTCCGGAAGATTTCTGGATGATTTCCGTAAAAAAAATAAATTTCCGGATGATTTTCGTAAAAAAAAAAATTTCCGGAAATTTTCCGGATGATTTCCGTAAAAAAAATAAATTTTCGGAAATTTTCCGGAAGATTTCCGAATAATTTCTGTACAAAAAAAATTTCCGGAAATCATGCCACATATGATTTTATTGTTATATTAACTTTTATAATTTTTTCATTATTTTTCTATAATTCAAATATTTTATTAAATAAATATAATAAAATGTAATAATTATTAGTGTTACGTCCGTAACTTCTTATTAATATTCATTAAATACTTTAATATTTCCTTACAAATATTCTTGATTTCACTATGTATTTTGTTATTAATATTCCTAAATTATATGTGTAATTCTTATTAATATTCTTGAATTAACTATACAATTTTTATATTTACTTGTATGTGTATGTGTGATTTATTTGTATGTCATATATTATTGCATTATATCCAGTACATTTTATATTATTATGGTATTCCTTATTTTATATTTTCTATGTATTTGAAACAACATGATAAGTTATATCAAATCCAAGAAAGAAAAGTTTATATTTTAAAGTTATGTAAAAGGAATAACGATCACGCATCAATGTGGCAAACCTTTACTAGACCACACATCAGAAAGGAGAGAGAGAGAAACACATACCAACCCAGGTCCTGAGAGTCTTATCAAATCCCGTAGAAACTAGAGAGAAACATCTATACCACACCCTGTGCTAAATGTCTTATCGAGTCCCGTCGAAGGTGGCCCGGTGACGTCACGCTGCATCTACCTGCACTAGACGAGTTTCGGCACGTGTATTTTTCTTCGTGCATGCTGTTCTATTAGAAGATTTCGATATAAAAAGGGCAAGCATCATCGTTAGATCAGAGAGTATTTATTTGAAAGCCAACATTATAACATCTACAAGAAAGAGAGTATCTATTTGAAAGCCAACATTATAACATCTACAAGAAAGAGAGTATCTATTTGAAACCCAACATTATAACATCTACAAGAAGGAGAGTATTTTTTTGGAAATCAACAAGTAAACATCGATACCTATTCAACGTGCAATCCCAGTATACAGTTTAGAAGTTAACTAAACTACATCCCCAAGTATATTTTTGAGACAATTTTCGGACAACAATTTATAAAATACACAATTTTACCAAGTGTATATTTTGATCATTTAAGAAGAGATAATTTGGAAATAAGTCCAAATTTAATATTGAAACAATTTATCAAATTTCGAAGTATCGAAATTTGTTTTGGAGGCGACAGTCTGGAAGAAAAGTAAAATCCCTAAGAGTACAATACACTAAATCCCATTAGTGTAAACATAAGGCAAATATACAACCATTAAGGACAGCAACCACAGGCTCCTTTGTGTCTACTCTACTATACCACTCCAGATCGGAAATCAAGATAACAATCACCAGCTTCAACACTTACAATAATCGTTATTCCTAAAGTAAGATTTTTCATTTTTAAATATACTCATTGTATTTTGTATTATTGTCAATTCTTTTCTTTCTTGGTTGGTTTTTAAATAAAATATTCTCTCACAACATTTAGTAGGCTCATTGACTTATCCTCATCCCAAATTAGATTCAATTTTTGAAACTAATTTTAAAACGAGGAACGTTAGGTATATTTAAAAAGGTTTCTTGTTTTGACGTAACATTAGCATAATAATTGCATAATATTAGATCCACCATTTTGATTTTTAAAAAACTAAAATCCTTTTTATAATTAATCAGCGACGCCGAAAAATCCCTGAGTAAGGATTTAGAAAAAATCCCACAGAATTTTCAAAAATATTGTCCACCATATTACATCCGCTATTTTTGCATTTTGGAAAAATAATATCAGATTCACGACGTGTGACCCCGAAAACCTCCGAATACTGATTTATAAAAGAATCCAACCAAATTTTGAAATTTTTGTTTGCCACATTGAATCCGCCGTTTTGAATTTTCGAAAACTAATATCAGATTCGTATTCAGCGACCCCATAAACCCCCGAGTACGGATTTGTAAGAAATTTCAACCAATTTTTAAAATTTCATTCGCCATATTGGATCCGCCATTTTGAATTTTGGAAAACTAATATCATATTCGGATAGAGGACACTTTAATGCAAAAAAAATTATTTATCGAAGAGAAAATAATATGTTTATTAGAAAATATTTAACATTGAAGTCAGACTAAAAATTCAGTGCATTCAGGCGTTAATGGGTTAACTTCGTGAGGTACAAAATACGAACGTTTTGTAAATTTAAGAAGTGTGACTCCTATTATTATAATTTTTTTTATTCTTACAAGTGTTTTTATTAGTGTTGAAAATTTTTTTGTTTGTTATGTTTTAGTGTCTGAAGAAAATTGCACCGTTAATTTGGAAGGATTCTTGAAATCCTTGCAAGTGATGGCGGCCTCGATTCACTATTCGATGGCGGAGGTGCATTGTTTTGAAGCAATGGCACGGCCAGGTCGTCCAAAAAGAGGAGCCTTTCAGGCAAAAATAGATGGGTAGCTCTATGCCTAAGTTGTACCCTAGTTCTTCAATTTTGTTGAAACTTCGAAATTTTGAAGTGGAATACATGCCAGTAAAGAGCCTCAATTCGATTTTTAAAAATTTTGAAAAATTTTGGATTTACGAGGTTTTCAAATTTTTTTTTGAAATTTTGAAAATGGTATATCTCTAAGGAAAATGAATGAAATTTTCAGGGCATGTTTATTGTTTACAGACAATTTAAGAAAATATTTTAGAAAAAAAAAAATTTTTAAACAAATTATTAAAAAAATCATTTTTAAATAAACAATTTTTTGAAAAGTGCCATTTTTATTTTTTTTAATATTAATGATTAGATTCCCGCTTATTTCACGAGTATTTTTCAAAAAGAAAATTGATGGCTATACTCTACATACAAACTAACGTTCAAAGACACCTCTAAGTCGTAAATTTTAACTAAATTCGATATTGTTAATTACTAACTTTTTACATATTGTACTTAGAGAGGTGTATTTTTTCTAATTTTGCAATTTACCAGACCTAACATTAAACAAATTATTATTGTTAATTACTAACTATTTATAGAATAGTATACTTAAAAGATGCGGTTTTTTCTAAACATGCAAATTTATTAAACTTTTTTGATATGCAGATTTACATTAAAAATAAACTTAAATGCGGACCCGGATACGAGCATTGAGGCGTACCTACTCTTTCTATTTCTACACACAGTAAGCGGCAGATTAAATATAACGGATTCAGAACAATTCGGCGTGTGCACCGAAATTACCGAGCAACAAATTCAGCCACGAAATAGTTTAGTTCTAAAAATTGCAATTATGCCAGATAATAATCAGATAAATAACAAATTAACGGTCACGCAATTACCTCCCTTTAATGACGTGTATTCACGTCATGAAAAAAACTGGCCCAAACTGTGGATGACGTGTATACACGTCATAGCCAATACAAGGAAACATCTTAACATATAAATGTGAAAGAATTTATCAATTATCCGAATCAATCTCAAAATAATTCTTATTAAGCTCTTGAACAGTCTACCGGCAATAGAAAGGTCGTGGTCTCGTATCCCACCATGCTAACCAAATTTTTCTGAGTTCTTTGATAATTTTAAATTATTAATTGATTTTGAAAAAATATTTTCTGAAAAAGCAGGTTTCTGTATTCAGGATGGCTGTGCTGTCGATACATATGAAACTCAAGAGCTTAATAAGAATTATTTTGAGATTGATTTGGATAATTGATAAATTCTTTCACATTAATATTAATAATTTCCGAATGATAGATTCACTTCCTTAACTATCTTAACATATACTAGAACCAAAAATGGCGCGCGTTGCGCGCCCCTTCCTGTCCTTTATTCAAAACATAAACTTTTATTTTCAGAGTTATACACTAATGTAACTGTCTAAGAAAGAAGAAATTCTAAGATTTTTTTTTGAATGAACAAGAACATACAATTATAATGTTTCATACATCTAAGAGCGAAATAACAAAATTACAAAAACGACACATTAATAATCCAGTAACATCTACCGAGAAAGAGCAAATTATGATTGCTTAATTAAAGATGTAGTAAAGTACAGTACTGAACTATGCTGTATATTTTTTTACTGTACTGTATATTGTTTTTTGAGGAATCCTTCAAGACTCTTTCAGGTAATAATTTTGGAACTTGACTAACGATTTAACGCTAGCTTTCTTTCGCTCTATCAAGGAAGAATAACATATGAACTTCTTCGTCTAAAATTATTTATCTCTTTCTACACAGTTACAACTGACATAGGAATATCTTTATCTTAAAATCTTATTGTTTCTTACTTCGTCTTCCAAAACAAAAACCATCATTACGTCTCTCTTTACCTAATTTGCATATCTACTGATTTTATATTAATGATGATGATGATCTACTGAGATTCTATTAAAGATAGAACTTCTAGTTATCTGTTCAAAAAAGAAACTTTAAATTATGGAGTTATACAACACTGTAAATGCCCAGATAGCATATAATTTTAAAAAAATCTTGTGGTAATGTTGCCATGCAAGATTTGTTTTAAGTAAAAAAAATTTCAAACACTTAAAATTGTCAATGTTTATTATTTTTACCTGAATTGAGTTTTATATTCGTAAAAAATTAATTTATACTGTAAAAATGAAAGAATTTGATTTCAGATAAAAATTAAAATTGATACGCGGCACGCAAGCCAAGAAAAAATATCAGGATTATATGAAGGATGGGACTATATGAAAAAGGGGTCAAAGCCAGGGATTTTCAAAACTGAGATTCTTTATGAAAAAATCACATGAACACATTTTTGTAAAATGATTTTCTTTTTAATTGCGTTTTTAAATGAATTGTTAATAAAAATTATAATAACAAAATAGCCTCAATTTCTACTTGTAATACAAGTTAACAGAAAAACAAAAGAAATGCAAAGTCAATATTATTATCAGTACCTAAGTCAATATGGTTACAAGTGTTATTATCCCAAATTCGGAGATGTCATTTAGATGCGGGGAAAAGATTCTTAATAAAAACTTGAAATAAATAAAACTGGATCTGGTTTATCTAAAAAAAAGAAAGATTAGACATGGATGCTAAATTTTTTACCGTCCTGGGCGCAAGAAGAATACAAGAAAATCAATAATGATAATTAAATTTTTATTGACTAAAATAAATTGTATGTTGTTCCAACGTTCTTTCTGAAAAAGTTTATCAAAATCGTTAAAAAATAAAAATTTAAAAACATTTTTATGAATTTATTTTTATGACATTAAAATAACTACTCAATTTTTATTGAAAATTTTATGTTTACATATTTAGGTTATTTTATTCTCTACGTAATTGTTTATTTATTGATTTATACACGCAAAATGAAAAAATCAAATTTGATTTTTGTTGTACCGTTAATAAGAAATAATTGTAAATAATATGAATTTTTTATTTATTTTTTTTAAATGCAAGTTTAAAATGTGAAAGGGTTGTTTTCTTTTATTTTTAATCTCTTATGCAATAGGAAATATGCTTGTTTATACTGCTGCTAAATAACAAACTGAAAATGGTAAACTTCTTAAAACCTGTTGGAGGTGATTTAGGAATCATGGTTTAAGGCAGTATATATTAAAAAAAAATTTTTTTAAATTGAAAATTTTGAACAAAATATGTCAGACAAACCAAAGATGGTTAATAAAATAAAAACTTTTAATGTAAAATAACAAATAAACATTTTTATTCATGTGATAGTTTTTAAAAAGTACAACAGACATATACAAGTCAAAAAATATTATAAAATATTGTTGATTGATAAGATATACAAAAGTATTTAAAAGTATATTAAAATATATTATTACTTCACTTCCCGTTAACATCGTAATTAATTTCATCATTATCATCTAAAATTTCTGTATAGACAATATTTTTAATACAGTTATTTCTATTATATCCTAAATATACTTTTACTGAATCAAAAGAACGTACTCTTGACAATGGGACGATAATTGACGATGATAATTGACCGTGATTAAATACATCTCTTCTCAAGTCAATAGCAATTTTATTAAATGTTTGCCTTTGAAACTTATTTATAGTCATAGCAAACGCCAATTTAACAAGAAATTGCCTTCTTCTAAAAGTAAAAGGGTAGACATTTTCGCAATATAAACTAATGCGATGAAAATATGATATTTTTACATTTATCTACTGTTAAAATTTAACATTTCATAACATTGTTCATTAAATCTAAAATTAATAATCTGGCCCCATAATGCACAATCCTTTATTAATACCAAGATTTCGAATAAGCATGACAATAGAATAAATTTTTTAATGCAGTTCACGTGGTGGTAAGCATGATGGTGAAGGTGTATTTAAATATTCTAGTAAAATAACTTTATGATAATTACCATTGTCATAATTTTCAGTAAAATCGATACTTTTATATATTTTTTCTTAACCCATTAACGCCCAGGCGGACGAAAAATTTCAATGGACTTTGAGGACCTGGTTCATTACAACAATAGATACAAAAAATTGACACTTAATATTTTTAACGTAAAAATTTACTCCTCTTTCAGATTCTGATGTTATTTTTCCAAAATTCAAAATGGCGGATCCAATATGTCGGACAACATTTTTGAAAATGACTATATTACTTAAAATTTGTTACTCGGGGGCTTTTGGGGTCACTGATTACGAATATGATGCTATTTTTCCAAAATTCAAAATGGCTGATCCAATATGTCGGACAACATTTTTAAAAATGACTCTATATTACTTGAAATTTGTTATTAGGGGGTTTTTGGGGTCACTGATTACGAATATGATGTTATTTTTCCAAAATTCAAAATGGCGGACGAATTTTGTGAAAGTGACTCCACATTCTTAAAAATGTTATGGTCCGTTTGCCGTCGAATAATTCGCCGTTGCCCGACTCTTACCGCGTGGAGGTGGACATAAAAGAGTCTTTTCTTTTTTTTTGTTTTTTTATATTTTTTTGGTTTTATATTTTTTTTGTTTATTTTGTACTTTTTAAATGTGAGAATCCTGGAAGCAAGTAACGCATAAATATATGCTTCTAGAATTCTCACATTTAAAAAGTACAAAATAAACAAAAAAAAACAAAAAAATATAAAACCAAAAAAAATATAAAAAAACAAAAAAAAAAGAAAAGACTCTTTTATATCCACCTCCACGCGGTATGAGTCGGGCAACGGCGAATTATTCGACGGCAAACAGACCATAACATTTTTAACAATATGGAGTCACTTTTACAAAATTCGTCCGCCATAGTGAATCCGCCATATTGAATCCGCTAATTTGAATTTTGGAAAAATAACATCATATTCGTAATCAGTAAGTCCAAAAACCCCCGAATAACAAATTTCAATTAATATAGTCATTTTTAAAAATGTTGTCCGCCATATTGGATCCGCCATTTTGAATTTTGGAAAAATAACATCATATTCGTAATTAGTGACCCCAAAAACACCCGAGTAATAAGTTTCAGTCCATTTCGGTGACTCTAAAAAATTGGAGCACTATGTTTCATATGTGAGCCATTTTTTTTAGTTTTTGCCGCCATATTGTCGTCCGCCATTTTGAAAAAAATTGACCTCTTCAGGGTTTCGTAGCTGAGGGTCCATGGACGCGATATTTTGATGTTTTGAAGGCATCCATTTGCATTTTTCTGGTGAAAATACCGATGAAAAGAAATTTTTTTCTCGAAAAATCGTGTTTTTTGGAAAAAATTGTTTATAACTTTTAAACAATTTGTTGTAAACAAAATTTAACATCAGAATCTGAAAGAGGAGTAAATTGTACGTTAAAAATATTAAGTGTCAATTTTTTTTGTATCCATTGTTGTAATAAATTAGGTCCTCAAAGTCCATTGAAATTTTTCGTCCGTCTGGGCGTTAATGGGTTAATCCTTATTTAATAAATGTACTACTCATTTATTTATTTCATCCACATCAACATTTCCAGGTGATAGAATTGCATAAAAAGCCATTTCCTAAAATCTGTTATTTTTTATATAGTCACCATAAGTATCTTCGGCAATATCTATATCCTTTGGTTGAATAATTTTGTTTGGTAATAAAAAATTATCACCTTTTTCTTTACATTTCCCGTCTCCAATTTTAAGCAAGAAGTCTACAAATTCCTTTTTTTCTGGTAAAGCTCTCATATTATCTAACAATCTAAATTTTTTAAATTTTTTTCAAAGTTTGCTATATTTTATTGACAAATTCAAAATTTCTGACTTTGTATCTCGTTCTTTAATTGGTAAAATTTGTCTGAAATCTCCACCTAGAATTACAAGTTTACCACCAAATGATTCTTGTGATTTTATTAAATCCCTTAATAATCTGTCCATTATTTCTAAAGCATACTTTGGAGGACAAAAAGGTACAACAAACCTATTATCAACAATATATCCGTTTGGTCTATCATACGTCTTACCTGTATTTCTCCTACGGTAAAGAACATAATTGTCTGTTTCAAAAGTTGTATCATCTAAAAAATTTTTAGGAAATTTTTTAGAACATTTCCCATCAACAATACAACAGTCTCCACAAGGACCATGAATATTATTTTGCATTATAATTCGATGAAATTTAGAATTAACGCCTTTATCAGAAATTTCTGCTGAAATATACTGATTAACACTACCTGGTGTTACTATTTTACAATTTTTTGTCAAAATAACCAATAAATGAATATGTGGTAATCCTCGTTTTTAAAATTCAATAACATAAACAAAAGATTTTATCCCTTCAAATAACTTATCTTTGACAATAGTTTTAATAAAATTTTTTACTTTTAATGAAAAAACTCTTGCTACAATATCAGGTCTATCGGAAGCAGATTAAAAAGGCAATAAATTTTGGGGCCATCTATAAACCACGTAGCCTCATGAGGGGGAGGGGGTTCAAGTAATTGACTACGACAAGAGGAAATAGCGTGTAATAGCGAGGAAATAAATACGTGTAATAGCGTACTACATGGGGGAGGAGGGGGATAAAATTCCTAAAAAATGGGGCTACGTGGTTTATGGACGGTTTCTTTCTTAAATTTATTTCCAATGTATATTACAAGTCATTATATTAAATAAATCTTGTCTACCATGACGTCCTACAACAGTCATAGAATCTTGATATTGTTGCATCATATTACGAGGTGACCCTATAAATGTGGAAGGCAGTATTAACATTTTCCCAACATGTACGTCATCTTTTGACTCTTCGTTATATAGATGATCAATTAATCCTTTATATGTTTCACTTCTCAATTATATTTGATTATTCGCACAAAACATCAATCTATCTTTTTCAATTTGAACATAATTATCAACAACCCATTGTTGAAATAATCTACCTCCGTTTAAAAATTGATTAAGTTCATTATCTCTTAAAGCTATTTTATATTTTATGTAAGCAGATTTTGAAAATGTATGATTTCTACTTCTTTTTTCGCTACCAGTACAAATCATATCTATATTATAACCTTTATTCCCAAGTGGACAAAATATTGGATAAATCCAAAGTTCTACATTTGGATTTAAATTGTTTACTGCTTGTAATTGTTTTTCTGATTTGTTATAAACCGTTACAAAAGATTCGGGTATTTCATCCTCTGAATTTGTATTAAAAATTGCAGCTACTTCATTACAACTTTGCAAATTATACCTATTTTTATCTAAACCTTTTTTCAATGTAAATAATAATTGTAAATCAGGAATTTCAGCATTATTTTTTTCTGGCTAATTCAGTTTCCATTTTAACAACCTACGACATCATTAAAAAAGATTTGGTACAAACATTTTTATCTCTCATTATTTTTTCTATACATTGTAGAATTTGTTTATCTAATATTTCATTATGTTTTAATCTATAACAAACAGATTCTTCTGGATCATATATAAATAATTGTCCAAAATATGGATCTTTATATTTTTCTAAAAAATAGAGCATTATTTATTTGGTAACAAATTTGTCCTTGTATTTTATAACAAAATGGTCCTCGTCTTCTTTTACTATTATATTTAACTACATTCGCATTTAATGAAGCAAAAGAAAATGAGTTATTATATGCTCTTATATTTCTTTTAAAGTGGCCAGACTTTTTGTGATTACCCTCTATCAACATTCTTAATTCGTATGGATATTCAACTGTGGACAAATTAATACCGCCATGACCACAACAATCATTAAATGAGTTCTTTTTTGCATTAACTAATTCATCTTTAAAGTGCTCTGCATTGCAATGACTGCAACAATAAGTCATAGATACTAAATAATCTTTAATATTAAATTCCTTTTGTGAATCAATTTTTTAAATTTTTTTAGGGGGGTATATAATTCATTTGTTAATGTATTTATTTTGTGTTACGACTTTAGCTTGCAACAAATTTTTTTACATTCTTCATTTTTTTATCTATGTTTATCAAAGAAATTAATTAATTTTCCAAATTATTATTATTATTATAAATACTCTCTTCCACAACATTAATGTCTTTTGCAGAAAGAACTGAAGAACTTAATTTATTATTATTACTTTTTAAAAACCTATTACGATATTCTTTCTGATAATTAGCATTTTTCTCTTTTTTAAGGCTTGTTTCATTAATTTTTTTTAATTTAACCCTTTCACGATATTCTTTCTGATATTGGGCTTGTTGATGAACTGCCGAAAAAACTACAACAGGTTTAAAAGGATAAAATCTCAGCAAATACTCTATTTCATCTTCAACCAAAAATCCTCGATTAAGACTACCATAAATATACAGTCTTATTCCATAGTAATAAGTACAAATCCAATGTCCATGATCCTCAGAACAACTAAAGAGAATTTGAATATGCTTTTTTATTTTTATCAATAGGAGTAATGAAATCGAGAATTTGTACATATAAAGTACTGTGCATATTAAAACCATTATTTGATGTCCTTTTTAACAATTTTTGAAATTCATATATATGATTATCATTAAACATACATCCATTAGTAACTATTCTTTTATAATCTGCATCACTTAAATCAACATTTAATTCTATATTAGCCATGGTTTCTTTAAAGATTACAAATTTACAAAAATACTAAATTCATAAGAAAAAAATAAAAATATTAAATTTATAAGAAAAACATTTATTATTAAATAAGAACTAAATTTAAATATCTTTTGCAATTTCCATACACAAAACAATTTCCATTTATGAAGTAAATTTTATTTTTTCCATTTCTACATATAGCCCATTTTTTTACATTTTTTACATTTTAATATTTTCCACTGATTAAATATATATCGTATAATCGAGGTATACAATATGGACAATACAAATCCTTCATACAATAGGATCTTTGTTACTGAGGAAATCTTTGAGGACTCTCTCTTTAAGGTAATATAGCTGTCTACGCGCGCCTTGGCGCGCGTGAAATTTCTTTACATTTGGACAACTAATTATTACTTTACCAAACCACATAAAATTATTTAAAGAATTATTAAATAAATATAAATTTACTTTTCGCATAAAATATTATTTATATTGATAACAAAATATGCTTTATAATAATTGTTAAAATAAGATTGTGTATTATTTATTGGTACAAATTTTCAAGACCTATATTCTTTTCTTGTTATAGAATAATTATAGAACGTGTTCATTGGGCGCTTTTTCTTTAAAAATAGGGGAGACCGGGGCTAAACTGGACGGATTTATTCTTTGGCCAAAAAACTCATACAAAAAAATTTTTTTTTGCTAAAGAGTAATATACCGTTTTGAAGCTTGTACCTTCACCTACAAATCGCACTTGTTCGATGTAGAAAAACTACAGTAGCTTTGGAGATATGTTGCTTCGAAGATGACTACCTCAAAAACAAAAATCCGAAAATTGGTGGGGCTAAACCGGACACCCCATGGGGATAAATCAAACACGGCTAATTAATTAAAGAATAAGACACAAATTTTCGTTTTTTTTGTAGAAAAGTCAAATCAATTCTTCTCTTATTTAAATGTAGGTAGTTCTATACAAAGAATATAATATAAAATGTAAAATCGGTAATTAATATAATATAAAATGAATTACAGTTTTCAGACTTGTCTATTTGCAGCAACTCGCTTGCAAATTCGAGTTTTAAAATAAATTCTTTATTTATTTAGTTTTAAAGTGGTTCTATGCAAAGAATATAATATAAAATAGTTAATTAATATAAAATAAATTAAAGTATTCAAAGATTTGGTTGTTTTTCATCACGAAGTCCAATTCAGCCACACACCGTCATCTAATAATTAAACTGCAATATATCTTTTGTCCTACCTGCACGGAAAGTATGTCATTTCGGGCACTTAGAGCGGGCGCAAAGTAACTCATTACCACCCAGGGGTAGGTGAAGCGGGGGCAAAATTTTTTGCGCCCGCTTCACCTACCCCTGGGTGGTAATGCTTCCCCTACCTTCGAGCAGGCAGAAGAGTATTTTGCGCCCACATATTAATTATTCGATTTTCTTCATTAAAATGTGATATTTTCGAGTTTTTTTATGTTGACTATAAAAATGCAAACATTTTCAACTTGTCATTTTGCGCCCTTGATACGAAAATAACTATTTTCTTCTTAACGTTTTTCATTAAACTCTTTTTCTACTAAACTCAGTACACCATGAGCTAAAAGAAAAATTGCTGTGTGATATTTGGACTTTAATTTTAACGATAAAAACCCTAAAAAATGAGAAAATTTTTTTAACTTTTACCTCCAAAAATGACATTTTTACATATTAACGGCAACTATTATTACAAGAAAAATGACACGTCCCTAAAACCTCATGCAGCATTTACATCACGAAATTGTGCGTACATAGGTAATTTACACGGTTTGAAATTCTTTACGGTTTCGGAAATATTTGACTTGTCTGGTTTATCCCCGGTCTCCCCTACAATAATACGAAATCAGACTAAATTTGGTTCCGACTGTCTGTTTGATTTTTTCTTAAGAAAAGTTCTAATAATTTTGGATAAAACATATACTTAACACGGTCAGAAGTGAGAAACTATCCATTTTTTGGTGAATGGAAAACAAAAAAATTAATAAAAACTGAATTTTTTTTATTTAATTATTAAAAAATTATAAAATTGTGAAAAGAATAAGTTCTTATAGAAGTGATTTGGCTAACATTTTATTCAGATATTTTGATAGAAATCTCATTTCTAACGTTTAACAAAAATTTGAATAAATTATTAACCCTCACGGGCTCGAGTTCGTTTTTCCGCTGGCGCGCACAAGCCGGGTCCGAGGGACCCGGTATTTAAAATCGATAGAAATAAAAAATTTGATAGCAAAATTGTTAATATTTTTTATCTAACATATAATTGTATCATTTTAGAGAAATTATTTTAAAAAACAGTTTTAAAAACAACATTATTTACAATAAAAAATACATCAATAATAATACATCAAATTTGTAATCAGCGACCCTAAAAATCCCCGAGTACCGATTTTAAAGAAAATCTGATCGATTTTTTGTTCTTTAACTTTTAGGAATGGAATTTTCCAAAAAACGTACAACACGCACTATATTTTTCGCACCACATCACTTCCGGAATTATTTGGGATATGTTTACACTTATTACAGTAGGTGATGTTGAAACATTACAAAATAATGCAATATTGCAGAAAAATTACTAACTTTTTATACGCAATTATAACCCGGGTCCCTCGGACCCGGCTTGAGTCTTTACGTAAAGTTCGAATTAAAAGTGAATTTTCCAGAGTATTTTATGAATTAAAAATTCTGTACAAAATTGAAAAATGTGTGTTTTTACGCCCTTAAGTCTAATGTGAAGTTGATTTTCTAATAATATTTTCTTAACCGGAAGTAGAAAAAAAACTTTCCTCTGAGTCCGAGGGACCCGGCTCGAGCCCGTGAGGGTTAACAAATAAACGCTTTTTAATGGTCCTAAGCTTATTTAAAGATATTTAAATATTTATACTTTGTATATACTTATCGATTCGTCTTGACATAAAAATTTCAATTTTATTATATATAAATTTAGATTTTGCTAAAAAAAAATTTTTTACTTGAACAAGTTTTTGAAAAAAACAGCTGTAAAATTTTTTGTGTGGGATATATTCTATATTCCTTTTGTCCATTTTGAAAGATTAATATGATAAATAAGCCCTCAAAATTTCATCCGAATTCAAGAAAATCTATGGAAGGTATCATGTTCACACGAAAGCAAGATCTATAAACAGATACACAAATTGTTTAATACATTTTAGAAAATTTTATTATTTAAAGGACTACATAGCTTTTTCACGAGAAATTAAAATCAATTATAAGTAAATAAGCATGAAAATATATTAATATTGTTTATTGTTTTAAGACCTAAAAATCTATACACAATGAAGTTACATGGAATCAATTTATGTTCAAGTTTAAAATGTAATTTCAAAATATAGTAATTTTAAAAAATAAATAAAAAATACACTCGACTTAAAATATTAAATTAATAAATAAAAAATATTGGAAATTATATATTTTTTAATTTGGAAATGAAACTCAAAAATGCACTTTTTTGGGAATAAAATATAAATTATTTATCAAAAATAAGGTAAGAAAAAGGAAAAAAAATGTATAAATTAGAGTTTTGCAGATACTTCAATTTTGCGTAAACTCGAAATTGGAATCAAATCATTCCTTCATATTAATTCTCATTAAAAGGATAGAATATTAGAAATTTGCACACATATTTTTACATTTAAAAAAACTTGTTTAAACTTGTAATCAAGAAATATATAATTTACTATTTTTGCAGTTATTATCAAATTATATTCCTTTAAAAATATGATTATCAAATAAAAAAAATTTATAATGATGTTGAATTTATCACTTGGTTATAATTGTTTAATTGAGAGATGAAATATTATCAATCTTGTCTTCGTCCAGCAATGTACACGTTCATTTGATTAAACAAATTTTGTGACATTTTTTTCGTTTCTGAAGAGGACGACTCTGTCGTTGAAACGTAAACAGATTGTTTTTTATTCGAACCTGACTTGGATAGATTGATAATATTTCATCTCTCAATTAAAAAAAATTTATATTGAATTCATTTCATTTATTTATTCTCATATCTGTCACTGAGAATACAGAAAACCATGATGCTCAAACCAAAAAAGTAGGCGTTACTTTCTTAACTGTTCGCCTCTCTCTCGCTTCTACTCTAAACTGAAAGAAAAGACGATACTTCCCACTCCTTCTCTGTATCATGATTTCTCTCTTATATACTCTGACAAACTTCTCTCTCCAACTCTTCTCTGTCATCAAAAGCACAGCAGGAGGGCGGACGGAATTCTTGCGGACAGAATAAATGGAATGAATTTTTTAAAATTCGACCGCCATATTGGGTCCGCCATTTTGAATTTATAAAATCTGACTTCAGATTTGTAATCAGCGACTCTGAAAATCCCCGAGTAAGAAGATTCAGGTAAACCAAATTAATTTTTTAAAATTTGACCGCCATTTTGGATATATATATATATATATATATATATATATATATATATATATATATATATATATATATATATATATATATATGGGCATATCTCTAGAACTTTTAAACTTTCTGTATCAGCTTATTATTTTATGTTAAAAATGATAAAAATAATTGTGCAGTACTATAATCTGATAAATTATTGTCCATTTTAAATATATACCTACATTTCTAAAGGGCACATGTTGAATTTGATTTCTAAACACTTTTAACTCATTGTAATCTCTTCACGCACATTGTAAAAGTATACAAGAAAATTGTTAACCTCTACACTATTCATAGACAAAATATATTTAAGAAAGAATATGAGCTGATTCTACCATACACATTGTTTCATGAAGAAAAAAGCATTAAACTCACCAACTTGCTTAAACTTTATGATTTTTAGTTTTCTAGGGTCTAATCTTACTAATCTGAAGTTAGTTTGAAAAAATTGTATATGGCAAATCCAAAATGGCGGACAAAATTTTTTTAAAATTATCAGATTTGAATGTCTTTTGACATTTTAGGGTTTGCTGGCTTGCTGATTACGAATTTGAAATATTTTTAAAATTGAAAATTTTAATTAGAAAATCAAATATGGTGGATTATATGACTTTTAAACCAGTTTAAAAATTTTTCAAAAACTAAGTTCAGATTCGTAACACAGGTTAACAAAAATAGGCTTACTTTTTTATGAGATATCAAAGTGGTTTCCGATATATTTTGGATGCTGAACACGATCCTGGGTCCCAAAATTGACCATCATTTTCAGAAGAGTGGGGTGAGGACACCAAAAAACGTGTTTTTGAGAGTTTTCAATATTTTTTTTCTCCTAAACCTGACGTGCTAGAAACTTCTACATAGACTTAAATTGAAGCTTGAATCGAGCTCTACAAGACCAATATTCATCAGACAAAAAAAAATAAAAATTCTTTCAAAAAAATGGGATCGAAGGCACCAAACACTTGTACTTTTAGAAATTCTTTAATTGACCTTTTGAAATCGCTTGGATTCGCTTGAAAATGGTTATTCGAGAGCTTTTGGGGTCACCGATTACGAATCCGATATTAGTTTTCATAATTCCAAGATGGCGGATCCAAAATATCGAATGTCAAAATTAAGAATTGGTCGTATCCGCCATTTTGGATTTATGAAAACTGATATCGGATTGGTAATCAGGGACCCCAAAAGCCCTCAAATAACAATTTGTAAGCGAATCCCAGCGATTTCAAGAAGTGAATTAAAGCATTCTAAAAATACACATTTTTGTGTTTTCTACTCCATTTTTTGAAAAAAATTTATATTGTTTTGTCTTATGAATGTGGGTCTAGTAGAGCACAGTTTTTTGGGGTCTTTACCACCACTTTTCTCATAATCCTGACGTGATGGGCAATTTTGGGACCCTGGATCGTGTTCAGCATCCAAAAATACATCGGAAACCACTCCAATGTCTCATAAAAAATAAGCTTTTTTTGTTGACCTGTTTATTCAGCGACCCTAAATACACCTGCACACCCACTTCTGTGCAAATTGAAATATTTTCTTAATTTTCATCCGACATTTGAATTTTTGAAATCCTACTTCAGAATCATAATCAGCAACTCCAAAAACCCCTGGATATAAAATTCTGTGAAAATCCATAACCTTTTTGAAATATGCCCATATATATATATATATATATATATATATATATATATATATATATATATATATATATATATATATATATATATATATATATATATATATATATATATATATAAAAGGCATTCTTTGTCACTGTTACCCCCCTGCTCGCCAAAAATGGTCTGTGTTTAAATAATCAGTCGTAGGCTTAAAAGTTAGTTAAAAATAAATACTTTTAAATGCCGAGTGGCAGTTTTTAAAAATTCAAAATGGCGGGTCTAATATGGTTGACGACATGTTTAAAATGCATGCGATTTTCATGAAAATCGTTACTCGGGGGTTTTTGGGGTCGCTGATTACAAATCTGAAGTCAGATTTCAAAAATTCAAAATGGAGAATCCAATATGGCGTTTGAAAATTTAAAAAATTGTTGATTTTTATTAAACTTTAAATCTGGGCGTTATTAGGGTAACTAATAACATATCTGAAGTAAAATTTGAAAAAATAAATATGGCGGATTAAATATAGCGTAAAACTTTTTTAAATTTATGTTACTAGAATGAAAGTTGTCACTTGAGGTCACAACTTTTTTCAATTTATTAGATTTCTGTAAAATTTGAAAAAACGTTAAAAAGGTCTCTGTGTTTTACAGGGTTGACACTGTCATTATTTTTAAAATAATGCCCACATTACTTTTTTGTTTTTTTAAATTTTTTCCTTTTTTTGTTGTTGTTACGGTCTAATTTATTAAATAGTAACAAGTTACTTTTATTCACTTCGGAGAGTGACAATTTATTAATGAAATTAATAATACACTTCAAAGGCAGAAATAAGACTGAGTTGCAAATACGTTTTGCAGCTCATGTCGAAAATAAAACAATACAGGTGGGGATATATATTTTTGCTGACTATAACATCCCTCTCGCTAGATAGGGTTTAGTCCCTAAACCTAAGTTTTACATTTTTATTTAAATAAGGTTTAATATTTAATTCTGATTTTCTATGTGGTTATCTTTCGTAGGATATAACGACGTGAACATTACTCATTTTATTGTTACACATATTAGACCTAATTTTTCAACTCTTAGATTTACATATTGTTTTAAACAATTAATTTAAATGTATGATTGTCACTTTCATTTATGTCGAGTAGTAAATCGTAGCTTACATTTTGTGTTCATTCTATCTAGTTCAGGAGTACAGTTGGGAGATACGATTTTGGTTTTTTTCTAACAGTGTATTACATTTAAAATCTTGTGTTAACCTAGTGTGTATGATGTAATAGTATTATTTGTCGTCGTAAATACTGTCTTGTATTATTTGTCTCTAGTTTTATTTAACCATTTTTCGTGCTTCTCTTTCCATTGATAAATTAATTTTGAGTACTTTAGAATTGGTGAAATCAGTTTCTTATCTATAACTTCTTTAACTTGATTTTCAAAATATTTTAACCAGTTTTCTTTTTTGAATTGGGGTAAATCTCTTGTTAGCCTTGTTTTGCATAATTTTCCTTGAGTGTTAGGTTTTATTGTAAGATGTACAGTTTCTTCATCCTTTTTCGATTCTACAAAATTTTGTGTTAGAACATCTGTTTCATCGTATTGTTTGGTTTTAATATAATTTGCATTATTTTTTGGCTGTGGAATGTCATCAAATCTCTGTATATTGGGTGACATGTATTCTTCTTCTTTTGTTGAACTAAGTTCGTTGTCTTCTGAATTTTCTGCTGGTGTGGCTTTTTTACTATCCTCGTCTGGTATTGGAAATAGCCTTGAAAGACAGTCAGCTGTTTTATTTTCTTTTCCTTTAACATATTCTATATCATATTTAATTTCTTCTAAGCGTAATCTCCACCTTAATAATTTTGAACTAGGATCTTTTACATTATGTAACCAAATTAGTGCTTTATGATCTGTCTGAATAGTAAAAGTCCGTCCCAATAGATATTGCCTTAGTCGTTTTGTAGCCCACACGATTGCTAATAGTTCTTTTTTCTGCTGTATTGTAATTTTGTTCTGCTTTATTTAATAATCTTAAAATATAGCAACAAGGATGTCCATCTTGAAAAAGAACGGCTCCTATTCCTACATTACTGGTGTGTGTTGTCAAAACAAATCTTTTATTAAAATCTGGATATTTTAAAACTGGTGATTTACACAATAAATCTTTTAATAGTTCGAAGCTTGTACTACATTCTTTTGTCCAATCGAAAATAGTTCCTTTTGATGTTAATCTTGATAATGGTTTAGAAAGGTGTGCAAAATTTTTAATAAACTTTCTGTAATATCCAACTAATCCTAAAAATGATTGTATTTCAGTGACGTTTTTTGGTTCTTTAAAATTTTGAACTGCTTGTATTTTTAAAGGATTTGGTTTTACTCCTTTATCTGTGATAACATGTCCTAAGTATTCTAATTCTGGTCGAAGGTATTCACACTTATCCGGTTTCAATTTTAATCCCAATGTTTTTACTCGTTCCATGAATTTTGTTAAATTTTTATTATGTTCTTCTAATGTAGATCCAAAAACAACAATGTCATTTAAGTATGAAAAACATGCATCACCAATTAATCCTTGAAAAGCGTGGTCCATCATTCTTTGAAATGTGGCAGGTGCATTGTTTAAACCAACAGGCATTCGGATAAATTGATAATATCCTCTAGTTTTGCTGAATCCTGTATATTTTCGACTTTCTTTTTCCATTGGTATTTGGAGAAATCCTGAAGACAGGTCAAATGCTGAAAAGAATTTTGCTTTTCCCAACTGTGAAAGAAACGTCTTCAATCACTGGTAAGGAAAATACTTCTTGATCTGTATTCTCATTTAATTTTCTAAAGTCATTGATTATTTTTCCAGTTTTTAATACAATTTTGTTACTAGTCGAATTTGTGCAGGGAATTTTGTTGTCGTCTAGGGAAAAATTACTGTGATATTTTTCGATTATTTTCCAAAGATCTTCTTTTGTATTTTTATCCAAATGAGATAATCTTGTTTTATTTTTTAAATCAATTAATCGTTCAGATAGTTCTTCAGCTTTTAATTTTGTTTTATTTTTGACCGTTTTATCGTTTGTGATGTCGTAATCATTTTTCTCTATATGTAGTTCTTCAATTTTGTTTGGCACTTTTAAAGGTTGATTAGAATAATTATAAACAGGTGCTTTCATAATTCCGTTCTGTATTTTGTAAAGTCCGGTGGGAATATTTGGGTGGTCTTCTATTAAAATATCACCATCTTCTTTATTCATTATGATGTTGCATATCCGCATTTTATTTTGTTCTACAAAATATCCATCTTCATGTAAGGGTGTCTTCCATTTTTCTATGATAAGGAATTTTGGAGTAATCGCGTATTTTCCATATTGCTGTAAAAATGGCAATCCAATTATTCCACCCTCGGGTAATGGGAAGTTTTCATCGACAATGTGAAACAATTGTTGTCTGCCGAAATAATTTAAATGAACACCATATTCTGATTGGTATTTATCTTTACCCATATAAAAATTCTTTTTCACTTTAAAAGTCGTGTAATTGTTTTTAGGTATTTTATTTTCCTTTATTATGTTAACTGATGCTCCTGAGTCTATTAATAATCTGTATTTTTCTCCGTTATCAGCTCTTCCGTATACGGATTGTAATCGTCCACACAAGGTTGATATTCGACCTTCTTTTCGTATTGCTCGTGGTGTTGTATTTCTTCCTCGGTGATTGACTCAAAGTCTGAAAATTCTTGGTCTTCGCGTGTATTTCTAATTAATTCCGGTGGTCTCTTCGGCAACCAGCCGTCGCGAAAATTTGCTGACTTAGTACATTGTTTTGTCATATGTCCCATCTTTCCACACTTGTAACATGATACCTGCTTTATCTGTGATGGAACTTGCACTGCAGGTGCATTTACATTATTTGACAAATTCTGATAATTTTGGAAAGGTTTAAGAATTCCTCTAAATGTAGGTGTGATTGGAAATCGTGGCAAAATTTTACTTGTTGATTCTATTTTTGGTATTTCACTTTCTTGAAACCATAATTCTAATTCTAATGCTTGCATTTGAGCTTCATTTAAATTTTGCGGTCGTTGAGCTTTTATCTGTAATCCTATATCTCGACGAATGTTCATCATGTATCTTTTTAAAATTTCTTTTTCTTCGTTTCCGATTGCAACTTTTCGTGTAATAGACTTTGTGTATTCTGATTGAATTGCATACTTTAATTCGTGACAAATTTTTCTATATCTATTGTTGAAACTTTGAATATCTTCAGTGAAATTTTGCTTGCAATTAAATAATTTTGATCGAAGCATTGACACTGAACCGATTTGCGTTAAATTTGCACGTAAAGCATTAAAAAGTTTTGCATAGCTGTTTAAATCTATGTATCGTATTGCTCTTTCTGCGTTTCCAGTAATTTTTTCAGAAATTATAAAATCTAATAATAGGTCTGGTTGGTAACATTGTCCTTTTGCTCTTTTAACGTTTTTAATAAAATCTTCAACTCCACAATCGTCTTGTCCCGTTAAAGTTTTGATTGTTCTAATTATATCTTTTGCTGCGATTTTTTCTAACTTTTGATTTTGCAACGTGTTTTGGTTATTTATTCTATTTGTTTGTTGTTGAACATCAGATTGCGATTCGTTATCACCGAAATGACTTTCGTTATGGGATGCATTTTTCTGATTCGTTATCTGTTTCTTCCGTAGGATTTAACCCTAATTCTCTGCCTAATTTCACTATCTCATCTTTTCTGTTATTATTTTCATGAACTAAACTCGTAACTCCTACATTTAATCTCGAAAGTTGAAGCACAATAGATGAAAGAATCTGTTCCCTGTTTGGCGTAGTTGATGTTCCAGGTGGATTAAGCGTAGTTTTTGATTCGTTCTCCATATTTAAACTTTCGTCAGTCGAGTCAGAGTTTCTGTTAGATGTATAGTTTATGTGTTTAAAATACCTATATGTGTAATGTCAGAATGCTAAATTTTAATTTACTTTTGTCGGGTGTAAATAACTGTTTCGCGTAACAAAAGTTATGTGTTTTTAGTTCTCTTCACTTGTTCAAGTGGCTACACACTTACAACAAGGTTATTCAGAGAAATAGTTTATTTTATTGAGGAAACTAAGACTTACTAACACGCGTAGTCTAGTTACCATTTAATCAATCAAACATATCAAATGTAGTTTATTCGTTGAATAAATCTTACGTTTTTCTGCTTTTTCTGGACCCTGGTGATGTGTTAAGAGTGGCCGTAGTCACTACTGCAAAGCACCCCCAAGAAAGCGGATGACGTATCTGCCTGGATCTCCAAATGGATGAAATTCCTCCAGAAGTCGTCTTTTTCTGAGTCTTATTGTCCAGGTCGACAAGCTCAAGTAGTTAAAATTATATCACTTTTAAAATTCTCGAAGGTATCCGTAGAACACCCACGGAGCCTTTTCTCCTTTGATTGAACTCGAATATTTTCCGTAGAAAAACAGGTTCACACTCGAAGATAGCACAGTTTGACGAATAATTTTTACGTCGTTTGTTGCTATCCTGGCAGGATCGCCAAAATGTTACGGTCTAATTTATTAAATAGACACAATTTACTTTTATTCACTTCAGAGAGTGACAATTTATTAATGAAATTAATAATACACTTCAAGGCAGGAATAAGACTGAGTTGCAAATACGTTTTGCAGCTCATGTCGAATATGAAACAATACAGGTGGGGATATATATTTTTGCTGACTATAACATTGTTTATTATTTTTAATTTTTTTGTATTTTATTATTTAAAAAATTTGTTTTTGTTGAACTTCATTAATAACAAATATTAATGCTATTACTGTCATTTGAATATCTTTTAATTAATAGATTTTTGTTGCCTAAAACTGTAAAGGAATGACTTTTTTTGTATCTGAGGAACTGCAGGAGCTGAATTGAATCTTGCATTTAATGATCTCTTCACTTTTTCATATTCTAATTTTCGATAAAATAAAATGGTAATCTTTTCAAACTTATCTTTCGCCCAATCGTAAAGCCTGTCAGCTGTTGTCATTGCCTCGGTCGGTTTGACTAAAAGACTTGCTCTTGCTGCTTCTCTTTTAAAAACAGCACCAATGCCATCACACGCATTTTTTCCATGGGCAGTTGCATGGAAATGCCACTCGGCTTTCAAACCAAAATCATCCTCATGGTTTACCAAGTTTCGAATTTGGAATCTATTTTTAAAATGCTGTTTAGCACCATCACTGTAATAAACAATTTGTTTTACATCCATAATCTTCTTTATTTCTGGAATTAAAAGACGTTGAATCGTGTAGACTGCAGAAGTGTCATGTTGAGTGCTGTCAGATAAGAAAGCGAAACTTTTGTGTTCTAAAGTTGAATTCTTTTTAAAATAGCAAACAACAGTGAAGACAGTACACTGATCATTATTAAAGTGGAAAGCTTGTACTGCATCTTGTATCACATACTTGTAATTTTCTGAAAAATCTAATGTCACTAGAACTTGATTGTCACGAAGATTATTTTTGCGATTTTCGAAGTACTCAGCTTGTTGTTTTGCAATAAATGAATGCGATTTTAAATTTTCGAGCTTACGACATAATTCTTCAACGAAGTCATCAGAAGAAAGTAGGTGGGTGTTTAAGGTACATCTGTCAGTTCCTGTCCATTGACTAAATTCCACTTGCAAAATATTATTTTCCTGAAAACACTTTACCAAATGATTGGATAGCTCTCTTGTTCCAGGACAATGGTCGCACTCATCAAGATAGCATGCAGGAGTTGCATTTTCACACATTATTTGAAATAAACAGTCGTTATAATTCTTCATCGGTTTTTCTGATTCATTTGTTAAACTTTCAATGTCAATTGCATCGAACATTAAATTACAATTTTGGTGGTGGGTGCAAAGACAGACTGTATGTGATCCACTACTTCCCATAAGTACACAGTGCTTAGGACGCATTTCAGCAAACTTACTAAAACTAACAGGAAAATCAGGGTGTGCTTCTTTGAATGTTGCATAAAGACCATTTAAATCGAGAAGCAATAGACGTTTTTGCTTTAAAATTCGTTTGCCTTCTTCTTTAACTGATTTAACATCTTTTACCCCAGGCATTATTCGGCTGTTAATGTCATTTTCATAAAATTCCGTAATTTTTTCTACTGTTGCTTCAGGCAATTTTTTGCCAGCTCTTGCTGTTGTTTCCGCTAAAACGCCTTTTGAAGCTTTCAGCTGCTTTGCTTTTTTAGCAAATTGTTTAGAACAACCAAATTTCCTCAGCAATTTTCTTAGCACCCCAAGAATCTGGAAGAACAGTTAAAATGGATAATCTTTGCGGATCAGATAAACTTAAATTTGAAAATTTTTCTTTTAGTCCATCAAGCATTTCTTCAAGTTCAACTTCTCGTGGCGATCTCTCTCTTGACTCATTAGAATTTAAATTCAGATTTAAAGAAATGTCCACTGAATTTATAGTCACGCTTTCATTTTCTTCTACAAGACCACTTTCCTCTCTATCCGGAATTTTTAAATTTCTACAACCATGACAAATTTTCGATCCTTCCGGAAACATTGGGAAACTTAAGTTTTAAATTTTTCGATATAAAACACGCAGTCCTTTGCCTTTGTGTCCATTTCGATCATACGGATTGCAACATCTATCGAAATGTGTATTTTGCAAAGCTTTTGGCATTTTAAATACAATACTGTAGTATATCACAAATCACAACTCAAATCTTCTTCACTTTGTACAAATAACTACTAATAACAATTCATATAATGCAAAAAATTCGTAGAACAAACTTTAGAATCAGTATTCATTAATGTCAATTACGATTAAAAGAAGTGACGAATGTTTAGTTGTCAATTTAATAAAATAAACAGGAAACTTAGCAACAGAATGTTCATTTGTTTTGTAAATTGTATTGCGTTAAGTAAATAGTTATAGTGTTTATTTATTAGAAGTAAAAAAAATTGAGTAATGATTTGTGATACCTTGCAGAATTGTATTTAAAATCGACTACCTTTTACCAACTACACTTTAATTCACATTACAATCTTTATGGTCAACATAGTCACAAAAGCAAAGAAGAGATAAAAATGAGACTGTAACAATAATGATCATTTCTCTAATATCGATTTGAAGTACTAATGATTCAAGAGAATAATCGAAACAGACATTATACTTAAAGAAATGCTCAACGAACTAAAAAAAAATTTTCGAATTTAAGGTTACCTGATCGTCAGGCATTATCAATTCTAACCGTTTTTACAGATTCGTAAAGAACTAAGAAAATTGCTAATAAATTTTGTTGTTTTAAAACGATTCCCTAAGAAAGAAAAGCAGTTTTGAAAGGCGTTTTAGCGGAAACAATAGCAAAAGCTGTCCAAAGATTAATGCTTTCAGATTTACATGGTTTTCATACATTCTACAAAAAACGCCATTCAGATTTTCCCTGCAAGTAATAACAATTTTTGCAGAAATACTTCGTAAGCACTGTAATTTGTTAAAAATCATGGATTACATACGGTATTCCTTTATACCTAAAAAATAATTGCAATTTAATGTTTAATACCATTCACATTAAAAGTATCGAAAATAAAAAAAGACTTAAATAAATGAAATAAAAGAATACAAAGATTTTATCTCTCAAATGAAGAGATCATTTAATGCTAGATTTTTTCCCTTTACTTTCTCAGATACAAAATAGTCATTTCATTATTGTGTTAAGCAATAAAAATCTATTATAATGAGAAAAATAAAAAATTTTAAAAAGTGAAAATGTAATGTAGTCATTATTTTAAAAATAATGACAGTGTCAACCCTGTAAAACACAGAGACCTTTTTAACGTTTTTTTTCAAATTTTACAGAAATCTAATAAATTGAAAAAAGTTGTGACCTCAAGTGACAACTTTCATTCTAGTAACATAAATTTAAAAAAAGTTTTACGCTATATTTAATCCGCCATATTTATTTTTTCAAATTTTACTTCAGATATGTTATTAGTTACCCTAATAACGCCCAGATTTAAAGTTTAATAAAAATCAACAATTTTTTAAATTTTCAAACGCCATATTGGATTCTCCATTTTGAATTTTTTGAAATCTGACTTCAGATTTGTAATCAGCGACCCCAAAGACCCCCGAGTAACGATTTTCATGAAAATCGCATGCATTTTAAACATGTCGTCAACCATATTGGACCCGCCATTTTGAATTTTTAAAAACTGCCACTCGGCATTTAAAAGCATTTATTTTTAACTAACTTTTAAGACTACGACTGATTATTTAAAAACAGACCATTTTTGGCGAGCAGGGGGGGAACGGTGACAAAGAATGCCTCATATATATATATATATATGTATGTATGTATATGTATATAATATATATATATATATATATATATATATATATATATATATATATATATATATATATATATATATATATATATATATATATATATATATATATATATATATATATATATATATATATATATATATATATATATATATACATATATATATGAAATATAAGAAAATAATATATATATATATATATATATAAGGCATTCCATGTCAAGTGATCCAGGTGGAGAAAAATTTTTCTCCAATCGTAGCAAAACTTGGGGCTTTTGTAGTACTAATAGATAGAAATTTTTCGTGAAAATATTTTTTTACCTAGTCCAATATTTTCCGAGGGGGAGGGGGTTAAATTTTTGGGATTTTCAGTACAATGCTTATTTCAATAATTTTTTACTCTTAAACTATTAAACATGAAAATTTGGCAAGGTATATTTTGGAAAGGTTTTTTCATGCTCTTTCGATTGAAAATAGGCATTTAAAAAAAAAAAAATTTTTGCCCAAAAAAAACAAAAATTAAAAATAAATTTTTTTTTTTTGTAAAACGGGCAGCTTTTTTTTTTTTTTTTTTTTTTTAAACGAAAGCTGAGGCTTTTTCCTAAAAGGGCATATAAATGAAAAAGTGGGACAAGAATGTTTAAACATTGAAAAAATGAATTTTCTCGTAAAAACCGGGTTTAGAGCGCTCCGGTGAGTAGAAACCTCTGTTTTTCAATGTTTAAACATTCTTGTCCCACTTTTTCATTTATATGTCCTTTTAGGAAAAAACCTCAGCTTTCGTTTAAAAAAAAAAAAAAAAAAAAAAGCTGCCCTTTTTCCAAAAAAATAAAATTTATTTTTAATTTTGGTTTTTTTTGGGCCAAATTTTTTTTTTTTTTAATGAATATTTTCAATCGAAAGAGCATGAAAAAACCTTTCCAAAATATACCTTGCCAAATTTTCATGTTTAATAGTTTAAGAGTAAAAAATTATTGAAATTTGCATTACACCGTAAGACACCTTGGTCACTTGACATGGAATGCCTTATATATATATATGCATATATATATGCATATTCAACTGTTAATTATTACGCAATATTATAATTATGTTTCATTTAATAATTCTACAAATTATAATATATTAATTTTAATAATAACTAATATTTATGAAAACTATATATATATATATATATATATATGTGACGCGACACGAGAAAAGGGACCTATCGATAAAAAAATCATTTTTGAGTTTCTAGTCGTATTCCATAGATTTTGAGTCGCTCTTTCACGTAAAAAAATCAGAAATTAAAAATCTGAAATAGTTTAATTAATATAAAGCCCGAAAGTTGAACGTGTCCGCGTAAATACACGGGTTTTCTGCTCATGGCGTCACTTTAAACGCCCCCCCTGTAAAATTCTCTTTTGAGGCGATAGGTCCCTTTTCTCGTGTCGCGTCACATATATATATATATATATATATATATATATATATATAAAAAGAAAAAGTTATATATAGGGATGTAACAGTCCTCCCTCCTTAGATTATTCATCGTCCCGATGAATTTGAATTTCGAAGACATTTACAAGTAATTAATTTTTATAATGGAATTTCTATTTTGTTTAAATAGTGACATAAGAAATATTTAGTGTAATGTGATCTGTTCATGTTTTTGAAATAATGAAATTGTGCTTGTGGTGTGTTTTGTCTGGAAACGTGATGTGTAACTTTTATCCGTTTTTCTGAGGTAAGTATTTTTGATCCTGTTTGAACTTTGTTCCTTCTCCTTCCTTAATCTGTGAATTTGTCTAAGATCATCAATTTTTGATCACGTAGGCATGTCTTCCCATCCAAGGTGACGTCTTTTTAGTAATTGCCCTCAGTTAGTCGTTAACAGCGATCATTATGGAACAATTGTGCTCCTCTTCTAGTGATACCGTAACCGATTCAGAGGAAAGTGAGAAACCACCTATACGCAAGAAAAGCTCTAGCGTTCTACCTAGTTTAGTCATTCCTACTCCATTGTATGATCCATATGCACCAAAAAGTGCACCCCCGTCATACCTTTTGAACCGTACGAGATCATCGCCAAACCAACTACAGAAAATAAAGGAGTAGTAAAAATAGTAAGCCCACCGATAAGTGGAAGCGAATATAGTTCATCTGAAGAAGAACAAAATGTTCCCAAAACTAGAAAAGAAATAGCAAAGGAATTAGAAAAATCAATTGCCCTATTCGATGAATCAATAGCCCAACATGAAGATTGGTTGACAGAAGAAGAATTACCAGCAAGAGATTGGCTTAATGCATCGGTTGGAGATGATGATTCTGACGTCCACAAAGCCGCAAACGAATACATACCTGGGAGCCATACGGATTTCGCAGAAAAGCTAAACGAAATTCTAAAAGGTACCCACAAGGGAGTTACAAGAATTAACTGACATGATTCAAAACATAGAAAGTGATAACGTAAGTAAAAAGAAGCAAACGACAGAAGAATTATATAAAGGAAAGAATGTAACTTTTGCAGACCAAACAAGAAAATCAATAACACCTTTAAGCTTTAATCAACCTCTTGCAATATCAACACCTTATAAACATCCTGTAATAAGAGAAGAAACTTCTGAATCCGAAGCAGAAGATAAAGAAAGTCAATCATCACCTAACGAATCACTAAAAACCAAACGGTCAGGTCAGAATTAGAAAAATCTATTGCTAGTATTCCACCAGAAATTCCAACAATAAAAGACGATATAAAAGAATTCTCAACAAAAATGTAAACAGTTGTAGGGAAAGTTTTTTTAACCTATTATCGAAATAATTATGCCCATTTCCTGTCAGCCGATTGCGAGTTCATAACTCCCGTAGGAAGATTACTTATTGACATCGGAGCAATTGATCCACAAGAAATAAAATTAAAAATCCTCAAAAGGGACAAATTCTAATTACTCCTCGAGGACAGTATAATATTCATACCCTAATAGTGAAACACAATTATTTTGACCCATTAATAAAGACGGATGTCCTTGACGTACTACAAAACTTAAAAATAATCCTTCAAAGCGAAAAATTAAAGGAAATTAGAATTTCCAGAAGAAATGACATAACGGACGAACTAATAAAAGGAGAATTTCTGCAAATAATAGATACGATTTTCCAAAATAGTAACATAAAGGTCACTGTATGTTATGGTCAAGTTACAATTCGAAAAGAAGAAATTCGAGAGGAAATAATCAAAGAATATCATAACAGCAAAATAGGAGGACATAAAGGCGTAACAAAAACCTATCGTAGAATACGAGAAAAAATTCTTCTGGACTGGTCTTAAGGACCAAGTAACTGAATTCATAAGAAAATGTCCCACTTGTCAAGAACAAAAACTTGTTCGAGTAAAAAACCAGAGAACCAATGCTAATTACGGACACTCCATTAGATGCTTTTGATAAAGTATCCTTGGATACAGTAAGAAAAACTTCCTACAACTCCTGATGGTAATTGCCACATTCTTACCATGCAAGACCATTTATCAAAATATTGTAATTGCAGTAGCAATCCCTGATGTATCAACCACAACAATAGCACATGCTGTAGCTGCAGAATTATATTCTAGATATGGAGCTCCTAAGTCAATTTTAACTGACAAAGGAGGAGGCTTCATAAGTAAACTCATGAGAAAATTGTCAAAAATCTTTGGGAGTTCAGCAAGTTACAACTTCAGGATATAGACCTCAAACAAATGGCAGTTTTAGAAAGAAAGCCATATAGTGCTCGTAGATTTCCTAAAACAATATTCGGAAAACTACGACGATTTGGGACAAACTACTACCATTTTGTGTGTTTGCTTATAATACATCAGTTCATGAAGCTACAAAATTTCACTCCTTTCGAATTAGTATTCGGAAAAATAGCTAAACACTCCTACTTCCTTTCCTTCAGAAGAAAAACTCGAAACTTACGGTTCCTATTTAGTTGAATTAATATCGAGGCTAAACAGAGATAAGAAAACATGGCCGCGCGAAAAACCTCATACAAGCTAAGCTTAAGTCCAAACAAAAATACGATAAAAAATTAAATCCCTTCTTAGGAAAAAATAGGAGATAATGCTTATGTTTTAAGGGAAGTTAAGAAAAGCAAATTCGAGCCATATTATCACGGGCCATACGAAATTGTGGATCTCTTAGACAAACATACCGCAATTCTAATCACAAATGAAGGTCAAAGGTTTCAAAAACATATAGATAAGTTAAAACTTGCTTATGAATAAAAAAATAATAACATTATTTTCTGTATTATAGATGGCAGAAAATGACCGCTCAAAACACCTCCCTTGCACGAAGAACTCATCTGCATAAATGTTTTCCCAAAAGGAAACATTGAGGCTATTTGAATTTCCAAAAGGAAATTTTGAAAAGAGTTTACTGCGGAATATGATCTTACTAAACCTAATTACTCAGTAGAATCAGTATCCGGGCCTCCCAACAACAGACGATATAACATAAAATGCGTTGTTAAAGACTTAAATCATGATAACGTCTTTGTTGCGAGGTCCAGAGACGAGAGAAAAATTAAAGACGGCGAACATGCCGCAGCCAGACACATTCTAAAATTACTAAATAAAACATATTATTTCTCTGAACAAGAAAGAGAATATAATCAAAAGGGATCCATTTTCGTTATGTCTCAAGAAGAACCATCAATATTAAAACTTAAATTATATAAATGGACAAAATTGTTGTGAATTTTGTTTTTTAAGAGGGCACACAAAACTCAAATGCACAGGGCCAATAAGAAACAAAAAATTGCTACCTAAAAACGAGAAAAATACTTTTAATAACGACGAATTCTGGGAAATCCCAGGAACGCCAATTGAAAATTCAAACATTACTCAAATTAATAATGAAATCTGGGACACTCCAGTAACTGAAAAATCTCAAAAGGATTCTTGGGATTCTCCAGAAGCCTTCTTCAATTAACACAAAAATTATAACAAAGAATGGCAAATAATTTTAATACAACATAACAAATAATCAAAAAACACATATACATATATATCTAAACAAGAATAAATAATAATATGAAAATTAACAAAAAATTAAACCAATATATAAAATAAATAATAACACTATACTCATATAAACAAATAAAAACTATAATCATAAAAGATAATATGCACAATATATATGTCATATTATAAAATATAACAATAAGACACAATATATAATAAAAAGGGCTCAAAATTAAATTATTATCGAATGATAAATATAGCGATCAATATAGCGTTCGAGTTGTCATTCGAGATTCTCATTCGATATATGTATATAATTACTAAATGTCTTTAAAAATGCATTATATTGTGAAATAGAATAAGATTATTTAAACAATTCTTGATGAAAAACTATGTTGTAATAAATAACTAAATTAAAGAAAATAATAATAATAATACACAAAAAGGAAGACGAAAGAAAACGAAGGAAGGGGATTTGGTGGTCGCCTTCTTCTTTCCTCTTTATTTTTAAAATTTTCACTATAGGAATACCATAATAAATGGTAGTTAATCAAAATTTAACAAATAAAACATAATTGCCAACAATTAGTATTGATATCGAACAATATATCGATCTCAGTAATTATCGATCTATCATTCGATAGTATCGATCAATATACCCATATTACTATAAGTTAACTTTTATTTCATTACATTACAAAAATAATATACAAAACAAATAATTATTAGATAATTATTACCCTTGTATTGATCAATTTATTATAAATAAAAGGAAACAAAAGGAAGACGAAAGAAAATGAAGGAAGAGGAAATTGGAGGTTGCCTTCTTCTTTCGTCTTCCTTTTAAAAAATTATTTCCTTTAAAATAAAGTCAACAGGCTAAAATAACCAACAAATTAATAATAATAAAGTAATCAATAAACAAAATAATTAATGAAAATGCAGAAACTTATACACAACACTAGAAGAACATTGATCGATGGAACGTTCGATATCCTGAAACCAATATAATATATACGTAAAATAAAATAGTAAAAATTAAATATTTAAACAATTAAACAAAAATAACAACTAATATAATAAGTTACCCAATTAATTATTATAAAGTAGAAATTAATTTTAATGGTAAAATAATCCAAACTAAATAACGATTTTAGACACTATTTCGATATATCGATCGATATACACTTTGATACACTCATTACAATAATGAACAAAACACATTCAACTAATACAAAAATTATAGAAAAAGATAATTGAAATGTTAAGTTAAGACCTAAAATAATCAACAAATATCATAATTAACTAAGCAAAATATAGAAATTCTACAATTAACATTTCAATATATCGTTCGAGAATATCGATCGAAAATACATACAAATGACAGATTTCCTACTTTTGACACTAACTACATAACTAAGAAAAAAAGTATCTAACAATCACAAAAAACTAATAAAATAAACAAAACTTTTAAAAAAAAACCCTAGAAAATTTAAATTCCCTATACATATTCTTTAACTCAAAAATAAAAATATTAACTGAAATTTATTTTCACAGATGAATATACCAATCCTTGGAACAATTTCTGAAGCACTTGACTACGCTTCCGTGGCCTTCAAACTACTTTTACTATTATTAGCAATAATAGTAATTAAAAATTTATACGTGTGCTATAAAGTAATTTCCATGAAAATACAACGAGGAAATCAATTACCCAGTCTATAATTAGCCATTGAGGGCAATGGGAAATTTAAGGAGGGAGGACAGTTCATGAAAACTCAAAATTCTTCACCATTTATAAACAATGCATAACGTCTCCGTAATATATAACAACCATAAACGCGACTGAACGCGTGCGCGCTCTCTCTCTCTTTCCCACTATACTACTGTACGCACACCGCTCTGACGTCATCATACATCGACCGTCGCATCGATTCTATGCAAAGCGCAAAACACGACGCGACGCACATGCTGTCTCTCTCTTCGCCTGCATGACAACGAGACGCCCTACTATGTACGCGCCGTCTGTGACGTCATCCGTATATCGACGTAGCATCGACCGTGTAGCGCGAGACACGAGGCGACACGCATGTTCTGTTTCTCTCTCCGCCTTGCGTAGCAACGACTCACGCCACTCTATCTGCCCCCACAGCGACTAGTATCGACCATAATATTAATTTAAAACATCACTTTACAAACTTGTTAATTCAACTTAAAATAGAATAGGATACATGCACTACAAAACCTGTAAAAAGAACAAAGCATGACTCCACTTTAAACTAAAAGGCGAATTCAAGCAGATCATAATTAAGGACTATTTTAATTTAATGAAGTAATTATTGCAAAGATTGAATTTAAAATGTTTTAATAAATAAAATAAGAATTATCATTAATCAAGTACTTATTATCATATTTCCTATAGTTGCAAGTTTATATATATTATATATTAAAATAAATCATTTTGTTTAATTCTACAAGAATAATCTTAACATAAATCAACGCTATAATTGTACTAATATAACAATAAATTATTAAAATAAATTTAAATAAATAAATTAATAATTTATACGGGATGACGTCATCAGACGCGCGCGGTACATTAGTAGGCGCGTCTCGTTGTCATGCAGGCGGAAGAGAGAGAGACAGCATGTGCGTCCGCGTCGTGTTTTGTCGTTGCTTTGTTGCAATAGAATCGATGCGGACGGTCGATTGTTATGATGACAGTACAGAGCGGTCGTGCGTTACAATAGTTATAGTGGGGAAAGAGGAGACGTAGAGCGCGCACGTCGTTTCAGTCCGCTATCACTATCAACCTTTATGGTTGTTTATATATTACGGTAGGGGAGGACGTTATGCATTGTTTATAAATGGTGAAGAATTTTGGAGTTTTCATGAACTGTCATCCCTCCTTCAAATTTTCCCCATTGCCCTCAATGGCTCAGATTATAGACTGGGTAATATGATTTCCTCGTTGTATTTTACATGGAAATTACTTTATAGGCTATACGTATAAATTTTTAATTACTATTATTGCTAATAATAGTTAAAAGTAGTTATGAAGGCCACGGAAGCGTAGTCAAGTGCTTTCAGAAATTTGTTCCAAGGATTGGTATAATGTCATTCTGTGAAATAAATTTCAGTTAATATTTTTATTTTTAGAGTTTAATAAAAAGAATATGTAATAGGGAATTTAAATTTTCTAGGGTTTTTTTAAAAAGTTTTGTTTATTTTTATTAGTTTTTGTGATTGTTTAGGATACTTCTTTTCTCTAGTTATGTAGTTAGTGTCAAAAGTAGGAAATCTGTCATTTGTATGTATTTTCGATCGATATTTCCTCCGAACGATATATATGAAATGTTAATTGTAGGGAATTTCTATATTTTGCTTAGTTAATTATGATATATTTGTTGATTAGTTTTAGTCTTAACTATAACACATTTCAATTATCTTTTCTATAATTTTTGTATTAGTTGATGTGTTTTGTTTCGATTATTGTAGATGAGTGAAACATTCAAAGTGTATATCGATCGAGATATATCGAAATAGTAGACTAAAAACGTTATTATGTTGGATTATTTTACCAGTTTTAAAATTAATTTCTACTTTTATAATAAATTAATTGGTAACTTATTATTATTAGTTGTTATTTTTGTTTAATTGTTTTCTAAAATATTTTAGTTTTTACTATTTCTATTTACGTATATGTATTATATTGGTTCAGGATATCGAACGTTCCCATCGATCAATTGTTCTTCTAGTGTTGTGTATAAGTTTCTGCATTTTCATTAATTATTTTGTTTATTGATTACTTTATTATTATTAATTTGTTGGTTATTTTAGCACCTGTTGAACCTTATATTTTTATAAGGGAAATAATTTTTTTAAAATGAAGAGGAAAGAAGAAGGCAACCATCCACATTCCTCTTCCTTTCATTTTCTTATTCGATCTTCCTTTTGTTTCCTTTTATTTATAATAAATTGATCCCCCCACAATACAGGGTAATAATATATCTAAATAATTATTTGTTTTGGTATAGTTATTTTTGTAATGTAATGAATAATAAAAGTTAACTTATAGTAAATATGGTGTTATATTGACATCGATACTATCGAATGATAGATCAGATTAATTACTGAGATCGATTATTATTGTTCGATATCAATACTAATTGTTGTGGCAATTATGTTTTATATTTGTTAAATTTTGATTAACAACCCATTATATCTATCGGTATGTTCCTTATAGTGAATATATTTTAAAAATACAAGAGGAAAAGAAGAAGGCGACCACCAAATCCCCTTCCTTCGTTTTCTTTCGTCTTCCTTTTTGGTGGTATTATTATTTATATTATTTTCTTTAATTTAGTTATTTATTACAACATAGTTTTTTGCATCAAGAATTGTTTTAAATAATCTCTTAATTCTATTTCACAATTATAATGCATTTTTTAAAGACATTTAGTTAATTAGTATACATATATCGAATGAGAATCTCGAATGACAACGTCGAACGCTATATTGATCGAAGATATCATTCGATAATAATTTTAATTTGTGAGCCCTTTTTGATTATATATTGAGGTGTCTTATTGTTTATATTTTATAATATGACATATATATTGTGCATATTATCTTTTTATGATTATAGTTTTTATTTTGTTTATTATGAGAA